>JAODAL010000461.1:0-310818 GCA_025379985.1 Phyllomedusa bahiana | reverse complement strand
TTTTGCGCAGTTTCTGGTGTAAACGTAAGCCAACTTAAGGATGGTACAAACTTAGACTACACAATTCTAACCTGCACCAGATGCATCAACACTGTGATAAATGTGGTGCATTGTAAGACTGTCTGATCTAACTTAAAATGGCCTTAGACACTATTAAGTTAAGTGTGCCCCAGTGACTTATGTGGTATGGCAAAACAGAAGTCATGCCCCATAAAAGACCATCGTAATAGTACAGTCATGGGCCTTGGCAACTAAACGGCACCCGCAAGAGAATCACAAGGAGGCCAATCAGGTTGCAGATGGGGCACCGCAACTGCTTACAAGATTTACACATTTCTTAATGATTATCTTTATTAGAAGAACATTGCAGTACTTCAATTTCTTCACACCTTTCTTATGTGGTACGTCCTCCCTTAGGGTATGTGCACACAGTGCGTTGAATACATTTTTACAATACGTTTTTTAATACGTTTTCTGGTCTGCAAAGACGTACCCCTCTTTCTATTGTCTTTTAGATGCGTAAAACAGATCAAGAAGTGACGTCACTTCTTTGCAAGGATCTGTAATATAAAATACAATAACGTATGTAAAATAAAAATATGTATTTTCCATTGAGATTAATGGAACATTGTTAAATATGTATTTGAGTATATAATTTTACAAACACTGTGAGAACATGCCCTTACACGCTGGATGTTTACAAGTCTAGAGTTCCCCCTGAAAACTGAATTGTAAAGTGTAGGTCTTCTTCCCCAACTATAGCTTGGGTGAGCTGCCCTCCTTGGAAGCTCCTTCCACCATGCTCTGTTAACATGTATTTTTTCACTTATATCCTAATGTGTAGAACAGCACAAAGTGTCCCATTTGGTTGAATGATGATTCCTTAGGACAAATATAAAGTCACGTGACATTGTTTAGAAAATGCGCTTTTTTTGAAGAAGCGCCGCAAAACGTGGCAGTGACACATCTAGGTAAGATCCTATGCATGCATACATTTCCTACCTTACCTATTATACCTCCTTGATGCATTGGCAATTTACCCTGACCTTTATTATTCTCATACAGACATTAATTTGTACCAATGCGATTATGCCTTTTTCACTTTTAATCTGGGTGCAATGCATATTTTCTTATTTGATTGCTAAGCACTTTAATGAATACGGGGAGAATATTTAATCAATTATCTTATAGGCTTATTTATGACCTTTAATATTTTTATTGGGGACTTGTGCATCTTTTTTTTGTTAAATAGAAGTGATTTAAATAGTTTGTCTATATTTTAAGCAGCTTAATAAAATTATGTTCTTTATAGATTTAGTTCTGTACCTTTGTTAAAAGGAATTGTGTAATGTTTTTTTTTTTACCCAAAATCTTTTACTATACGTATTAATACCTGTTGAATGATAATAGGCACCATTCAGCAATATGTATAAAAAGGAGAGAGTGTAAACCAATCCTCTCCATGTTACCTGTACTGAAAACATGCCAGAGATTTGAAGCAGATAGTCGACTTTGTCACTCCTCCTTACTACACTGCAAGGGCTTGTTCACACGACTCCGTGTTTGCATATGTTTTTCGGATCCAAAAACACCATGTGCACATACCCTTACATGTGTCTTTCAGATCCGTTCAGAAAATTGACATGTCAATTCTTGATACGAAAAATGCAGCAGGAGCCCTATTTAAAACTTTAGGGTGCAACCCTGCTGCATCCAACATGCACCCAAACACGCAGCTGTGTGTTGGATGCGATTGACGGATCCAAAAACGTATCCACCACGCAGTGTGAACATACCCCGAGACTTGAGCTCAAGGGTGTTTTCACACTGTGCGTTTTTTTTGTGCAGGAAAGCACAGCAATTAATGTTGTACATTGCTGCACAAAAATCGCGTGATTTTACCGCGATTTTTGTGCAGCAATGTACAACATTAATTGCTATGCTTTCCTGCACAAAAAACGCATCAAAAAACGCACCGTGTGAAAGCACCCTTAGGCAATGTTCAGACGGCTTATTCAAGCCATAATTGCGAGCCGGATTGTGCTCACAATTCCGGCTTGAATAAGGGGCGGGACGGGGGTAGTGCCTGAGCGCGGCGGCGGAGAGCCGCCCGCCGGCCCCATAGACTTGCATTATCCACGGCGCGTATTGCGCATGTCAGTTTCTCCCCGCCCGGCGGATTCGCCAAGCGGGTAGGAGCAACGGAATCCACTGTTCTCTATGAGAACAGTGGATTACCGTAATTACTGCGACAGATTGGCGCCGTACTGCAGCGCAAATCCGGCGCCAATCCACGCCGAAATAAGCCGTGTGAACACGGCCTTAGGGCTCGTTCACACGGCTTATTTCGCAACGGATTTACAGCCGTATTTACGGCCGCAAATCCGTTACAAACAAGTAACTGGCCATTTAATATTGGTTTTAATGGGAAATACGTGTCGTAGTTCAGACGGCACGTATTTCCGTGCCGGATTGCGGCCGTTATCCGTCCGGAAAAACAATGTGCATGTCACTTATTTCCGGACGGATTCACCCCATATATGAATGGGGATATGAAATCTGTCGGGAAATCAGTGCCAAATACGTGCCACACTTATTTGCAACTGATTTCGGAACGTATTTACGTCGGAAATACGACATGAATCAGTTCTGAAATCAGCCGTGTGAACATAGCCTTAAAAATGCAGTTCTTTGGTTTTTAGCCTCCACAGGTGAAACCAGTTGAAAATTCAGTTTGGGAAATTAAGCAGTTGTCAGCCTGAACATCATGTAATCTGGACCTCACACATACATGGAGATTACGTTTGGTATTGGTTTAGTGTAAATGTGGCCCTGGAACCAGTAAGGCTATGTTCACACGGGTTAACTGCGGGGCGTAATTACGCCCCGCAGTTACGCCGTGTGGCTGGGGAGGTAGCAGGGGGCCGGCACCTCGCCGGCCCATAGACAATCACTGCTAGCGGCGCGTATACGCCGCTAGAAAGTCACATGTGAATTATCTCCCCGCCCGGCGTATTCGCCGAGCAGGGAGAGGAGACGTAATCCATAGTTCTCTATGAGAACTGTGAATTACCGTAATGAATGGGCCGTTTTCAGCCCGTAATTGGCGCACTTCGGCGCGTAATTACAGACCGAAATATGGCCCATTTTAAGCCGTGTGAACATGGCCTAAAAGGTTGTGCCACCTGCTGTACACAATTCTCTTTAGACACTGTATGGTTGCCTTAGCAGAAGTAGCTCCCCACACCCTATGTGAGATCAGGCAGGTGATTGACATCGAGCGGGAGCTTTAGGGTGCTCTCACACAGTGCGTTTTTGGATTTTTTTAAAGAAATGCACAGCAAAAATGTACTGTGTGAAAGCCCCCTTAAAACCCCGGGGTGTTCATACAGCGTTTTTGGATCCGAAAAAGTTGGACGCGGCAGGATCCTATCATTTTAGGTAGGGCTCCTGCTTCATCTTTCAGACCAAGACCCCGCTCTGATGAAGAGTGGACAGCCCTCATATCTGAGCTGTTTAGCCCCTTAGGCCCGGTTTACACGGCTTATTCAAGCCGTAATTGTGGGATGGATTTCGCCCGCAATTATGGCTTGAATAAGGGGCGGGGGTCACAGCTCCCCGGCCCCATAGACATGCATTATCCACGGCGTGTATCCCGCCATATAATGAACATATCACTTTCTCCCCCCCGCGGCGGATTCGCCGAGCGGGGAGGAGAGACGGAATCCATAGTTCTCTATGACAACTGTGGATTACTGTAATGGCTGGGATGGATTCCAGCCGTATTGCAGCACAGTACAGCGCGCAAAACAGCTGGAATCCATCCCTGCAATAAGCCGTGTGAACGGCCCCTTAGGATCTGTTGACACGGCTTATTCTGACATGGTTTTCGGAGCGTTTCCTCGCCCAAAACGCTTCCAAAATGCCCCCAGTTCATTTAATTGATTCCCATGTAAAACCTCATTGTTCACACACGAGGTTTTTACACGCTTCTTTTGGAAGTGCTGAAAAAGTAGTGTCATGTCAATTCTTGAAGTGTTTTAGGCGCATTTTGGTGCTCCTCCCCTCCCCCATTGACACCACCTGTGATGTGTTCCAAGGGAGCTGATGGGTTTACATGGTCGTGCCAGAGGTAGGGTACAGTAGGATGCCTGGCACTGTTACACCGACAAGTATAAGATAATGCACTACAGAACTAAGGCAGTGTATTATATATGAGCGATCAAATGATTGCATGCTTAAGTTAACTGGTGGGACAGGTTAAAAAAAAAGTTTAATCCCTTAACAACTGCCCACCATCTTTTGCCATTGCTGCAGAATGGGAGTTTTGTGGTTCCCATCCCCGCTCCACGGGCAAGTGGGGACCCCTGGTGCCCGATAGCGGGGAAAAATTTGTACAGTCACCCCTGGGGATTAGAGCAACCTGTGCTCCCAAAAACTGCCTGTGTCAACTGACACGATTGAAAATCTATGAGCATATAATATGCAATTTAATTGTTAAAAAAAAAAAAAAAAAAAAAATTTTAAAAATAAAAAAAGTTAGGTGCATATATTTCACAACAAAACTAACATTAGACCCAACAAAACCAAAATAACCGTGAATTATCTAAAGGTTATTTATGTAAAATGTGAATGATGAGCCTCTCCGGACAGATAACAGGTAAGGAACTCCTTTTGGGAAAAACCCCCTTTTAACTAAACCCTAAAAAATACAACTTTTCCCCATATAAAAAAAAGCCCTCACTCAAACACGCACTTGAAAAAAACTACAAAATTTAGTGCTTTTTTCCCAAAAAGTTTTTCCCCTACTAACGGGTGATCTACAGTCTTAAGTAAAGGGGGTTGGGTTTTTGGTTTTTTAAAAAACAAAACTAACAAGTCCTTCTCTGAGTGTCCATCCACCCCCCCTGCACGCCCTGTTTAAGAAGTGAAAAACCCCCAAGTCCCCGCCGTTTCAGCTCCGGGTCGTGCCTATTAAACAGTCGGGAAAAACTAAGGGCTCTTAGTGACTGAGCTCTACGGGCCTCCACTTTTTATAAAATATATTTATAAAGTGTTAAATACT
Source organism: Phyllomedusa bahiana (assembly GCA_025379985.1). NCBI lineage: Eukaryota > Metazoa > Chordata > Amphibia > Anura > Hylidae > Phyllomedusa > Phyllomedusa bahiana. The sequence goes on along the minus strand of JAODAL010000461.1, from coordinate 305,753 downwards.
CTTTTTTGGAAGATCCCACTTCAACATTACATTGTGGCAAAACCCCTTTAAGTACTTTAGAAAGACATAAGTTAAAAAAAAAAAAAGTTTTGGGATTTTTTTTATATAGAAAACAAAACCCATTCATAATTGGAATCACTACAACTATAAAGACCCAAACTACAAAATGATCACATTATCTTACATGGTGAACAGCTGCCAAAAAACCCCTTATGTACCTTAAAGGGGCCCAAATAAAAAACTAAAGTCATTCGAAAAAAAACCAAGCCCCTTTTTTTGATGTCAGAGAACTAAAAGTGTTATTGGTCTTGGAATATGGAGAGACAAACATTTTTATTTAACGGATCTTCCTCTTGACACGACATCAGCTTCGCTAGCTGCGATCCGGCCATGAATGTGGCCAGCAAAGCCGATTTTGCATTGTGAAAGGGTATGTTCACACGATATACTGCGGCGCGTATAGTACAGCATGTCTATCAGGAATGCGCGCTAAGGCCATGTTCCCACGGTGGATTTGTGAGCCGGGATCGTCGCAAATCCCCGTGTGGGGGGGGGCCGCCGCCCCCCGGCCCATGATGTCTTATCTCGGCACGTACGCGCCGTAAAATAATTTGAAAGTATTTTCCTCCCCCGGGCGTTCCCGAGGCAGGGATGGGGGCCCACGAAATCCACTGTTCTCTAGACAGCTGGATTAACGTAATAATCCGAGGTTGGCCTACTGCAGCGCAAATCCCCGCAGAGTACCCGGCGCCAATCCTTTTGGACAAATAAGCCTTTTGAACGAGGCCCTAAATATGGCGTATCCCACGCGGGGGGGGGGGTGGGGGTCCGGGGGAGGCCGCTGGCCCCCAATTGCATTCTTTCCGCTTCAGTTCCGCCCCAATAATTTTCGTCACGTATCTCCCCACGTTTTAATAATGTTTTTTGCGGGGAAAAAGGGGCGTAATCGAGAAATATGGATTACTTGATTTTTTGGGGCCCTGACTATATTAAGCGCAAAAAACGTGGTGAAATTACCCTGTGTGAAGTATTTTGGTTGTGCAAAAGTAAAAGAAACAAAAAATAAAAATCACTATTACAATGCCATAATCAAACTGACCTATAGAATAAAGTTATCTGTATACTTACTATTGGTGGTGGCACAAATTTAAAAAAGAAAAACCCCTTCAAAAAGAAAAAAAAAAAAAAAAATGGCAAAAATTATGCTGACAAATTGATGTTCCCAAAAAATTTCTATTTAAAATTAAACCCAGCTTAAAAAAAAAACAAAAAAAACCCTGTCCTTAAGGGGTCACACTGCATTTAAAAGCTGAACGTGTGAACGCAGCCTTAAAGGGGTTGTCTCATTAAATCGAAACATCTTAATTCAGTTATGTTTTCTCAGTTTCATTTTGAATTCAGGGCATGTTCACTGACCTGCAGTGGGAGTGGTGAGGAATCACGGGGCTGTAGCTATAGCAACCCGAGGGCTATGCACCATACAAGAGGGTATTTTGGGAAAAAGGGGAGGACACTATTAATGTACATATATTGCAAGATTTTTTTTTTGCAAGATCTTTAAATAAAAAGCAATCCTATAGGAGAAAACCCCCTTTAAGAAATTGGTAAATTTTTTTAGTTTGATTTAAAAAGATACTGATAACTATCCTAACAAACATCGGGGCACACACTCTTCCCCTACTGGCTGAAGTCTGTGGTTTTAAAGGGTTGCCCACCTGCTAACTTCCGGGGCACATTGGCCACAGCGAATGCAGGGGGGGCCAGCTTCGCGCCCCTCTCCATTTTTGTGGAGTGATGTTTGGTGTTTCCATAGTAGTCCGGAGAGTACCCCATTAACCCCACATGCATCAGCTTTTAGTCACATGTTTATTAACCCAGATCTAACCAGCCATAGCTTAGCCAGTCATTGAAAGACAATAGTTAAACCCTTTGTTATAGTTTCAGAACTTAAAACTAAAAATATCAGAAGTCCCCCCAACCTGCTTCCACCCATAGGAAGGCTATCTCCAAAAGCAAATGTTAGAATGCTGTTGGATTTTGGACGGAAAGTATAACATCACTGTACCACAGTTTTTTTTTTGCTGCAGGTTTGCACAGGAATCCCCAGTCTGTTTTCAGATTTCCCACCAGCCCGTTACACTGAGGGGCCGTTCACAAGGCAGTGGACCAAAACCGGCCGGTATTTGACCTGTTTTGCCTCCGTCCCCAGGGCCGCATGGGGGGGGGGGGGGGGGGGGGGGGGCTTTCCCTCCCGTTGACATGCCACATGTTCCATCTGGAAACGGACGGAAGACAGTCCATGTTCAATGTTTTGTCGCCGGTCCGCCGGCTAAAAAACCGACGGGCATAAAACAGTTGTGCTCATTTTCGGCCGGTTTTTTAGCCGGTCTGAAAAACCGCAAACCGGCTGAAAAACCGGCCGAAAACCCGTGCCGTGTGGACATGCCCTGACTGGTTCCATCTTCCAGTAGTTTAGAAAATCCGTGCTGTTTAGACTACATCTCAGATTTTCTATTGCGGTCCACGGGCAGAGGATTATAGTAGGATTTTTGCAAACACCGAATCTGCTTACAAATCTGACTGTAATCCTGTGCGGTGTCAACATAGCCTAAGGGGATGTTCAGAGTTTTGACACCCGCAAATAAGTGTCAAACAATGTACAAGTAAAGCTCTCATTGACAGCAGTGTAAAATAATCATCGTCTTTCAGATGTTTTCCGCTTTTAGACGCAGAGAAATAAAGAAGCATAAGAGACGGAAATCTGCCACGTTCCAGTCTGCATGGTTTCCTTGTTGGCATTCCAACGAGTTTATTGGCGTGAACATATATCGTATGAATCCACCATTAGCTTACATTCAAACCAGCCTTCACGCGCCGCGAGTAATGAATGTCAATGGGGCCGGCAGGCTGCCGCCCCCCCGCAACACACAATGTACTACCGTGTGTACTGTACGCACTGCAATACATTGTGTGAATATAGCCTTAAAGAGCGGGGTGGGAGGGGTGAATAATCAGTACATATACTGAGGCAGCACTATAACTACAGGCAGTCCCCTAGTTACAAACGGAGACTTATGGGGCGTGGCTGACATTCAACACTGAGTCACGCCCCATGATAACCAAGTGCCAGCATCCCAAAAGCTGCACATGAGATACAGAACGTTAGGTGAAATCTTCTAAAAAAAGGGCACAGACAGCAAAACAAATGTAAAAACTGTTCCCTGCACTATCCAGAACTAAAAAAAAAAAAAAGTTTTTGCTGGAATTAAAATTTAAATAAATACACCTGTTCTGACTTACATACAAATTCAACTTAAGAAGAAACCTACAGTCCCTATCCCGTATGTAACCCAGGGACCGCCTGTATTCACAAAATACAAACAAAGTAGACAGCCAAAAGTGGTAAGAATTTAAATTGTTTATTGAGTACATCTAAAAGAAAAATAGAACCAATACAAAACAGAGCAAGATAACAAACCCCAAAACACTGCCTAAAACGTACCATATGGGTGTGTACCGTAAATATCTGAATGTCCATGAGCCACAGGAATCAGAGGAATCGTTCAGCACACCGTGTGTCGGGTCATGCACACCTGCCGGATACACCAGGTTGCTGGAGATTCTTGGGTCCACTTCTGTGTAAGCATTTGACTGTAAAACATCCCACATGTGGGAAACATTTCAGGCAGTGTTGTTATCTTTGATCTATTTTGTATTAATTGTTTTTTTAGATGTATTCAATAAACAATATAAATCTTACATTGCTGTGTACTCATCAGCAGAGGCACAGCAGGCTCACATCCAGACTAATGGCATCCAATACAGCCAAGCAAGATTTCTCAACTACAATCAAATTGCCATAATGCTACCATCTGCGGCTATCCTGTCACCTCAATTACCAAATGTGGGCAGTCAGTGCTTGCAGACACTGGCACCAGTGGGTCACCTTATGTTGGCAAGTCCTGCCCAGTTTATAAACCCACCACCCTAGCAACACAACACAGTTCACATAAATGTCTCATCCTCATTTCCTAGGGACTCTGTTTCAGAGTCTAGAAGAGCAGTAGGACACAGCAAAATTATTCGTGTTGAACATTGCCCCAAGGGTTTAAGGGCCACAGTGAGGCAATCCATAGAGTGATAACGTAAATGACCAGAAATATTACCACCAGCTATGACAGTATTTCACCAAATACAGCCAGGATACAACCCTGATCCGACCCCCTGGCTCTCCCGCCTGTATTCTCCACCAAATTGCTTAATAGAGGTTTCATGCATGGGCAGAAGGAATAGCCCGAACGGCTGCTGTAGTGCCCAGAGATTGAGGGGGTTTCCCCATTGGTACGGAAAAGAGTAGTTGGTGGCTTTCTGCTCTCCCAGCAGCACTATGTAGGTTCCCCAATATATGGGAGTATTTTTTTGTACCTCACATTTTGCTATGGGGGTCCTAAGAGTTTAGGCAGAGGTTGCCATGATTAAGTGGGACATAGTGCTTGAAGCGCATAAGCCATCACCGGTCTTCTGTGGAATATTTTAGCATGTGAAATAAAGGATTTCTATGTTACAAAGGGTGCTGGGTCAATGCACAGTTTTTCCTTGGTCCTAGGAGTTTCAGGTACACCCCTGGGGTCATGAATACCTCACAGACCCCGTACCCTGCTGAAGGATCACCACCAAACCCCAGCCTAAGATTTTCATACAAGTATCACCCCTGTAGCCCTCTAACACCTCAGCACATTGGCAGCATGTAGTGTGGATGGGCATCCTGACCAGCCCCTCTGCCCACCAATGATGGAGGCAGCCCATCACCCTGGAGCCTGCCAGTGCCCCATCATGAATGGAGACGAGGACTGTACATGGAGCTCCGTGCAGGGGCATCCCCCTCAATCACCTGAAAGCCGCTCCCTCCTTGGTACCTCTGCCGGGCACAGGGCTACAGTTGGTCCTCTTGCTGAAAAGCCTATGGAGAAGAGCCATGACGATGCCGCATAGCGTCCGCCTCTAGCGCGGTCTCCGGTGTCCCGCGATCACCGGGGCTGGGAGATGCCCTCGCCCGCTGCTGCCCGCCATGGTGGAAGAGGACAGCTTTATCTCCTGCATGGAGCCTCGGCTCATGTGACTGGAGGGGGGGAGGAGGAGCCGGGAAGACGGGCGGGGCCGAGCAGCTGCTTCCCCACTAATTCCTGGGGACCCCGGAGCACGTGGAGCCGGGGTGTGATGTCATCCAGGGCATGACGTCATCGCGGAGCCTCCTGCTGCGGCTGTGGAGGACGTCACTTGTGTGCAGCATCACTGCCAGCGCACGGGGGCTACACCTGGTTTGGGTTGAAGCTCCTTCTGTCTTGCTTCACTTCCCATTTCAATGTGTAACCATTCAGGTAGATTAAAGGGGTTGTTTCACTACAAGGATTGCTTTTTATGTTAAATATCTTGCAAAAGCAAGTCACTTTGTGTCCATTACCTATTCTGAGAAATCCCCTCTTGTATGGGCTGCATCAGCTCCTGAGGTCACTATAGCTACAGACCTGTTTGATCTCTCATGATAGGCTGCCAGTACTGGTTGCTATAGCAACAGACCTGTCTTCTACTGCAGCCTAGTGGAAGACAGTAAACACGTCCCTGAATTCAACATGAAACCAAGAAAACAGGACTGAGGTGAGATGAATCAATGTAGTGAGACAACCCCTTTAAGGGAGGATCGTAACAGAATGCATCTGAATGATTAGACAGTTCAGGTAGATTGCCCCCTGAGCGGTGCCCAATAAATCCTGTGCACAGCTGGCGGTGTGTGCGCCCAGCTTCAGATGTGACTTGGATTCAGCACTGAACCTGCACCAATCTGATCGTGGTCCGCGCCCCATTGATTTCTATGGTAAATCCGAGTGTGGCTGCAGACAATTTCAAATTTACCAAATTGGATCTGACTTCCTCATAGTGATAAAAAGTGAAGTCAGCGCTGAAGTTAATCAGATGGAAAATCAGCCTCAAATTCACGTCACACTGTAGGGAGGCTGAATTGGCGCAGGTCAGTGTGCATAGTGCTTCAGGGGTTGGCACTGATACCTCGCAGCGCTCAAATCCCACCAAGGACAACATGAGTTTGGAGGTTCTCCCCGTGTGGGGTTCTCCATAAAATAGACCAACAGGTAAATCTGGAATTTAGGGGACAGGGACCAATGAGATGATGATCTCTGTACAGCACTATATAAATGAATGAAAGAAACAGTGCCCTGTCCACGCTGAAGCATCCAACTCAGCATCAAATCCACGTCTACGCTTTATAATATATGTTTGAGATCCGCACAGACAGGCGTGGATTTCCACATCAAACTTTTCATCGTGCATATAAAGCCCAGGGAGCACATCATACGCCCTTGTTCACATGAAGGATTTGAATGGAAAATTCCACATCAAAATCTGCATGGAGTCTGAGTCACTATTATCTGAATAGGAAATCCACACCATACTTCATACTAAGATGTAGATATTTTCCGCCACAGATTTCAGCTCCACATTGCAGACAAGAACTGACATGATGCAGATTCCAAACTGATTCTGTGTTGGGCGACTGGTGCGGGTTAGCTGCAATGGGATCGCCGAGACCGCATCCAAATCAGAGTCAAAAGTGCCACAGTAAAGTTACAATCCACAGCAGAAATCCAAAACTATCTCCTCGGATTTCTGCCTCGGATTATGCATTTTGAAGCTGACGTGTGAGCAAACCCTGTTTCATCCATTTCGGAGTAAGGTTGCCACCTTTGTCTCCCCGAAATAGCGGTCAAGATAAAATAGGGGTGTGACTTTGGGCCATGGCTTATCACGGCGTGTGACTTTACACTTGGGAGTTCCGAAAGATCAGGATATGATGCATTACTTGTAAAAACCGTCACTGTCACTTTATGATTTCAGGGAAAATGGGTGGTATTTAGCCTTAATCTCAGACATTTGTGACAAACCAGCTGGATATGCCATAAATGTCTAAAGGTGCAGGTCCTACATTCAGAAACAAGCCCCTGTGTTCCTCTGCGCAGAACAGAGATACCTGCACATGACCAGCTCTCCATTCATTTCAGTTCCATTAGGGCACAGGAGTCAAACACAAGGCCCGCGGGCCACATCTGGCCCGCGGCCTTGTGTTTTCCGGCCCGCGATCTCCCTGACTCCGCACAGCGGTGTTACCACAGCCGTGCGGAGTCAGTCAGCTAGTACAGGGAGAAGGCAGGAGGGATCGTTTCCCTCCCACCTTCTCCCTTTGTATGTAGAACGCTCGGTGAGCGCTGTACATAGGGCGTTGCAGGGGGCGTGACGCGCCGCTTTGCTCACGCCCCGTGTGACGCTGGGAGATCTCTGGGAGCTGCGTGGGGCGTAAGTGGCGTGACGTCACGCTGCTTACACCCTACACCGCTCCCGAAGCGGACCGGACCGCGCTGCCCGGACATGAGGTAAGTAGCTGTTTTTTAATTTTATAATCCTTAGGGGGCATCTGCCTGGCTACTGAGGGGGCTACTGGGGCATCTGCCTGGCTACTGAGGGGGCTACTGGGGCATCTGCCTGGCTACTGAGGGGACTACTGGGGCATCTGCCTGGCTACTGAGGGGGCTATGGGGCATCTGCCTGCCTACTGGGGCATCTGCCTGGCTACTAAGGGGGCTACTGGGGCATCTGCCTGGCTACTGGGGCATCTGCCTGGCTACTGAGGGGGCTACTGGGGCATCTGCCTGGCTACTGGGGCATCTGCCTGGCTACTGAGGGGGCTACTGGGGCATCTGCCTGGCTACTGAGGCATCTGCCTGGCTACTGAGGGGGCTACTGGGGCATCTGCCTGGCTACTGGGGACCATGGGGCATCTGTGTGGCTACTGGGGCATCTGCCTGGCTACTGGGGACCATGGGGCATCTTCGTGGCTACTGGGGGACTATGGGGCATCTGCATGGCTACTGGGGGACTATGGGGCATCTGCATGGCTACTGGGGGACTATGGGGCATCTGCCTGGCTACTGGGGGACTATGGGGCATCTGCCTGGCTACTGGCGGACTATATGGGGCATCTGCCTGGCTACTGGGGGACTATAGGGCATCTGCCTGGCTACCGGGGGGTTATGTGGGGCATCTCCCTTTCTATATGGGGCATATTTCCTGGCTGCAGAGGGCAAAAATACCTATCTACCTACATGGGAAGATATAACTGTCATCTACAGGGGGCTTTATAGCCACTTATCTACCTACAAGTAGTTCTAAAATTATGTCGGCCCTTTAAGGTATGCCGTGAGGCTGATGTGGCCCCCGGTGAAAACGAGTTTGACACCCCTGCATTAGGGCATGTCCCCACGGCAGAGGACAAATACCGGTCAGTTTATCCGACTGGTATTTGTCCGGTTTTTGAGCCGTACACAGAAAGCCATTCCCATTCACATGCACATATTCCATCCGAAAACCGGACAGAAGAATGTGCATGTGGAATGGTTGTCGGATGGCCCGCGGGCGGAAAAACCGCCAGGTGAAAAACCCATGCAGTGGGGACTGCTGCACGGGTTTTCCATAGAGCCCCGTTGTGCTCATTTTCGGACGGTTTTTCAGACGGTCTGCAAAACTGCTAACCGCCTGAGAAACCGGCCGAAAACCCGTGCAGTGGGGACATGCCCTTACAGTCGAGCACACTCACTTTACTAGAAGAGAACAGGGATAGCGCTGTACAAGTATATCTTCCTCTCTGTACTGTACTGTTCTCAACATAGGTGTGGATCCCATCAGACATGTATGGCGTATCCTGTCAATACACCATACATGTATAGCCAGGGCGTAACTAGAGAAACCTGGGCCCCATAGCAAACTGTTGGATGGGGCCCTCCCCTGACCACGAACATTTATCAGTGCTTGTTAATAATAGTCATGCAGTTACCAGATAATACAAGGAGCAAACCCCTCACCATAAATATCACCATCACAGCTACCAAACAAGTCCCACTATACTAAGACCAACATTACCAATAACACTACTACATATGGACCCAATAATACCGCCAGAACATAACCACAAATTACCACCACATAATGACTGAATAATACCCCTACACTATTACAGAATAAAGATTACTATGCAAAGACCAATATTACCACCATACAATGAACATTGTCGTAAATAACAGTTGTACACAGGCTCTTTAGACTGTATTTTATACCCATACACTGACCAGATAGTGGTAGGTACCAATGTACGCAGGCTCTTTAGACTGTATATTACACCCATACAGTGACCCTAAGGTGGTGGGTACCAGTGTACACAGGCTCTGCAGACTGTATATTACACCCATACACCCAATAATACCGCCAGAACATAACCACAAATTACCACCACATAATGACTGAATAATACCCCTACACTATTACAGAATAAAGATTACTATGCAAAGACCAATATTACCACCATACAATGAACATTGTCGAAAATAACAGTTGTACACAGGCTCTTTAGACTGTATATTATACCCATACAGTGACCACATAGTGGTAGGTACCAATGTACGCAGGCTCTTTAGACTGTATATTACACCCATACAGTGACCCTATAGTGGTGGGTACCAGTGTACGCAGGCTCTGCAGACTGTATATTACACCCATACAGTGACCATATAGTGGTGGGTACCAATGTGTGCAGGCTCTGCAGACTGTATATTACACCCATACAGTGACCATATAGTGGTAGGTAGCAATGTACGCAGGCTCTGCAGACTGTATTATGGTACATATCAGTGTACACCATACTTACCAACTCTCCCTGATCATCAGGGAGACTCCTTGAAAAGGGGGAGTCCTCCCGGGCTCCCTGAAGAGTTGGTAAATCTCCTGCAATGGTAGGTGTCATGTCAGATAGTGAGAAAAACATGCATATGTGTCTTTTTATATAGTGTATGTAAACTTCTGGTTTCAACTGTATAAAACTTGTCCTATAAATAAAATAATTTAAATGAGGTGGATGAGCCTGAGCACCTGCTAAAAAGTAATCAGACATATACCGTGGCATAGCCAGAGTGTAGCTATGGATTCAAATTGGCCTTTTCACATATTTGTGGGACAGAATTGCTATATTCTGCACTATATACACTAGTGCAGCATATATGGCTGAAAAGGGGCCAAACATAGTCATTAGTTGACAATGTTTGGTAAATTTTAGCCTAAGTCTATATGGCAGCTAAACCCCTTTATACATCTGAGAACTTGTTTTTTACTGGCTGTGAGTTGCTCTTTAAGTAGTGGTGGTGCCAGGGTAAAGCATCATGAGATGCTGCCCTGACATCACTTAATGCATAGGGACCACATTGTAGCTAGGCTCTGAACAAAATCTGATTAATGTGGTGTTACCCAACTTAGGCGATCCAATGTCCAGTAAAGCTGAAGAATACCTCATCTCTTTATCAGCTCTCCTCCAAAGTTGTTACATAGATGTGACAAGGGGGTGTAACTTTGTGTAAAAGGGAGCGTTTCATGTAAAACGGGGTATGGCCCACTCAAACCAAGGCAACAAGCTGCAATTCAAAATCTCCCTGAAAGCCACTTTCAAAAGTTGGCAAGTACACTCACCGGCCACTTTATTAGGTACACCTGTCCAACTGCTCGTTAACACTTAATTTCTAATCAGCCAATCACATGGCGGCAACTCAGTGCATTTAGGCATGTAGACATGGTCAAGACAATCTCCTGCAGTTCAAACCGAGCATCAGTATGGGGAAGAAAGGTGATTTGAGTGCCTTTGAACGTGGCATGGTTGTTGGTGCCAGAAGGGCTGGTCTGAGTATTTCAGAAACTGCTGATCTCCTGGGTATTTTCACGCACAACCATCTCTAGGGTTTACAGAGAATGGTCCGAAAAAGAAAAAACATCCAGTGAGCGGCAGTCCTGTGGCGGAAATGCCTTGTTGATGCAGAGGTCAAAGGAGAATGGGCAGACTGGTTCGAGCTGATAGAAAGGCAACAGTGACTCAAATAGCCACCCGTTACAACCAAGGTAGGCAGAAGAGCATCTTCTGAACGCACAGTACGGCGAACTTTGAGGCAGATGGGCTACAGCAGCAGAAGACCACACCGGGTGCCACTCCTTTCAGCTAAGAACAGGAAACTGAGGCTCCAATTTGCCCAAGCTCATCGAAATTGGACAGTAGAAGATTGGAAAAACGTTGCCTGGTCTGATGAGTCTCGATTTCTGCTGCGACATTCGGATGGTAGGGTCAGAATTTGGCGTCAACAACATGAAAGCATGGATCCATCCTGCCTTGTATCAACGGTTCAGGCTGGTGGTGGTGGTGTCATGGTGTGGGGAATATTTTCTTGGCACGCTTTGGGCCCCTTGGTACCAATTGAGCATCGTTGCAACACCTTGTGGAATCTATGCCACGAAGAATTGAGGCAGTTCTGAAGGCAAAAGGGGGTCCAACCCATTACTAGCATGGTGTACCTAATAAAGTGGCCGGTGAGTGTATAGTGTACACAGACTCTGCAGACTGTATGTTACCACCATACAGTACACATATAGTGGTACATACCAGTGTACACAGGCTCTGCAGACTGTAACCATCATACAATGACCATATAGTGGTAGATACCAATGTACACAGGCTCTGAAGACTGTATATTATTGCCATACAGTGACCGTATAGTGGTAGATACCAATGTACTCAATCTCTGCAGACTGTATATAACCACCATATGGTGACCATATAGTGGTAGATACCAGTGTACACAGGTTCTCTAGACTGTATATTACCACCATACAGTGACCATATAGCGGCAGATTCTAGTGTACACAGGCTCTACAGACTGTATATTACCACCATACAGTGCTCATATAGTGGTAGTTACCAGTGTACACGGGCTCTGCCGACTGTATATTACCCTCATATAATGACCATATAGTGGTAGATACCAGTGAACACGGACTCTGCAGATGTATAAGTATTTACAGTGCAGTTACATCAAATGACTTACAGGTGATGTCTTCTCTGATGAGTTGTTAACACTGCCTTTTCTTCTTTATCTGGTCCAGACCGACATGATGACTTATCCTGCCCACCATTTGTCCCTACAGAATTTGCACATATCTTAGAATCCTCACTATTTCAGCACCTCTTTACCAATGCCCACCTCTGTACAAACTTCCCATGGGTGGGAGAGAAGGTACAGGCCATAGCCTAGGTTTCCAGTCTCTTAGATGGGTGGAGAGGAACAGAGAACTAACCCCCATTGTGCTATGACCTATATCCCTCAGAATCATATTATGTGGAACAAACTCCTTCCCTTGCACCCCAGAAGATCAGCCACAGGCATGATGCATGATCTTCAGGGGATGAAGTGTAGTACTCTTTTGTTTTTGTAGTGTTTTTGTTTTTTTCCCTATTGGACTATGATGGATTTTTTGGACTACTTTAGACCAGCATTGGATCCATTTCTTTCATAATATGCCCAATGAGAGATGTTGTCAGGGAGTCTTTATTTAAATAAAGTATTTTTTCTGTATATTCTGTTACCATTTATTCCAGTGTTAGTAATAGAGGTGTTTGATAGACTTTTCTGTATTACTAGCACTGAAGCTTGGTGTCAGCCAAAAACACCATGGGTTGACGCCAAGCCCCGCACTAGTAATAGAGAGATGTCTGTCAGACACCTCTTATACTAACACTAGAAAAATAATATTCAAAGTAATAGGTTAGTCAGTTATGAGGTGGGCGGGGCTAGCCTCAGGTGGATGGGGCATGAAAAAACTGACTCTCTCCATGACTCTTTTCTTGCTGAAAACTGCAGATTTGAGCATTAAATACTCTAAAACTACAGCATCTTACAGAATAAGGGACACAGCACTGGAAACAGCAGGTCTGTCACTACCTTGTTCTGTCCTCAGCAAGGGGGGCATAAACTTGGTGGCAGGATCTCTTTAAACCTCTTTCCTTATGGGAACTATGAACCAGAAAATTATGTAAAGGTACGATACAACATAGGCACAGGGGATGTACCTATGCCATCACTTTAGGATATACCATCAAAATCTGATGGGTGTGGATTCCACTTTTAGGACCCAAACCAATCTTGAGAATAGGCCCCCGAAAGTACTGACGAAGATCATAGAGCTGGGTGCACTCAAGCATGACTCTCTATTCTATGCTATTGGAGTTCCAAATACAACCAAACACAATGCTGAGCTGTACTCAGAACTCCTATAAACCAGAATGGAAATTTATGCGCCATGCAACTGGTTCTCGAATTCTGAGATGACACTTTTGGGGGCCCATTCCTAAGATAGGTGCAGATCCCAGAGGTGCAACTCACACCTACTAAACTGTGATGGTATATGCTACCGATATCCCAAAATCCATGATAGTACAAACCATTTAAGAGGCTAATCTCAATCCTAGCAGTAACTGAGTAATACACAGTTGAGTCACATTATTATGACCTCTTCCTACTTTTGATGTTGGCAGCACCTAACTCATGAAGGAAGTCACCTGTGGTGATCTGGCTCGGTTGGTATATAAGGTGTGTGATAGGTTATCTGCACACATACCTACTGTTGCTGATATGGGTGAAGGGGGGATTTATCAGATTTCCAAAAATAGGATGATTCTTGGCTTTTGGCCAAAGCACCTGGAAGACTTGCTGTCATAAATGGAACCATGAATTCTGCTGTCTAACAACAAATCCTGAAGAACAATGTTAGGCCATCTTTTTGTGACCTCAAACTGAAGCACACTTGGGTTATGCAGCAGGATAATGATCCAGGACACACAAGCAAGTCCACCTCTGAATGACTTAAGAAAAACAAAATGAAGACTATGGAGTGATCTAGTCAAATTCCTGACCTTAATCCGATTGAGATGCTGTGGCATGACCTTAAAAAGCAGTTTATGTTCGCAAACTCTCCAATGTGGGTGAATTACAACAATTGTGGAAAGATGAGTGGTCAAAAATTCCTCCAGAGCGATGTATCACAAACGCTTGATTGCAGTTGTTGCTGCTAAGAGTGGCCCAACCAGTTATTAGGTTTACGGGGCAATTACTTTTTCACACAAAGCCCTGTAGGTTTTGATGACTCTTTCCCTTAATAATAAAGACCTTCATTTAAAAACTGCATTTTGTTTTTACTTGTGTTATGTTTGTATAATATTTAAATTTGTTTGGTGATTTTAAACATTTAAGTGTGACAAACATCCAAAAGATTAAGAAATCAGAAGAAGGCAAACACTTCTTCACACCACTGTAGACTGAATAGACAAGGGAAAATATTCAGCCCTCTCTTATACCTTTTTCTATTTTAAACCACTGAGTTTCTCCTTCTTCTCTCCTTACCGTAACTGCCTGATCAATATATAGATTGTGCATTAGACCTATCAAGTGTCCTGGTATTTCCATGCTCCTCAAGCTGTATGTCACCATGCGCTCTATGTTCCCTGCTTTGGCCCGTCAACGTGCTTGTGCTCGTGTACTCCTTCGCCGCCTGCTGTGCTCTGCCTCCTATTTACCTTTCTGCTATCCTATCTGGCCCTCCTCCACCTCTGTCACCCGGCGTGTGCATTCCCGTTTCCTAGGGTGCGTGTGAGACAACTGCCACCAATGGCCAGTAACCTCTGTCTTTTTAAGGACACTTCTCCCTGCCTTTCCTGCCAGTTGGTGGTGTGTTTTCCTGGTTCTTTTCAAAGTGTTTGCTATTTCTTTGTGTGATTTGTGGTTCTGACCCTTGACTTCACTTCTCGACTGTCCTCCTATCTGCCACCTGCCTGGACAATTTGCCCATTCTCTGAGTACGTTTGAACACCACCTCTCATGTCTGTCTGCCTGTCTTCTGACCACATTCCTGTCTTTCTCTAGGTACATCGTTGGCACCATGGATGTCTCCGCAAGCGACCACGTGAGGGGTAGCGTACTGGAAGTTTCCTGCAGCGAAGTCCTGCCTTGCTGCGGGCTCTGGTGAAAACCAGGGGCTCATTAAACTCCGGTCCCTGGCGTGTTATCCACTAACTCTCGTGTTTGAGTCTGCAGATTCACTACCCGTCTGACACAAGACCAGAGTTTATCATGATTTACACAGTCAAATTTCTTGTTATGGTTATTGTATAAACAGACTTTTGATATTCGTGTATGCTGATGTAACTGTCCATATATGAACAGATACCATATACTGTCCATGTATAGAGTTACACTATTGGAGCTTTCCCAGGTCTTTCTCTGGGAAGCTAGCCATGATACATTGCAATGGGGTACATTGCAGCCCTCTGTTGTAGGTATACATCGAGGACCCTTAAAAAAAAACTGTTGCAACATATTGACTAAAAATATATTCACATAATGTAGATCCAGGAAATATCAAACGATGTCCTGCGTTCAAATGGATAAAAGAATATGTTTATTAGGGGGCGGTACCGGAAGTCGATGGAGTCGGTCGCGTGGTAGAGGAACTCCCGCACCGAACCGCTAAAATCTGCACACCCAGCCGCCATTAGCACCCTAAATGGGTAAAAGGAAGTCTCAGCAGCAGGAGAAAAGCTTGAGGAGGCCTCCGACACCCGCCGCGACGCGGACAGCGCTGGACAATTTCCTCCTCCGCAGCTCGTCACGCCAGGCGCACCCAGGCCCAGCGGCGCCATTACTGCCTCAGGCTCTCACTTCACCGGAGCGGAGCTGCGGCGCCCGGATCGCAGAGGAGAGCGAAGAGACGCCGCCAGACCCGTCACCAGAGCGCTGAAGACAGCCCAGACGGGGACAGACGCCACAGCAGGCCGGGCACCAGCCATATAGGTACACACCGCAGCGGGCACTTCCCCCCTCTCCTCCTTGCTGGCGGACCCACAGTCCCTGCATGGACACTCACCTCCCCAACCGTTATATAGCGCCATGGCAGCCAAGTCACCCTCACGCGCTCAGGGCAGACACCCAAGCCCTCAGATCCTGGATGCATCCCCTCCTGGTGTGTCATATGCAGGACAGGACAGTCTGGGCTCAGGGTCCGCTTTTCCATCTCCTACCAGAGACTCTATCAATTCATCCCCATCTTGGCAGGGCTCACCTGAGCGCCCACCTGCCTCTCCTAGCCCACCCAGGGCAGATAACTCTCAGGGGTCTGAGCTCACAAGGCATTTCCCCTCCAGGGAAGACTGGAAAGCTATGATTTCAGAAATTAAACAAGCTTGTAGAGAGGAGATCTCAAGCATTAGACAGGACATTAAACAGATTGCGTCCAGAGTAGAGACATTAGAGGACAATCATGATAATACCCGTAAATACATTGAGCAAATACATCCTGCAATGTTGGACCAGATCTCTATGGTTAATGGTATGGCCCGCCATCTAGAGGACCTTGATAACAGGGGACGCAAATGTAATATAAGGGTCAGAGGTGTCCCTGAGGCTCAGGAGGATGAGAATGTGCAGTCAGTCTTGGATGCCATCTTTAACCAGGTTATGGAGTGTTCCCCTCCCCGGTCCTTGATAGAGCTTGATAGAGCCCATAGAGCGCTCAGGCCCAAATCTGCCACATCGTTCCCAAGGGACATTGTCTGCTGTTTCCACGATTACAAGGAAAATAGGCGGTTATGGAAAAAGCTAGAGGGATGCGCCAGATTAAGTTTCAAGGGTCGAACATTCAGCTATTTCAGGACTTGTCTTGGCATATTCTTCAAAAACGCCGCCATCTTAAGCCGCTTCTTGACACTCTTAGGGAGAGACATATCCCTTATAGGTGGCTATTCCCCTTCGCGCGCGCTCTCATGGTCGCACAGCTATTCTTAAAACGCCGCAGGACCTTGCCAGCTTTTGCGAGACGCTTCAGATCCCAACCCCGGATATAGAAGATTGGGAACTGGCTGCTCTCATTCCACCTCCCCCACCGGTGTGGCACCCTGTGTCCTCCATTAAAGGACACTCCCCGAGGGGGTCTCCTCCAGCTAGCAAAACAAGGCATAGCCCCCCACGTTGAACCGGAGCCTACTTCACTGACAGGTTTACCAATCTTACCTATCAGGCTGCCTCATTTTTTGTGGACGCTACCCAGCTGAGGCTTACCTGACCACCTGAATACTTGAATGGCAGGGATTTGTTCCACAAGCATTTTTTGATTGCGATAGCGGTTATAGGTGTATTGTTCTGGCACTAAGGATCGGGAAAGTTTTTCTTCTTAACTCTCGCCTTTGATTACTGTGCTTTCCTAATATTGGTATTACTCACTTGCGTGACCCCTCTTGTCTGCGCCGCTAGGAGGCGTAAGATCTTCTCTCCGGTACGGGAGGGGGGTTCTCTCCGGTGGACACCTTTATCAGGCCCACTGTGGGAGATCCCCAAGGGTTTTTCTCTAACTGACCTCCGGACCTCGCGGATCAGAGACGCCACGCATCTGGGGAGAACTTCTCCCTCTCTTGTTGAGCTAAGCAGCTCTCTGGTTACCTATTTTTTACTGGTTTCTCAGTTTAATTCCTTGCTTCTGTTGTCTCATTTGTAATTGTGGTATTTGTGTCTTTACCCTCCCTCTCGTTTCTCTCTTCAGTGTCCCTCCCTGAATTGTCCTCACTCCCTTCTCACTCCCCTCCCCCATTCACCTACTGGCCAGTTCCCTGAGTCCCTGGATATCTCCTGATATCTCCTACTGTTGCATAAAAGGTTGACGCACACAGTTAGGTGCCATGGTTAGATGCATCACACTGAACGTTAAGGGGTTGAACTCAAATGTGAAAAGACGTCTGGCTCTCCGAGAATGTAGGAGTCTCAAAGCAGATATTGTTTTCCTGCAGGAGACACACTACAACTCTGCAGGGTCGTTTACCTTTACGCGGCGCTACTACCCGATGGCCTTTTCCGCATCCAATGAACAGAAAAAAGCTGGTGTGGCTATATTAGTGGCTCACTCTTGCCCCTTACAGGTCACATCATCCCAAGTTGACCCGGCGGGTCGCTATGTCCTCCTCCAAGCCACCTTATATGGTAAACCAGTAGTGCTATGCAATGTATATGTACCCAACACCTCACAGATACCCTTCCTGAATAGAATCCTCGCGAAGCTCTCTAAATACCCACCCGGTGCTGTCCTACTAGTGGGGGGGATTTCAATCTCATTTTCTCAGATATCATGGACAGGGCCACCCTGAGGAACGGCCCCCCAGCTCAGAGCAGACAGTCCAGGGACTTCCATAAAGCAATTAGGGCCCATTCCCTTTTCGACTTATGGATAATTGATCACCCTACAGAGCGGGAGTTCACTTTTTACTCCATTCCACATAAGTCTCATTCGAGGCTGGACTATTTCTTTGGTAACATTGTATCTCTCCGTATGCTGAAAGGCTCTAATATTGAGCCAATCACCTGGTCGGATCATGCCCCGGTCATGGTCGAGCTTGACTTTCGGGAAACCCCTTGGCGCACATGCCATTGGAGACTAAACGAAGCTCTGATTAAAAATCAGGCACACAAGCAGAAACTACAAAACACACTCACAACTTACTTTGAGCTCAATTCTGGCACAGTATCCTCTCTCTCTTCCCTTTGGGAGGCTCATAAAGCGGTATTTCGGGGCCACTGCATTGCACTAGGCTCTAGGCTAAAGAAAGATAGCAAAGAAAAGGTGCGAACCCTACGCACCCTCCTAAGGGACCTTGAGAGAAGGATAACGGTGCGCCCGAGTGTAGCGACCCTACGCCGCATAGTGGCAACCCGGCAGGATTTGAAAGACATTGCTACTTGCTCGGTGGAGCGGCTGCTAGTATACATAACCGTCTGCTAGTATACTCAAAGCAGCGTTTCTACAATTTTGGCAATAAAGCTCATACGATCCTGGCTAGACAGCTCAAAGAAAGATTTGTGAACTCTATGCCATCCGCGCTCCGGGATGGGACGGGGGTGCTGCGACACGACCCCAAGGCAATGGCTGATATTTTTCTTGACTATTTTTCCAAGCTTTACTCTCTCCCCTCAGACCTCCCACAAAATGAACATGAGGCCCAGAAGCAAATTAGGGACTTTCTAGGAACATGTCCTCTCACCGCCCTTCCACCATAGGCACATGCTGTCCTCAATGCCCCTATTGAATTGGAGGAAATAACAGAAGTCCTAAAAAAGCTCCCCTCAGGGAAAGCCCCGGGACCGGATGGTCTCCCATACCTATATTATAAAGTATACGCTGACACTCTTGGTCCCCACATGCTCCAATTATTCAACTCCTTTTTGGGGGGATCCCCTCTCCCGTCTTCAATGACCCACTCCCACATCACTCTTATCCACAAACCGGGAAAGGATCCAGCAGATAGTGCCAGTTATCGTCCTATAGCGCTCCTCAACTCGGACCTAAAATTCTACACCAAAATCCTGGCTAACAGATTAAACCACTGGCTTCCATGTCTCATTAATAGGGATCAGGTAGGATTCGTCCCATTCAGGCAAGGAGGGGACAACACAAGACGGACCATCGACCTGATAGAAGTAGCTAACTCCCAAAACCAACAAGCCCTGGTCCTTAGCCTTGACGCAGAGAAGGCCTTGGATAGGCTGGGCTTGCCCTTCATGTTGGAGACCTTAACTGCGCTAGGTTTCTCGGGGGCCTTCCTAACCACGATTAAGGGTCTTTACACCTCACCATCAGCGTCAATAAAACTACCTCCGAGAGGTTTTGTATCAAAAATGGCACAAGACAGGGCTGTCCTTTATCCCCTCTCTTGTTTGCTCTGTGTATAGAGCCTCTCGCTGCTGCAATTAGAGCCCATCCAGACATAAAGGGAATCAGGGTTAGGGATAAGGAGTTCAAGCTGTCCCTTTTCGCAGATGATATCCTCCTGACCTTGACGGCCCCGCATACCACCCTCCCTACCCTCCACTCCCTCCTAAATAAGTTTGGAAGGTTATCAGGATATAAAATCAACGCCACCAAATCAGAGGCCCTTACCATAAACATGCCGCCTGAAGTAACTGACACCCTTAAAAGTAACTACTCATATAAGTGGAGAGAGCACTCGCTGAAATACCTAGGCATCCATATTACTGATAAATACGAGACATTATACAAATACAACTTCCCCCCGCTCTTTAGGGACTTGAAGGACATGCTACTGAAGTGGAAATCATTACCGATTTCATTCTTTGGTAGGATCAATTCGGTCAAAATGAGCATTTTACCCAAACTCTTGTACCTGTTCGAGACCCTCCCAGTAACGGTACCTTGGGCGGAACTGAGATCGCTGCAATCAGCAATCCTAAACTTTATATGGGCTCAGGGACGCCACAGAGTCTCAAAGGAAGTCCTAATGACCAGCAAACAGAGGGGGGGCCTGGCAGTGCCTAACATTTTGCACTACTATCTCGCCACCCACCTTAGACATGTTTC
Source organism: Phyllomedusa bahiana (assembly GCA_025379985.1). NCBI lineage: Eukaryota > Metazoa > Chordata > Amphibia > Anura > Hylidae > Phyllomedusa > Phyllomedusa bahiana. The sequence goes on along the minus strand of JAODAL010000461.1, from coordinate 285,413 downwards.
TGTGTGGGCCGCACTGAGAGCTTCCTCAAAATGGGTAGAGGTAGAGAAGCTGTGGTTAGCCCCTACACATCCTAACGCCATCCTGTGGCACCCTTGCCCGCTCTTAGATGCGAAATCGTTACTAGGACCTATTAGATTTACCCTACAAATTTGGAAATACTGCCAACCAAAATACCCCCTCACGTCTAGGGCATCCCCAATGACCTCCTTCGTATGCACCCCTCTACTCTCGGGAAGCTCGTCGGGGTTCTTTGCACGACCATGGCTGGGGCATGATTTATACAGATTTGCTGATATTACGGACAGTCGGGATAGGACATTGATTCCGTTCCCCACCCTCCAAGCTAAATACGATCTCCCTATACGCTCAAGTTTTCACTATCTCCAAATCAAACACCTCCTCTTTTCTATCTATGGTACCAATAAGGTGTCCCCTCCCACTCAATTTGAGATGATGTGTAAGTCTGGAACTTCCACTAAGGGGCTTATCACTGCGATTTATGCACTCTTACAAGACCCCACTCCTGACATGGAGATACACCACAGGTATATGACGAGATGGGAGTCCTATCTGGGCAGAGACCTCCCATATTCGACTTGGCAGACCATCTGGGGGGCGGCGGCGAAGTCCTCTGCGTGCATCACCCACAAGGAAAATTTATACAAAATCTTGTTGTTCTGGTACCACACCCCAGACCTCCTGCATAAATGGGATCCACAGATCCCTGACATGTGCTGGCGCTGCGGTCAAGCAGCGGGCACACTGCCGCATATTTTCTGGGACTGCCCGATCCTGGGTGCCTTTTGGGCGCATGTGCGGGACTTCTTCGCTGACCTCCTAGGGGTAGTAATACCCTTGGATCCGCTCACCTACTTGTTAAATGGCCCGGTGATGGGACTCTCTAAATCTAGAGGAGTACTGATGAGGCATGTCCTCACAGCCACTAGGTGTCTGATATCGGGGCTATGGAAACAGGCCCGTCCTCCCTCGATCTCAGACCTTTATCAGAGGATCAGGGAAGTGCGTCGAATATAATATTTGACAGCTGGACCATTTTGATAAAACCTGGTCGACTTGGGATGTGTACCGTGTGACCCTCGCCTTGTAAGTGTGCGATAGTAGACTATACCAGGCCTCTCTTCTTCTCCCCCCCCTGTCCCTTCCAATATTGTCTTTGTCTCGTACGTCAAAACTAGACCCCCCTGTCAACGGTGATTTTGAGATGATTGTTGATTATGGGATGTAATTCCGTTATTTTGTCATCACATGAAAGTATTGATTCTGGAATGTAGTTCAACATCACTATTTCAGGAGGTACTTTATCAGGTGCAGTGTTCATTCATTCATGTATGTTTATTTGGAGTACTGCCAGTTGTTATGCAGGATCTATGTTTTATCTGTAAATTTATTAATAAAAACATACAGTTAAAAAAAAAAAGAATATGTATATTAACTTAAAAGCCGTACATGCAGAGAATCAGGTTTTTAAGTGATTTCAATAAAAAAAATATTTTATCCATTGGAACTCATTTTGGTTTAATATTTATTGACTAGAATATTAACATGTGAATGTAGCATTTGTTTCTCACAATGAGACGAAAGTCAATAGACCGGGCTCTGATGGGTGCAAATAGGTCTTGAAGAATAAAGGGAAAACGGGGCTAATGGATCGAGAAATTGAAGGAACTGATAAGTTCATTGGAAGAAGCCTAATGATAAAGGGTTGTTTCACAGCCAAAAGCGTTGAATTCTTGACTAGGATCGGGTTTTTTGGTCTAAATTTTTGTGAGTTTTTGTAAATTTTTTAAAACAATTTTTGGATTTTTACTTTTAACGAAACCAAAGGGAAAGTTTTTTTCCCCCCTTGGCCCCGCAAGCGGGTGGTACGGGCCACACCGGGGAAACCCGGAGTCTAAGGGGGTTTTCCCCGGGTTTTTTTAAACCCAGGGCCCGCCGCAAAGGGGGGTTTTGGATTTTGTTTGCACGAGTTCCACCATTTTTCGTTTTTTGCCCCGGATGTGACCTCCCCCCTTGCGGTTTTGGTTTACCCGGAAGGGGGGCAACTTTTTAGGATAAAAACACAGGCAAACTCTTTTAGTCAGGGAGGGCCGGGAAGGGTCGGGGAAGGAAAGGCGAAGGGTTTTAGTGGGGTTCGGGGGGAAAAACGAAAGGGCTTTTGGGGAAAATTGGTAAAACCAAAAACGGAAAACCGGGAAACACGGGAAAAGGGGCTTCCTGCATGGGGTTTTTGGGCACTATGGATTCAGGGGGGAGTTTCGGAAAAAAAAGGGGGAAAGCCTTTTTTTATTTTTTTTAATTTTTTATTATTAACATTTATTTTAAATTTCCCATTGATTCCTTTGGCGCTTTTTCATTTGGGGGGGGGGGGTCACATAAATGATATTTTCAAGTAGTACAAAAATGACAATAAAATGACAAAATTTAACTGGTACGGGAGGGGAAAGGACCCTCCCCCGCGAAGGTTAAAAAATTCAAACAAGGAGGGGGGAAGAACGGAGGAGAGGGGCAGGGGGGAATGTTTTTTTGGGGTAGTACTTTTTGGCAGCGGGATTTTTTTTTGGGTTATAGGGAAATCCGGAAAAAAAGGGGTTTTTTTTTCGGTTCTTTTGAAGCTGGTGAGGGGGGGCCCCCAGAGGGGCCCTAAAGTTTTGGGGGTTTTTGGAAATTCCCCAAGAGGGGGGTGGGGGGAAGGGGGGCGGGGAAGGGGGAAGGGGGTTCCTTGGGGGAGAGGGTTTTTTTGTGGGGGAGCGGGAATAAGGGGGAAACAGAAAAAAATTTTCCTTTTTGAGGGCGGAGAAAAAAATTTGCTTTTTTTGAGGGGAGTATCGGGAGATTTGGGCAGAGTTTTTGTATGGGGGGGAAAGAGGTTATTTGGAGAGCCTTTTGTGGGGTCGGGTTAGCAACTTGAAATAAATTTCGTGACTTTTTGGTAGCCAGTGAAAGGGAATTTTTTTTTTTTGACGGGGGGGGGGCGGGGGAGGGATTTTTAGGGGGAGGGGAGAGGGGGGGAATTAAGAGGGGGGCACAGATTGGGGAATGGTTTTTTTTTGAAGGGGAAACCCAAAGTGTAATGGGGAGGCCACAGAAAATTTTCCTGGGCGCGGGCCCCTTTTTTTTAAATTTAAACGGAGCCCGGCGCGCACGCCCCCCTAAGGGGGGGTTTTCCGGGGGCCGGGGCCCTTTTCCCGGGGGGGCAAGGGGCAGGGGGGGGCTTTGGTTTTTGGGGGGCGGGGGGGGATTTGGGGGGGAGGCGGGGGGGGCGCCCGCTGGGAACCCACGGTGCCCCCGCCCCGAGGCATTTTAAGAATTTTGCCGGGGCACCGAGTAAAACCCCGCGCCCAGATCACGGGCTGCGCCCTACTTGTGCATTTCCCCCCCCCCCCCCCTTGGGATCCCCCACCCTTTTCCCTTTTGCCTAAAAGAAATCTCTGGGTAACCTCGGCCCAAAGGGATTTTGGCCCTTCGGTTCCCAAGATCTTTCCCCTTCGGTTTCCCTGAACCCCTTTCCAATCAAAAAGGGAAATAATTTTTTTCCCTTTGATTTTTTCGGGGGGCCAGAATTTCCTTCAGGGCCAAAGACTTTCCAAGGTTTGGGGCCACCGGGGGCAGGGGGAACACCCCCGCCTTTTAAACTGTTCAAGGGTTGACTGGTTTTAAGCGGGAAACGGGGAAGGGGGGGGGTTTTTTCGCTTTGGGAGGGGGATAGCCGGCTTTTAGGCCCCCGGGTTTTGATTTTTTTTTCGGGGACCTGGGAAAGGGAACCGAGGTTTTTAACGGGGACCCATTTTTGTGGGACAAAATTTCTTCAGGCGGTTTTAAATCTGGAGGTTAGCCAGACCTTTTCCCAGGAGAAAAATTGGGGTTGGGAAAACATCCGTGTTTTATCCGCTTGTGGGCTTAAACCCCGGGGTGAGGCCTGATGCAAAGAGCCGCGGGGCCCATTTCCAAACGGTTTTTAAAGGCCCCAAATCAAGGTGTCCACACCCGGGGGAAATCAGGGGACAATGACGGGGATGGATGGGGGGCCGGCGATTTTGGGCCAAATAACCACAGAAATGGGGGGAAGTCCCCTGCAGTTTCCAAGTTTAGGGGTTTTATGCGAATTCTGCCCGGGTAAAAATTTTCTCCCCCCCCAAAATTCTACCCCCTGCTGGGCTGAGAAAAAAAATGGCGTAAAATTAATTTTTAAAAGGATCGGGTTTAAATTTTTTTAAAAACCTCCCCGGGTTCATCTGCAGATGGTAAAAGGGGGGAAAAGGGGGAAAGTCCAGATCCCTTTTAAGTGGGAAAAAAGAGAGCCCCCGGCCAAACCCCTTTGAAGACAAAATAAAACCCCCCCTTTCTGACCCAATGGCCCGGGGAAAGGGCCCAAATGCAAGGCGGAAGACTTTGCAGGAAGAAGAGGGTTCCCAGACAGGGTGGGACGGCAGGGCCGGGCATTTGGTAAAAAAGCGTTTATTTTTTGGGAAAATCGATCAACGATGCCCCAAAGACAAGGGTTTTTATTCCCCTCCCGGGCCCGGGTGGGGGGGGGGGGGTTTCCATAAAAAAGTCCATGGAAAATAGGGGACCCGGGGGTGGGGGAGGGGAAAAAAGGAGAAGAAGCACCGCGGGCTTGGGGGTGGTGTTTTTTTTGCGGCACACAAGGAGCACGAGCCCCCAAAAAATTCCTTAACATCCTTGACTAGGTCGGCCACCAATATTTAATTGGCCAATGAGCTGCGCCATCTTTTGTACTCCCGTGTTTCCCGGAAACCGAACCATGACCCCACTTCAGAATCCTTTCCGAAGCGGGGGGGACATACATAAATTTTCCTGGAGGTACTGCCGCGATCCACCCCGGGGCCGCGGTGATCGACGGTTGGGAAATAATGTGACAAGGAGAACTCCCCCCCCAGAGTCCATCCCCGGGAAAGGGGGCTCACCCTTGACGTTTTCCGGCGGGGGAAAAATGGATGAAAATGAACCGTGGAAGAAGGGGGACCAACGAGCTTCCAGGGAAAGAAGATTCTTGGGCCCCAGTAGAGAAAGGGTTTCGTGCCCCCTGCAGAGGGGGCATTCCCCCGGGCCTTTTTTATGGCAACAATTGCGTCTAAAATAGTGATTCTTTTCCAGAAGGGAGAACTTTTTAGAAAAGAACCCTAAGTGCCAGTTTTTCCCTTTGGAAACCCCTGGGGGTACCCCCCCTTCCCCTACGAGGACTCATCCACCTCCAGGAAGAACATTTCTGGGGTTTTCGGGACAACGAATGGAGCCGAGGAAAAAGGCGTCTTGAGCTTGAGAACGTGCTCGGCCCCTGTGGCCAAAATTTTGGTTCCCGGGGACTTCTTAGGGCCAAAATAGGAGCCCCAGTAAAAAAGAAAAATGGGGTAAAAAAAACTGGGATATATTTTCGCGAAGCCCAAAAACCGCTGGATGCCCGAAGGCCGACCGGACGAGGCACTGCAGGTTTGGCAGCAGTTAGCCGGGCCCATCTGAAGTCCTTGGCGAGCGATGACCCAAGGAAGGTAAGTGGACCGATGAAATGGATTTTTCTTTCCAACTTTTCTACGGGTTCTCTCGGAGACGTCTGAACCCGGCGCACCTGGAGATGGTGGGCGTCAAGCAGGGGAACACCAGATATGTTTTCCCGTTTAATACTCCAAATATTAAAGGTCTCGAAAGATTTTATTTTAAAAATTTTTGAAAAACTGCCAGGGGGTTGCACAAGCCGAATGCATTACCAAATACCAAAAAAGCCCCACGGGTTTAAACGCCGTCTTCCCACTCCCCCGCCGGATGGGTGAGATTATAGGCCCACGTAAATCTATTTTGGAAAAAATTTGCCCCGCGGAGCCGACGAAGAACTCCGTGTCCGGTAACGGAAAACAGTTTTCACATTTTCTTATTCAGTCCCGGTAGCCCTATACAGGGACGAGCGACGATCCTTTTTTTCCCAAAAAAGAAGGCCGGCACCGGGGAGATGGTGGACTTGGGTGAAGCCTTTTTTCGATTTTTTGTTAAGGCCGACAGGGCTTGGGTCTGGGGAACGACAGGGGAAAAACCCCTGCCTCGAGGAGGCCCGTCCCGGGTGCGGGTCAATGGGACAGTCATAGGGACGATGTGGAGTAAGGTTCCGCCTGCTTTTCAAAAAAATACTCCCAAAGTCTTGGTATACGGGGTAGACCCAGCCAGGGTTTAGAGGGCGTCGGGGGGAGAACGGGGGGTACCGGCGGGTCCTTTAGACAACAGGACTAACAGGCTTTTCCCCAAAAGCTACATCGCCCTTTTTTCCCAATCCAGAAAGGGGGCGTGGCGCTGAGCCCGGTACCCCAACAGGATTGTGAAAGGGAGCGGGGCAGAACATAGAACGCGTCTTCACCCCGTGGAGCCCCCCCTACATAAAATAGAAAAACCCCGGTTTTGCGGAATCGGACGGATCACGGATCTCACCATTCACTGAAGAAATGGCAAAGGGGTTTGAGGTGGACCAGGGGGCAGATGCACTTGACCCAAAGCGGCTTTCTGAAGCCCCCGGTGACCCAAAATCAAGAAAAGCAGGGACCTGCATCGAATTGGCCCCCGACCAACCCCGCACCGGCATGGTCAAAGAGGAGGGGAATGTTCACAACCGGGGAGCCCTCCCTGTGCCCTGGTGTGTGCGTTTTCCCCGGCCCGGGGGCGAGGGGGAACAGTCCTAAAGAAATGCTCCAACCGGCAAAAAATTTGGGCACAAGTTCCCCGGTGGCGGCGGGAACCCGCTTTGCCCCGTAATCGGGAAATTCGGTCATCGCATAGGCTCCTTCCGGAATGCTGGGGAAGTGGTAAGGGGCTTCTGGAAACCGGGACCCAAAAGCGGGGGAACCACCGAGGCCGAACCAAGTGCAGAGCCCTCTTGTCTCTAATGAAGGCACGTATGCGGTGGCCAAATGGATCGCTATTTTAAAGGTCGTCAAAAGGGTCTCTTGCAGCCCAAAAATCCTTGACCCTGCTGGAGAGACCCTTCTTGAAATTGGTGTACAAGGCCGCCTCATTCCAGGTCAGCTCCGAAGCCAGTGTGCAGAAGTGGACTGCGTAGTCCCCTACCGGAGAATCCCCTTGGCGCAGGTTCAAAAGGGCGGTTTCCGCGGAAGATGCATGTGCCGGTTCCTCAAACACACAGCAGAACTCTTTAAAGAAGGTCTGCAGATCCACTGTCACAGGGTCGCCTCTGTCCCAGAGGGTTGTGGCCCAGGCCAGAGCCTTCCCGGAGAGCAAACTGACCACGAACGCCACCTTTGACCTTTCAGAAGGAAACATTAGTTCCACGTGCATGGAGCACTGTGTGACAAATCCCCTGCAGAGTTTTGGGTCTCCGACAAACTTGGTAGGTAGCAACAGTTGGAGCTTAGGTCCCAGAGAGGCAGACGAGGCGGCCGGTGTAGGAGGTACCACGGGAGGTGATGGGGGTCGCGGCTGAGCAGCAACAAGTTGCTGCATCATGACGGTCAACTGATCCAATTGATGCGCTTGTTGAGCCAGCTGCTGGGACTGCTGAGTCACAATAGACATAAGGTCCTCCACACTGGGTAACGGCACCTAGTGGGATCCATGGCCGAATCCAACTGTAACGAACCAAGGTAGTGGATCCACTGGGCCACCGCAAGCGGTGGTACAGGCCACACCAGGGAGCGGAGTCTAAGTGGGTCCTGGTTTTCACCAGAGCCCGCCGCAAAGCAGGATGGACTTGCTGCGGCAGGATTCCACTAGGTAGCTACCCCTGATGTGACTTGCTTGCGGTGGTAGCCGAGGTGCAACGTAGAGCAAAATCGACAGGCAAACTCGTAGTCAGGGACGGGCCAGAAGGTCAGGGCAGGCAGCGAAGGATCGTGGTCGGAGAACGTAAGCTGGAGGGACTGGTACACAGAAACAGCAACCAGAAAACAGAAAAGGCTTCCTCGCATATGGTATGGGCACTATGGATTCGGTGGGGATCAGGAAGCGGTGGAGCCTTAATATAGGGTCAGCGGCCGGCAATCCCAGCTCTGTCAAATTTAAAGGGCCAGCGTGCCGGTCGGGAGCAGAAACAGGAGCATGGTTAGGTGAGGGAGTGCGCCTATGGGAGCAGGTGCACCCGCGGATCGCGGCGCCACCCGCCCCGAGCGCAGTAGGACTTGCCGGGGCACGAGTGACTTTATCACTGCTCGCTATTAGGAAGACGCAGCGGTGTTCACATGAGAGATTGCCGCTGCGTATTTCAAAAGCACCACTCGGGACTGTCTTGAAAAGAATTGTATGTCAATTCTTTTCAAGACGGACCCGAGCGGCGCTTTTGATACACGCAGCGGCGATCTTTCATCTGAACGCCGCTGCATGTTCGTCATAGCAAGCAGTGATAAAGTCACTGCTAATTGTTTACATCCGTCTTGGGGTCTGCTCTGTCGGTCCCCAAGACGAAGCTACAAAGCGCTTGTAACAGAGAGTGAAAACTCCAAGTGAACAAGCCCTAAGCCATTATTTTGATAGGATAGATATCATTTCATAACATAAATACATAGCCCTAAGGCTAGGTCTACACGACATTGGACAAAAAACCTAAAAATCCTAAAAATGTTCATAAAAGTGTATTTTTTATCCAGTGCATTTCAAAAACAGCTGAAAAACTACTATCTTTTGGTGTGCTTTGCATTTTTAACGTGTTTTTGGCAAAAATGTCAAAAACGTCCTGCGGTTTACATAGACTTCAATAGTAAATTTTCTGCCCTGCTCTGGCATTTTTTGCAACATGTTTCAAAAAATGACCTGAAGCAGAAAAAAAACGTTCTATGGAGACTACAGAACGTTTTTGCTATTAAAGTCTATGGAATCTGTTTTTTGTTTTTTTTTTAAATATGTTTTTATTGAAAATCAGCCAACACACAAGCATATCACATTCCACAAGTCATTTTAACATGCCCAGTAAATTTGAAACTGTAAAATCCAGTGTTACATACTATAGAGGGGTTACCTAGGGAAAAAAAAGACGCATCATGGAGTTGACATATAAAAGTGATAAAAGCATGTGGTATAGCATAAGTTTCCATTTTTTTTCTTTATGGTTCTTTTAGAGTTGTCTCCTCAGTTCATTTCTCAGAACTATTTAAATCCCAAAGTTTTAGAACCAGTTATTTGAAAAGGAATAGATAATATAGGTTAGCACATAGAAACAAAGATAAAGTAACTAAAATAACCAAACTTCCACCAGGTAGTAGCCTACATTCTTATTTAACTTTCTATGGTAAACATTCCTCTCTATTCTTAGTTACAATATCAAGGAAGGGTCACAGCTTGTCTTCATTGTCTCGCAATGTCTACTGATGTAAGTATCCCCAAGAGGTACTAATGGTCTCATACTAGATAAATGCCTAGTGTACCAGTTAATTCCCTTTCTAGATACCATTTCATATTTTTAAATGGAGCGACTAGTGTCTTAATTTCTGAGGCATTTAAGAAGTGGTCCCCATTTGGTGAAAAATTTCTCAGTTTGCGATATCAGTCGATTCTGTCTCTATTTTATCCATCTGCAAATATAATTTTATCTGATAGAAAACACTTTGAACATTCGGCATCTCCTCATCTAGCCATTTATTTAGCAGACAACGCTTTGCTGCCAGGAAAATAATATGGAGCAGAGTGTGATGTCATGATATAACAGAAAAATCATGGAACAACAGTAGTTCTGGCGAGAGAGGAAGGTCGAGTGACCATTTTTGCCTCAAAGTTGCAATCAGAGACTCCCAAAATTGTCTGGACTCGGGGCAGAACCACATTCCATGTATCATGTCTGTTTTATTCTGTGAGCATTTAGGACAGTGTAACTTCCTGTGGGGAGCTAGCAGGTGGGGGGGATATTAAATCCATAAATTGCGCGATGTATGAATCAGAAATGAGTGTCACGCCACTTTTCATTAATCACCACTTTGCAAACTCCCCTCCAGCCCCCCCGGTATCTTTTGGGCGATTTCTATTCCTGGGAATTCTTTGTCCCATTGCGCGAAGAGATTATTCTCCCACTTGTGATTGTCCAAGCATCTCAAGTTCATATATATGTACGATAGCGAGTGTCGGCTAGATCTTGGGCCTATCATGTCGTCAAAGGTATTGTTTTGAAATTCTCCTCTAGTGTTTTTGACTCTGCTTCTAATGAAACTCAAGACTTGACTGTAAGTAAGGAAGTGAGAGCATGGTATGTCCTTAGTTATCTGCAATTGATTAAATGTAATATAGTGTTGTCGTGTCATATCATACATATCATTTACCGTTGTCATTACTTTTTCTTTCCATAATGCTAAGTGGCTGTTGCCAAGGCCTATTTTAAATTCAGGATGACCTACGAAGGGCATGTATTTGCTCAGCTGCATAGGGAGTTTATATAGCTTACAACAGGCCTTCCATGTCATAATAGTATCTCTCAACACGATAGAAGTCCTTATGTCTCTAGGTATATGTGAGAACTTCGTATGCAGCAGAGCGGACAAGTCCCACGGGGACACCAGGAGTGATTCCAACTCCGTATTGGAGTGATATTCAGTATGTTTGATCCAGTCAATGCAATGACGCATGATACATGCTAGGTTATATTTCCTGATGTCAGGGAGGTTAATTCCTCCATTTTGTTTTGCGACCATCAGTTTAGACATAGCGATTCTGGGGTTTTTTGCAGCCCAAATGAAGTTTGTAAAACTAGCTGAGAGGATTCGGATGTCTGAATGTTTCAATAATAAAGGGATTGTTTGCAGAGGGTATAGGAGCTTCGGGAAGCTCATCCTCTTTATCAGGTGACATCTAGCCAACAGGGAGAGAGGTAGTTTTATCCACTTGTTTAATTCTCTAATTATTTTCAAAATTAAGGGAGGGAAATTTAGATGGTAAATGGATTCAGGTGTTTTGCCAATCGTGATACCTAGATATTTAATAGAAGTTTTAGCTAGAGTTATTGGGGAGTCCAAATGCGCCAATGACAAGGGCGAAGAGGTTGGGAAAAGACTAAGGATCTCTGACTTATTTACGTTGATTTTTAAGCCCGAGTACGATCTGAATTCCTGAAGCTGACGCATTAGGGTGTCTAAGTCGCGTTCCGGGTGCTCCATAAAGAAGATTACATCGTCTGCAAACAAGGCGAGTTTTAGTTCATGATCTTTAACCCTAATTCCTTCAAAGGTATCTGACTGGGACAGAAAGCTAACTAGGGGTTCAATGGCCAGATTAAATAAAAAAAGCGATAAGGGGTCTAGTACCCCGCGCCAAGGGAAATGATCGGGATAGGAAGCCAGGTGTACAAATTCTCACTTCTGGTTGGTGATATAGGGCAGTCAAATATGTACGGAAGGGGCCCAGCAGACCCCCCTTGTTCAGAACTAGGTTCAACCACCCCCAATCCACAATATCGAATGCTTTCTCCGTGTCTATAGTCAGTAGGGCTGGGGAGGTATGTCTATTGGGGTGCTTTTTAATCTCGTCTAATACTAATAGCTCCTTCCGGACATTAGTGACCGCCGAGCGTCCTTGTACAAATTCGACTTGGTGTTTACTTATGAGTTTAGGGAATATAGGGGCTAGTCTATCCGCCATGATTTTACTTAGTAGTTTGAGGTCCACATTAATTAAGGAGATAGGACAGTAGGAGGATGCTAGAGTGGGGTCCCTTCCCGGTTTTGGAATGACTTTGATATGTGCTGTGTTCATAGAAGAGGGAATAGGTTGGCCATTCAGGTATCCATTATAGAGGCTTAATAATGTGGGCATGATTTGGGTTTTCAATACTTTGAAAAATTTGCCAGTGTACCCATCTGGGCCCGGAGACTTGCCATTTTTCAATTTAGATATTGCTGATTCCAATTCCTGGGTAGTTATGGGTTGTCCCAAAATAGTTATTTCCTCTGCTGTCACCTGCGGAAGTTTGAGTTTCCCCAGCCATTCAGCAGCGGAAATGTCATCCAGTCGTTCGTCTGTGTATAAATGGTGGTAGAAGGTCTGAAGAACTTCAGCAATTTCTGTCCCTTTATTCTTAAGCACCCCATTGTGGTCCCGTAGCGCGTTTATATTAGAGGTCTGGTGGGCTCCCTTTGCAAAATTTGCCAGTAACCTCCCTGGCTTATTGCTATATCTAAAAAGTCTGGCTTCTACTTGGGATCTTTTTAAGTGTTCTCGCCTTTCACTCCAGGCCTCGTATGCCTTCTTAGCTGACATCCAGTTCTCTTTATTATTTTTTGAGGGATCTAGGGTAAAGGCTGTATATGTTTCTCGGAGTTTATTGCTTAGGGTATCCAGCTGACTATTCAGTTGTTTCTTGAATCTAGAGAGATAAGCTATCAGTCTTCCTCTCAATACTGCTTTCGCAGTGTCCCAGAATAATTGGGGGGAATGCTCATGCTGCCCGTTGTCTGCTTGGAATTCGATCCACCAGTTTTGCATTGTGAGTTGGAATTCTTCGTCCTTTATGAGGAACGATGGGAATCTCCATATGTAGTCTGTACCTTGTGGCACACGGTCAAGTAGTGTTAATATAACTGGAGAATGATCCGATATAACCATGTCTCCTACCTTTACGTCTCCCACTCTTTGTAGAAGTGTTTGTGAAACAAAAACATCGATTCTGGACAAGCTGTTATGGGGATGCGAAAAATGAGTATATTCCCTCCCATCTGGGTTCATCTTTCTCCAGGGGTCACATAAACATAATCGGTATATAAATTTCGTCAAGTGTGTATGTCCCTTATTCCTATTATTTCTGAGTGCAGATCCTCCTTGCCTGTCTTCTAAAGAAGAGATTACTGCATTAAAATCTCCACTGACTATGTTAAAATCTGAGGTGTCCTGGGCAATTTGAAGTTCTATTGTTTGAAAAAATGAGGGGTTCCCTACATTCGGGCCATATACGTTGTACAGGGAAATAATCTCTTCATTTAATTTCATTTTGAGTAGATGCCATCGTCCCTCTTGATCATGTTCTTGGTGGAGTATTTGCCCTCTAAAATTTCTACCAATCAATGTCAGCACTCCCGCCTTATGTCCGACCGCTGGGGAACCAAACACTTTGCTGACCCATATCCGTTCCATGCGTTTGTAGTCTTCCTCCAGGAGATGAGTCTCCTGTAGGAAGGCAATGTCAATCTTGAGGCGCTTCAAATGACGAAGCACCATCATACAATTTTCCGGGGAGCGTAAACCCTTAACATTTCAGGTTGCTATTTTCATTATGAGGATGCATACAGTTTTTTGTAATCTGGCTGCTGGTGGAGGAAACTTTTACAAACATGAACCAGACAAATTTAAATGCAAACCTAATGCTGAATCTAAGAAAGACTCCTAAATGAGTGTTGTGTTGCCACTGTGAGATGAAGAAGAGGAGCCAAAAGCAGTCCAAAAGAGGGTGTCTTGAGCATCCTCCTTTCAGGAACTCTTGCGATGTGACTTCGCTTCTTCCCATCATACGTGCAAAAGCTCTGGTTTCCATCGGAGACCTGCTCGCTGTGAGCGAACCCCCGATGGAGGACGAGAATTACCGCGCCTGACATTGTTAGCTCGGCTGCACTACCTTTCCCATTCATTAGTTAAACATCTGAGTTGAGAGATAAACAGAAACATGTACACAGCCCCCCGTAAAGCAGAAGGGGGAGGGAATGGAATGAGTCCCAATATCTGCACTGCCACAGAGCAGGCATCAAGCTCCTTTGCCCATTTACTCTAGTTAAGTCTTTTACTGAGTCTTCTAATATAGCTAGTGGAGGGCAACATCAATGGGGATCAGGGGATATTTCTGTGCAACAAGGCATTTTTAAACCTAGAGACTCAAAGGATAAGCTTTTTTCAAAAACAAGGAGATTGTATCCCAAACATCTAGTTTCAGTTGGGGGTTCCTCTCAGGTAAGTATCATGCACGTCCCCGCTGTGCATTAGACCGAGAGGATAAGCTGAGGAGGTTCCCTCTTTCCCTTCAAGTGACCGGCCTTAGAGCGTTCCTATTTCTCTGCTCTTTTGGGCTCAGATGTCCATAAGATGGTGAGGATTCGCTTGCAAGTCTACGCGATTCATCTTCAGTCCTTCAAGTTTTAGCGGGGAGAAAAGGTCGACTTTGCATCCTAGGTGAGGAGGGTCTTGAGCGAGTGACTTGTATCTCCTCTAAGTATTTTTCCGCTTCCTTTGGCGATTGAAAGGTCATGGTGGTACCATCTTTATTGAAAAATCCGAAGAATCGCTGGGTACATCAAAGTGAATCTAATTTGCTTGTGAAACAGATTGGAACAAACATTGGAGAAAGCTCTGCGCCTTTTTACCACCTCCGCAGATAAGTCCTCGAATATAAGCAGTTTTTTGCCCTTAAACATAAAGTCAGATCTAAGACTCTTGAAGGCTCGCAGAATTTTCACTTTGTCTGTGAAGTCTAGATACTTGACAATAATTTGTCGAGGTCTATTTTTTAAGGCCGGTGAAATTGCGTCATGGGTGTCTGTCTGTGGTCCTCCCCTAAAGTCTGGTCCTAATCGATGTGCTCTTTCAACCTTGAAGATAGTTGTTATACCAAGAGCCACTGGGAGTTCTTTTTCACATAGCCTCATCAAATCTTTCTGGGGAACCAGCTCTGGGACGCCCAAAATTCTTAAATTATTTCGTCTATATCTGTTTTCGAGATCTTCTATTTTCTCACTGAGGCGCTGGTTCTCATGGACGACTTTTTGGAGCTGTATTCTTGTTTTTAATGCGTCCCCCTGCAAGTCCTGTAACTGACCGTCATGCGCATTTAAACAGTCTTCATGAGCTTTCAAGTCAGCTTGAACTTGCGAGAACATTTGTTGAACTGTATCGGCTAGTGAAGCTTGGATTTCTGGCGAAATTTGGCGCGCAACTTCTGTTGCTATGGCTTTTTTATTGTCATGGACTGGTACAAAAAGTTCTGAGTCCCGGACTCTTGGAGATGTATAGGAGGTTTCCCCTTCCTCTAATGGGATTGTGTCATCCATATTTTCGTTTGTAGTGTCCTGAGACCCTTTTGGTGATGAGGGCTGGGAGTCAGGTCCCTTGTTTTGTTGTTTGGCTGCTACGTTCTTGTTGCGTCCCATTTTATGGAGGAACTTTTCCATAAAGCAAGGTAGAGAGAGTCTGAGTAAATGCCTTGATACCCAGGATGTAAGGGACATCAGGCAGAGTAATAGAGGAGATCAGGTCTTTACACTTTGGGGTTGTCACTCTGTAATCCCCACGTTGGGAGTAGTTGTACTGCAGACAGCCAGTAAGACACAAGATGGCCGCGCTCCCTTCACTATGTGTTGTCTTTCCCTCCTATGTTGTCTGTTTAGGGGGAAGTCCCACTCTAACCTGATTATTTAATAATGGCTTTTCTAGAGGTCAGGAGCTGCGTTCCTGTGTCCTCCATCTCAGAGTCCTCCTGCTCCCTCGTAGTTCCGGTGGCTGATGGCATTGAGGGAGCATCTCCCGTGCTGTAGTTCCCCACTGCCCGGGCTCCCTCCTCTGTCCGTTCACATTCCGCCGCCGGTGTGGTGGGTGTCGCACGGGTCTGCGCCGGATTCTGACTGACCACGCTCTGCTGCCCGCCTTGCTCTCCCTGCTCCTCCTCTGCGTCGGCAGTTCTTTCTCACCACGAGGTCTCGCGGCGCTGCGTCCGGTGTTCTCAACTCTCTTCTCCGTGCCGCACGTTAGATGCAGAGTCTCCCCGTAGTGCGCTGATGTCATGCAGGGATGGTTCCGGTATGTGCAGGCGGTCAAGGACGGTTTATTTTGATGGGTTTCTTCTCGTCCTCCCGGAGCTCCGTCTCTCTGCTCACACCATGATGGCGCCGGAACCGGAAGTATGGAATCTGTTTTCAGTCGTTTTTTCTGCAGTTTCAGAAAACGAAAAATGCTTAAAAATGACTGAAAATGTCTGCAGTGGAGACAGCCTAAGGGCTTGTCCCCACGGCAATGGTTTTCAGTCAGTTTTACAGACGGTTTTCGGATTTGATGAAACGTCTGTAAACTATCAACCTTTAACATTGATTTAAATAGAAAAATATCTGCAGTAGTTCACACTGCACAGATTTTCCGCCAGACGTTTTTTTACACTGCCGGCGTTCCTAAAAACTTAGAACATGTTCATTCTTCCGCCTGTTTTTCAGGCAGACCATGAACATGCGAATTTGCAAAAAAAAAAAAAAAGACAAAATACTGGTCGGAAAATCTGACTGGTATTTTGTCTTTGCCGTATTTACGCACCCTAACAAGTAAATTCATAAATGTAAACTACAAAGGATAATAAATACAAAGTGCATCCTGATAAAACGTGTTTGGGCATTGTAAACACAAATCATAGGAATAGAAATATCAAGACAATATAGAAATAAGTTTATATAAACAATAGTGAAAGATATGTAAGAAAATATAAGTAAACTGATAACTAAACACATGTATATCGCCAGCGCTAATCAGTCAGTGCTAGAAAAATAGCCTGTGTAGTAACTTAATGAATCTAACTATATAAGGACCACATAATCACAGTAATAGATAGTAAAGTATACACATAGGGCGACATGTAGGAATGGGGCTGCACCTGTTATCTGGTGTCAAAGAGATTTAGTAGACCTGTTCTATAGATGTATGAACAGTCGCATTCCAATCTTTTGCACGATAAGCACCGGAGCGACACTTTTTAATGCGCTAAAGACTAGAGGTGTTCTGGTGGCGTATTGCACCATATTTGTAGAAGTAGACACATTTACAATTGTTTGATGCCAAACATAAGCGCATAACAGTTAGAACAGCCAGCGTTTAAGTTGCTCTGCCTGAGCCTGAGTTGTCATATAGGCACTAGTCTGCACCTGTATGTTTGACTTGCAGAAGAACAGGTTCATACATTCTGCCGCATTCTACACTGCCATAAAGCTATTTAGAACTTGTCTGTTAGCGCCAAAGTTCATACATGTCGCCCATAGAGAGTATCATCCCTGAGATGCCAGCACGTTTTGGCTTCTTGCTTTCAGGAGCAATAAATATATTTAGGTTAATATCAAAACATGATTGGCATAGATATCATCTCATTATATTATAAATACATCATTAGCCCTAACAAGTAAATTCGTAAGTGTAAATTACACAGAAGATTAAATAAAAAGTGCCTCTTGATAGAAGGAGCTAGGGCATTGTACATAAATATCATGCCAGTAGAAGGCACACCGCCTTTAGGTGGCAGCATGTCAGGGGTGATAATCTATAGGTATACTTCTCTTATTTATTTATCACCACATTACAGCATTATATACTGTATTTGGTTATCAGTTTACTTATTTAGCTTTTACTGCTGCTTATATGAATTTATTCATACCTTGTCTTGATATTTCTATTCCTATAATAAGTATTTACAATGCACTAGCACATTCTATCAGGATGCACTTTGGGCGACATGCAAGAATCCTGGCGCAGACTGACCAATTCTAAATAGCTTTAAGACAGTGTAGAATGTGCCAGAATGTATGAACCTGTTCTTCTGCAGTTCTTACATACAGGCGCATTGTAGTGCCGATACGACAAGTCTCACTTTAACTTGGTCTGGTTGTTCTAACTGTTCTGCTCCTAGGTTTAGCGTCAAAGAATCATAAATGTGTCTACTTCTATGAATGTGGTGCGACACCCCCAGAACGCCCCTAATCTTTGGCACATTAAAAGTGTCTTTGACGCATTACAAAGGGACTTATCGAGCCAAAGTGTGGAGTGCACCTGTTCATACATTCTTTTTGGCTCAAAGTACACCAGAAAACTGGCGCAGCCCCGTTCATAAATGTCGCCCTTTGTATTTATTATCCTGTGTAGTTTAGGTTATGAATTTACTTGTTGATGCAATCAGGGTTGACATTACCCTAGTTATGTTTATCCCCTGTGATTGTTGCCCTTTTTGTATGTGATTCTTATATGTGTGATACTTTTTTAATTCAAATTGTATGTATCATTATTTTTGGACACAGTAGAACATCAAATTTTAAGGCAGCATGAACAGTTTTTTTCTGAAAGAAGTATGATTTATCTGCTGGATCGACTTTCAAACATTTTCCAATGCAGTTCTATGTTTATGATTAATTTGATCTACGGTATGTCTTTGCATCTTCCTACTGCCATATGGGCATCTAGTCTAAGTATCAGACAGTTTACAGAAGAAGCACCTATAGCTGAATAAGCTAGACCACAACTGAGTGTCACTTAGGCTAGATTATGGTGCATAAAATCCATATTTTACACACCAAAATATGCATGAGAAAATACTCCTTAAAGTGGTTCTCTCACCATGCTGTTTCTCAGAGGCACAGGCAGCTTCAGAATCATCCTTCCTCCCTCCACCTGGTTAGGATGTATGTGTTTCGATAGCAGTGATTAGCATATCAGCTCTGTATTCCTAGCACATCTAATTGCCAGGAAATGTGATCTTAAAGTAAACAATCAAAACTAATTAATCTCCTTTGTTTGTTAGAGATAACACGCTCTGATCTCAAGCTGGGGACAGCCTGTGGTGACATCACTCCCTGTTCTCAGATAAGACAAAGAGCAAAGAGGAGAGAGGGAGGAGCAGGATGATAACCCCAAAAAATCTGTGTGCACTGACAGCAGATAAAATCTGTTTTATATCCTCATCAGGGAAAAATCAAAAGAGGAATGTGTTCGTAAAAAGTCTTGAGTTAATGTTCCCTACATGTTACAAGCTAATCTTTGTAGTAAGACAACCCCATTAAGTGTCCCCTTGTTTTCAGTGGGAATATGCACTGGCAGTTCACACTGGGGCACATATTTTTACTGATGTGTTTTACATCGTGGCACACATGTACCTATCTCTGTTTTTGCACATGTTCAGTGTGGAAAATGCTTTGAAAGCCACAATGAATAGGGCTAATCGATGCACTAAAACTCGGTACAGATTGCATCAGGAAAAAAGTGAAAAACACGACAGAAATCCAAGTCTGTCACTTAGATTTCTTATGTGCATTACATGGTGTATTTTTTTTTATAGGAAAAATATCCAGTGTGAATCTAACCTTACAGTAAAACACCATAGTAATTTACTGTCCATTAAAAAGTATTGCACTATTATTACAGTAGTAGGAGAATAACCAAAATGAATGTTACAGGACATGCAAAACTTAAAATAACAGTTAGTAAATAATGTTTCTATGCTTAGAAATACAAACTCCCTCTAGTTGGAGACACAAACTTGAAACACATCTACTTGCTTGTTGTTGGTGGGTTTTAGCCGCGTGGAGTAGTTTGCATCAAGTGCCATGAAGCAGTACTGTTTAGAGTTATAATTTGGCATTATTATAATAGGAGATGAAGATATATCTTCTTCAGTGAGATGGTGCTTACATCCAGCTCAGCCCAGTCTTCTAGCCATACTCAGTTTATGAATCCTGACACACTGATAACTTTACTCAGTCATATTTTTCCTTGCTAAGTTGCTGTTCGATGCTGTGATGGACAGAGTGACTCAGAAACCTCATCTGAAGACATCTATCAGCAGTAAGCCAACAAAACCACAGAGCATATGGACACAGCTGTCACATGCCACCTAGAATGACGTTATTGCATAAGGGGTTAAGAAAGGATAATGAACTTAATCAGGATAAGGAAGGAAGAATATTAGTACTCGCATGAGCAGCGTTAAAGATGAAGACTGTAGACTGACCGCAGAATAATGAAATTGATGACCATAAAAAAATGAAGAAAAAACAGCAGACAAGCCAAACAATGAAACCTGTAATTAAGTAAATTCAAATTTACAGGGTTCTTACTGTTTTTGCAGACTGATTTAACTAGCAGTTTAGATCCTCCTTTAAAGGTAAGGCAACAACGGGTGGTATTAATTTTACAGAAAAAACTGGAAGAACGTTCATTAAACCATCTAGCCATTAACGTTGACTCTTTATGGCCACATGATTTTGTAGTTTAAACTGGTATTTACCTGTAAATTTGTGCCGACATTTAACCCCTTCCCTTCCTCCCTGCCTTCCAAGACTGATAATTTTATTTTTCCATCTACGTAGCTGTATGAGAGCTTGTTATATATATACGTCAGATATATACACATTATATATATAATGTATTGGGAAATCCAAAAGAAAAATTCTTTGGGAGACAAAAACTGGAAAAAACTCTATAGCGCCATTTTTTTGGCTCCATACTGCTCTTCTGACATCATTGCATAAGCGTATGTCATATATCAGTATATAAAATTGCCTAGACAGGTAACAATTGTATCTACTAGCTATGTTTAGGTTTGTAGCATTGAAATGTAAATTGTTATTCTCATTTACTAGTGACAAACATCTTAAAAATGCTGAGGCATTAAAACACTAAGGGCATGTCCCCACGGCACGGGTTTTCGGACGGTTTTTCAGCCGGTTTGCGGTTTTGCAGACCGCCTGAAAAACTGGCCGACAATTAGCACACTGGTGCTCTAAGATAAACTCATGCAGCAGTCCCCACTGCACGGGTTTGCCGCCGGCAAAACATTGAGCAAGTACCATCTTCCGTCCGGTTTTCAGACGGAATCTGTGCTTCTCAATGGGAGGGCTTTTCTCCGCTCATCGCGGAGAAAAGCGGTCCCCCCGCGACATGTATGAACAGGGCTGCACCAGAATTCTGGCGTCTTTTCAGCCCGACATCTAGTGCAGCCCCTTTTGCTATCGTTTTAATTTGCCCGCACGCCAGTGTCAGGCGCATTACAGAGCACCCGGGGTGCTTTGTAATGTGCTTTATTTCGGGGGCGTGTGGGAGTCGGGGCACACTACCACCTTACGCAGCGATAGATTTGTAGCTTCAGTACGGCAACTCCCGGTGCATGACTGCTGGGACAGGTAAACCACTTTCAAAGTGGTTTACCTGTGCCAGAAGTGTTGTCTAGGCTCTAGAGTGCGCCTGATTTATGACCCGCAGTAGACCGGGTGCATAAATCAGGCGCGGTCTCCCCTATTCTTAGGCGCTTTCAAATGAGTGTTTAAGCGCCATAAATCATACATATTGCCCTAAGGGTACATGCACATGAGGAATATTTTAAGTCGGAATTCACATTGTCCAAAACTAAAAGTAAGTCATTCCCATTGACATCAATAGAAAATACGGGTTGTAGCTCCAATGACTGGGGAAAAAAAAACGCTGCGTGAGAGCCACTACAATATGAGAAGGCACCAATAAAAATATCATACAAACATGCACACACACTTTTGACGCCCACTGATTCTCACCGACACATCAAACCATAATAGTTTGTGCACAAAGTTAAGTTGTTCCAGATGCGGCAGAAGTGATATAGCACTCCTCAAATGTCTTCTGTATTGAAAGATCTTTACTAATTATTTGCATCCAGTGTTTCACCAAGGGTTCCAATTTAAGAAAAAATATTTCCCAGCACAGATCAATATCAGTCTATAGAATAGCATTTTATATTTGTAGGAAGAAGGTCTTCAGCTTGAGCAAGAAGACTATTACCTGTGGCACAAACAGCATGAAGACTAAGGGACTCATGTATAAAAACTGTATAGCAACCAATCAGAGCCCCCCTTTCTTTTCACATAGTGCTCTGAAAAAATGAAAAGGGAACTCTGATTAATTGCTATGGGCAACAAAAAAAGTCTGAGACCTAGACAGCTTCCAAGCATGTCCCCCTTCTGCCATAATGGAATAAATGGAAACCACCACTGCCTCTATCCCCATACAGCTCCTCAAATGTCTTCCTGACTGTGGCACACGGAGAAGTATTATCTTTATTCTCTACCATCCTATGTGTGGCACAGCTCACCGCAATAATGCACGGCAAAGCAGCAAGGAAATATCAAAAAGCTAAATCCAGCAACATGCTCTACTATGCAAGGATAAAATCCATTTTATTCCAAACAATTAAAAAATAAAATCCAATATATAATAGTGAAAAAAGCGGTCTGAGCAAGGCAATAATGAAAAGGACAGCCTAGCCTATGCGTTTCAAACAGAAATTCTTACATCATTGCCTTGCGCTCACCAATGTTTTCACTGTTAATCGTTTGGAATAAAATGGATTTTATCCTTGTATATTAGAGGCTGATGCTGGCTTTCTCTTTTCTGATACACCTTCATTCTCTGTAGGTCAAGTTAGCAAGAGCTTTATAGGAGCTGACCAAGGCACCCTCAAGAACTATTGGCAGATTATTTTGGTCAACTCAGAACCTCCGTGCATCATAGAACCTTAAGGCTATGTTCACACAGCTTAAAATTGGACATATTTCAGTCCGTAATTACGCGCCAGAGTGCGCAAATTACGGCTGGAATACGTCCAAGTCATTACGGTAATCCACAGTTCTCATAGAGGACTATGGATTACGTCTCCTCTCCCTCCTCGGCGAATACGCCAAGGGGGCAGATAAGTGACATGTGAATTACCAGCGGCGTATACGCGCCGCTGGTAATGCATGTCTATGGGCCGGCGAGGTGCCGGCCTCCGCTCCCTCCCCCGCTCCCGCCCCTGGCCACACGGCGTAATTGCGGGGCGGAATTACGCCCTGCAAATAAGCCGTGTGAACCAAGCCTAACGGTTCACATAACAAATTGTGAGGTGGCAACAGCAGGAAGGGTGTACAACAGAGTATACATCCCAGCCAGGGTCCTCGCTTATTCCTTCAAATGTCCAGACACAGTCCCCCAAGGTAAGGAGCCTTGGGGGAATGAAAGGCCAAAATTAGATGGGTGTCGACAGTATATGTTTAATAGGTTTAATGTGTTAGTATGGCTTCCAGCCATTCCTGGGTCGGCCTTTCATTGGGAGTGAGCATAGAGCAGGATGGGTGCTCACTCCCCATGGTTCCACTCCAGGATTTCCCTGGAATATATAAGTCAGCAGGTAAGCTGACTAGGGTGGTTACAACCCCTGACTACCTTCAAGACTTGGGTGGAGACATGCTGGAGAACCAGCAGCAATACTTACAAGCTGATAGTAAGTTGGTCTGTGTTAGTTAGAGCCCAGACGTGCAGGTGTTTGTTTTGTTTATGTCGGTGCATGCCTTGCACCTGTTTTTTTCTGTTTGCTGCTTAATAAAAATACAGAGGCCCTGTATTTTTGCACCTGAAGATCTGTCTCTGCCTAAAAGTACACGTGTGCCAAGATCCCAGAGCCACTTGAGCTCACACATGGTGGAGGTATGCGAAGGGCATATTAGAGGCAGTACTCTGATAAACGCCTGAGACAGAAGAAAGCATAAGAAACGTATGCCCTGGGTGAAAGCAGCTACCGCACAGACAACCGAGTCAGTGAAAATGGACGAGCTGGTACAACAGCTTATACAAGCGAACACCAACCTCCAGCTGATGGCGGCTAGTCAGCAGAAGGCGCACGAGGAGACCATCTGGGCCCAAGCTGAGACCAACCGCCTGCTAATTGAGACCCACCAGGCCACGGTGAAGGAACAACAGCAGGTGAACCAGACTCTGCAGCAACAGCTTCAGGGCCCTTTGGGGGTGAGGCCAGAGGGGCCAACAGGTGTGCAGTCATCACCCTGCCAGGTGGTGCAAAGTTCCCTGCGCAAGATGACCAAGGATGATGACACCAAGGCTTACCTGGGGACCTTTGAACGGATAGCGGATAGAGAGCAGCTACCCGTGGACCAGTGGGCGGATGTCCTGGCCCCCTTCCTAACGGGCGAACCACAGAAGGCCTATTTCGACCTTAGAGCCCAAGATGCAAGGACCTACGCCAAACAACGTGGTGAGATACTGGCCCCCATTTGGGGTCACCCTGGCCGTAAGAGCCCAGAGAGTTCAAGCCCGGGAGTTTGATCCTGGCCAAGCCCGCAAAGGGCCCAAATGTACAACCTGTTCCACCTTACCAACAAGTGGCTATAGCTGGAGACTCTCACCCCTGCCCAGGTGGTCGAACGGGTGGTCTGTGACCATTTTGTGTGGGCCCTTCCCATCAGGCTCCAGTGGTGCGTGGGCTACACA
The DNA here is from genome assembly GCA_025379985.1 of Phyllomedusa bahiana. Classification (NCBI taxonomy): domain Eukaryota; kingdom Metazoa; phylum Chordata; class Amphibia; order Anura; family Hylidae; genus Phyllomedusa; species Phyllomedusa bahiana. The sequence continues at coordinate 261,454 of JAODAL010000461.1, read as the reverse complement.
GACCCCAAAAGTGTGGATGAACTGGTCACGGTGATGGAGAGATACAGCGCCACGGAAGAGTTCCTGCAGGTGCTACACCCCCAGGGGAATCCGCCGACATCCACCTGCGGTAAGACTGTTCCTGTCCCAAGAGAGGGGTCACGGTTAAGCGGAAGGGGGGAGAGGCCACCCACCCCAAAAAGGGACCATGTTCCTAAAGCCCGGGACCCCATAATCTGCTGGCGGTGCCAAGGACTGGGTCATGTGGCGGCACGTTGCCCGGGGAGGGAGGAACCCATGGAATGTGGTTCGAACGGCCATCTTACTCCACAAGGGTTGCGGCTGGGGTGGACCGACGAGAGTGCACTGTCACCGTTAATAGAGATTCCTTGTAGGCCCTCCTGGACTCGGGGAGCTTGGTGACCCTTGTGCAAGCACAGCTGGTGAACCCGGACCAACTACACATATGCCGAATAGGGGTAGTGTGTATTCACGGTAACACCAAGGACTAACCCACTGCCATACTTGCCATAGAGACTGCTTGTGGTTGTCACAACATGAGTTTGGGCCGTTAATGTCAAGCAAGCTTACCCCATAGGCGATATTGGATGTGATTTCCCCGTTGTATTGGTGAGTTTATGGAGGAAAAAAAACACGATTCATATATGATGTGGTTACCTCCCCCTGTTGCCTGTAAATAACGTAGTCATTTGTGATAATGTAGAACCGTTCCTTTTCCATTGTTGGTCCTGCTGAAGACCCAGAGGAGACCTCCTTTCGAGTTGAACTCTCTGTCCTTGCCAGTACTCGCTATGGAATTTTTGGCACGGAAACAATTGAGGGACCCAAACTTCAGAACGCTAGGAAAAGCATCAATTTACATATATTGTAAACCACAGGAACCAGGAAGATGAGATTAGGTGTACCCTCGACATCGCGCGTACAAAGTACCTCTTGTACATGGGTGAAGAAGACACCAACAGAGGTGAGGGACAGTTGGTTGTACCCTAAACCCCTCCGTTTGTCCAGGAGCTGTCCTAATCCCATATGATTGGGGGACAATTTTTTGGGGCGGAGAAAACTAGGGAGTCGGTTTAGAAGGCGGAAACTGTTTACTGGCCAGGCATCTATAGGGCAGTAGAAAGTTCTGTCAATCTTATGTTCAGAGTGTCAGCTCCATGCTCCCTAACCCCAGTTTCTGGAGTTCCCGCATGTTTTCCCTCTGCCCATAATATATGTGTGCCATTTGAGCAGATTGGCATGGTATCTGTGGCGTCACTCCCACGCCTTAACTCGATGACCCTGAGGACCATCAAGCATATCCTATGGTTTTGGATTATGCACCCGCAACCACGTCGCGAGGCCATACCCCTCAGAAAACACCTCCTCCATAGGGGTAGCTAAGGATGTTTTGCTTCTATTCTTAACCCGTAGCAGGATCCCCAAAGTTAGTATTACTGTGACAGATCAGGGCACTCCAATTATGTCCAAGGTGACCAAGAGAGCTGTGTCCCTTGCTTAAAATTTACCGCATCTGCGCACCTCCGTGTACCATCCCAAATCGATGGTCCGGTAGAAAGTTACGTTTCAATCAAAAAGACCTTAAAAGGATTAAGAAAGTTGTTTGACAAGGATGTTGGTAGGGATTGGGGACTCTAGCCGGTTGCCCCTATCATATGTTCAACATCCGGTAAGGACCCACAGGCATTCCTCGGTTTCTCGTTCTGTTCGAGCTGGTTATATGTGGATGACACCCCCGAGGGCGTCCAGGACATAGCTAGGGAACCTGGGAACAAGAGAAACCCCTTACAGGATTTGTATCATCGAGCCTATAGCCGACATGCAGGTACAGGATAGCAGCCGTTATGCCCATAGTAAGGTGAGAATATCAGCAGAGCCTAGGAACCCAGGCCCGGGTTTAAACAACAGTTACCGCAAGTGACCATAGCCTTTCAGCCAGGTGTACAAGGGTGCTCGTACTTTTAGTCCCTGACCGCAGAGAGCAAATATCAAGCCAAGTGACAGGCCCTGAAGAGAAACTGCGAACGGTGAGATTAGGTGAACTATAAAGGTTTTTCCATCCAGGAAAATGAAAGCCTTATCCAACACATATATCTAATCAATCCCAACCTATTCAAACCCTCCAGAAGTTACAGATACAGTCAGTTGGTGCTGCAAGGAGGTCAGGTGAGTCCCAACCAAGGTAGATTTACCCCCTGTCCATATAGCGGAATCCTTGTCAAGGTCCAGATGCAGTAGTTCCGGGTAATTCCTACAGATGGAACCGAGTGTCTCACTTAACTGCCTTTCTTCCGACAGACGTCATTAAACATGACAATGTCACCGGTGCACCCGTCAAAAGGACGGTTTAAGAATACCATACATTTACCGTGAAGCCCAGAAGGTCAATCCATAACAGAAGATGGTGAGTGAAAATGTATAGTCCTAAGATGGGGTCATCTAGAAGTCCCAAAGTGGTGTCGAGTCCAATTGTGATCATTCCTAAGCCATATGTAGTCTTGCGGTTCAGTAATGATTTCCGCAAGTTGAAATAGATATCTCCTAATTCGAATGCCTACCCCATTGCCACTGGTCAATGAGCTGATCGAGAGGTTGGGCCTGCGAGGTTATAATACCACCTTAGCCTCACCAAAGGGGTATTGGAGCAGGTTTCCCCTCACATGATGAGGCCCAGTAGAAAAGCAGCATTCTCTGACCCAGAGGACAGTTTCCAGAAATTTGGTCCATCCCTTTGTTTACAATGGCCCCCTTCGACCTTTTCAGCAGAGGCAAATGGACAATCAACCAGAGCCAGCCTAATAAAAAAAAAAGTACGCAAGGCCGCATACCTGGTATGATGTGTGATATATCTATATTGCCGATTGGGATTCCCGCAACAGCAAGTGTACAAGCATCCCCCAAGACGTGATAAGGGGGCTTGCGGACAAACGCTAATCCCACAAGAAATGTGCCTATCGGGTCTAAGAATAAGGCACGCTACCACTGCAACCAACATCGGACGATAGGATCATCACACCCCCAAGAGATAAGCTGGGAGCCATTAGTAATTGGCCTCCAACCTGAGACCAAAAAACAGGTTAGATCCTACCTAGGCATTGGCAGGCTAATAAAGGAGGTTTGTGGCCAGGCTTTGCTCAATAGCTGCCCCTCTCACAGACCTCACCATGGAGCGAAGTCCACCATGGTAAATGTTGGAATCCTGACGCCGAAAAGCCTTCCAAAAACCTTAAAGGAGGTTCTAAGAAGAGTGCCTGTTATGATCACCCCTAAATTAGGGAAGAATTCCCTTTTGCAGACAGATGACTCAGAAGTAGGCTTAGGGGGCAGTCTTATCCCAAAGTAATATCACCGCCGTTTGTGTACCTCAGGGCCGGAAGGCTGTCGGCGACTTGAAAAAAATATGCCATTGTGGAAGGGAATGTCTTGACCCAGAAGTGACCATTGAGTCACTTCGAATAATACCTGGTGGAAGGGGGGGGCAGTTTTAGGGGTGATTACAGATGACTTCCCTCGCTAAAGTTAGAATGTCCCAAAAAAAGGAAGAACGCAAGGGAAACCCGGTGGTTCCTTGGCGCACTACAGGGAACTTCAAATACTGTTGTGGAAACACCGTCCTGGATTCCCAGCAAGCCAACGCCAATGCTTGTCTAGGTGCACCGCCCTACAGGTCTGATCAGAGGGGGTGGGGGCTATATTAAGGGTGAAACAGCAGGGAAGGTGTATACAATGAGTAAACATCCCCAGCTAGGGTCCTTGCATATTCCTTCAGATCCAAGACCACGAGCCCCAAGATAAGGAGCCCTTGGGGAAAGAAAGGCCAAAATTAATGGGTTTCGACAGTAAATGTTTTAAATAGTTTAATGTGTTAGTATGGCTTCCAGCCATTCCTGTGTCGGACCTTTCATTGGGAGTGAGCGATAGAGCAGGTGGGTTGCTCACTCCCCATTGTTCCACCCAGGATTTCCCTGGAATAAATAAGTCATCAGGTAAGCTGACTAGGTGTGGTTACTACCCCTGACTACCTTCAAGACTTGGTTGAACATGCTTGGAGAAACCAGCATCAATACTTACAAGCTTAATAGTAAGTTGGTCTGTGTAGTGTAGAGCCCAGCCGGGCAGGTGTTTATGTTTTGTTTATAATAAGTTGTGCATGTCTTGCAACTTGCTTTGTTTCCGTATGCTGCTTAATAAAAATACAGAGGCCCTGTTTTTTTGCACCTGAAGATCTGTCTCTGCCTGAAAGAGACAACGTTGTGCCCATATCCCAGGCCAGCTAGAGCTCCAAATATACATAACTGGTAAAGAAACCCAAGCTTTGAGATCACATATTAGCAGAACAATGAGTGAGGAGGGTTTAGGTACCTTAATTTGTTGAGAATCCCTATAGATAATATTGACCAAATATTTAAACCACCAGTTTAGATTTAAACCATACGTTTAGACTTAGGAGAAATCCCTTTGACAGATATATCATCTACTGGTGTCACGATCTGCATGTTTCCCTACCTTTCCTGTGTCAGTTACCTTCTCTTCGATCCTGGTGGTGGAATTTGGCCTTTGCTCTGTCTGCTGTCCAGCTCAGCAGAAGTTAACTCCTGCTTTAGGACTCAGTCAGCTGCTGCTCATCATCCTGGCTGGCTTGGCCTTAAAAACCAGTTGTTACCAGCAGCCTGGGCCTGAGTGTTTGCAGAAAGATGATTGTGTCGCACACCAGTTGAGATAAGGACGGGTGCTCTGTGGAAGGCCAGAAAGCTATAGTCCCATGGATAGACAATCCACGGCACTCCTTTAGTAGAGTTTAGTAGAGTAAGATTTATTCCATTAATTGAATAAATTACTGTACACCCTGTACACCCATGGATACTGACCTCAGCGGTGTTATCACGTACACCACTAAGACCAGTGATTGGCTACAGCGGACATGTGGGTATATGGGTAGGCCGCAACTCACCCATCAACTGCCAAAAGCACCTGCCATAGCCTCATGAGCATCAGAATAGGAACATGGAGCAAAGAAAGAAGGTGGCCTGATCTCATTAGTTACATTTCTTCAACATCATGGGGCGGCCAAATGCATGTGTGTTACCTAGCACATGGCCCAGAATGCACCATGGTAAGCAGGCAAGCTGGCAGAGGCAGTGTGATGCTCTGGGCAATATTCTATTCGGAAATCTTGGGTCCTGACATGCAAGTGGATGTTACTTTCACACATATTACCTACCTAAACATTTTTGCAGACCAAGTCCACCACTACACTGTGTTCCAAATTATTATGCAAATAATATTTTCTCTTATTTTCCAAAATTACCTATATGAATTGCAGTCATTGTAATTTTACCTGTCCCATCAACATTAAGTATAATTGAAAGGTTTTTAAACAAACTGCCTATGATAACATTATATTTAAAAAAAAAACCAACTCAAAGATGCATGTTCTAAATTATTATGCACAAGCACATTTATCACCCTTCATTTTATAACTAACAAAAAAATGGGTCATAAGTGGAAGATTTATAAGCATTACAGGTTATAACAAAATGAATCATGTTTTTTCAAGTCCAAAACTTTATTCTACTGTGAGTTACATGTAATGCATAGGACCCGTTGTTTGAATGAGCTTCTGAACTCTCCTCGTGCGCATTTAATTTTTTCATGTTTTGGATGGTTTCTGCCTTAATTGATATTTTGCATGAGGACCAGAAAACCCTGCCCAGAGCTGTTTGCTTATATAATTAACACAGATGTGCTTGAGGATCATAGACACTCCTTTTAGATGTTATGCTCCAGAGGGTTGAGGTCTAGGTGGAGCATGGGGGCCACACCATAAAATTGTCCCCTTTTTATGCCTATAGCAGCCAGAGATGCAAATGTGTTTATTTTGCAGCATGAGACGGTGCATTAGCATGCATGAAAAAGATCTTGCAGCGGAATGCACGGTTATTTCTTCTTGAACCATGAGGCAGGAAGTGCTGTTTGAGAACTCCCACATACAATTATTATTTCAACTTTACACCTTCAGTATCCTAAAGTGGGCCGACAATCTCTCTCCCCATGATACCAAGCCCAAAAGACAAGTACTCACCCTACTCCCTTGTTGGCCGCCGTAGCCGTGTTTGCAATGGTGATGTCCATCAACCAGACATCCACCACACACAATCCCCATCCATCTGACATCGACGTTGCACAGCACTCAACCGGTGGAAAAAACTTTTTTGAAGCCAGTGCATCATGTATTGTTTAGGCCCACTGTAGCCTTTTCTGCTTGTGTGCATTGAATAAGGAAGTCAACATGATGGCTTAACGCACAGCTGCAAACCTCAAGAGGACCCGCATCTTAGTTGTAACTGGGGGATGTTGTAGGCTCCAGTAAGCTTCAAAAACTTTTCCTGCTGCTATTACAAGGCAATTTTTGCAGCTAAGCCCTTTTAACTGACGTAATATTGCCTGTTGAATGAGTCCATCAAATTTTCCACTTAATCAGCTACATACTTCTTGATTGTGCGGTGATCATGATGAAGTGTCTTGGCAATGTTGATTTGTATAGTCCATCCTTGACCTAAACACTCCACAATTTATGTTGCTGCTCAGCATCCGACACATCCTTTTTTCTTTCCCATTTTGGCTGAAAATGTAGGCCAGCTTAATAATGTGGGTAAACATGCCATTTTAAGCAGTCTTGCCTTTAATTGGGCACAGTCCTGCAACTTATTAGCCAGGTGAGATCTGCAAATGTCTTTCAGTGAAATAAAGATAAATATACACATCACCATCAATGAGTTTTAACATTGACAAACAAAAAAATTCTTACCTTATCACTCCTAAACACTTTTATGTCATAAAAGTTGGAACACAGTGTATATTGTCAACAACCATAGTACTTAAGAGACCGCGCCCACAGCTTCTATTGTGTGGTGGGTATTTCAGGTCGTTCTTCTTCAGCGAAAACTCCTTATTGACGCCCTGTTCCAGCGCAGCCCCTCAGGCGCCGGGAAGTTGGTGGGAAAAAGTCCGCGGCTACCCGGTGCTTTAGCCCTTTGAGTTATAGCCACAGTTCGTCACTGTCCGCATGTGCAATTCAAAGGGTTTCCCGGCTCTGTACGTGTTGACTGGGCTCTAGCCGGTGCACCCTAGAGTAGCCTCAAGGTTGTTACCTATTGTAACAAGCCAGTGATCAGGACATACTGTCTGCTAATCTAAACTGCCTGTGTCAGACTGACACAGATTATAATGTATTAGCAAATATGAATATGCTAATACATTATTAATCCCTTCATGGGATTTAAAAAAAAAAAAAAAGTGTGAAATACATAAATAAATAAAAACAAATAAATATTTAATAAAAAAATTATTGTGCATACATTACACACACAAAAAAAAAACTACACATATTTAGCTATCTTCCCAACCGTAAAAACTGTAAAAATTAATCTAACAAGTTTAATTAAAGTGTGAAATGTTGAATGAGTAACAAAAAATAAATAAAAAAAACAAATGAAATTGATAGGAAAATTCTGCAATTATTATAATGAACTTAAACTAGTTCCATATAAGTACAACTCGTCTCGAATACAACAGGCCTCATATCAACTGCGTCATTGAAAAAATAAAAAAGTTACAATTGTTGAAACGCAAGGAGGCAAAAACTAAAAACATGTTCTGGTCACATGTTCTGGTCAGCTTAAGGGGTTAATCGCAGTGGGCTCTTCAGCAGGATAATGCCAAGAAGGCACAGAGGTAATACAGATTTCATGTTTCAGACCAAAATCAGAATCGTGCTTATCACAAATGTAAAAATAATATGATGAATTGTCCAGCCAATGTATTAAAGTAATAAAATCACATAATGAAGCATATCTGTGGGTTATTTTAAGAGTCCCAAAGTAAACCACATGGTGAGGATAAGACACTAATAGTAGTGACATAAATTTAGATCCCATTTCACTATATATCCAGGCTAGAACATGCCTGTATTTTGCAATACATGTGCAAAATAGTTAAAGTGAAAGTGTTGACTATTCTGAATCTCACATAAAGGTTGACAGAGATGCAATATTGTTGCACCACATGGAAAAGAGCCAACTCCACCACAACCATCTGCAGCAAGGAGTGACCTCAGGACATTGAACAGTTATTATTTTGGTCCCCACCTTATTCCTAGTGTCTTGTTTTTTTTTTTTGCACCATGTGAAAGCACCCTTAGGGTATGTTCACACGGCTTCTTTCAGGGCATATTTTCTGGTGTAATTGCGCTGCAATGCGCCCCGAAATACGACCTTAATAAATACGCTAATCATAGCTTCTCATAGAGAGCTAATGGATACCCTTGCCCTCTATCCCTGCCACTATAGAATGAGCCGGGGAAAGAAGTGACATGTCACTTCTTTCCGGCGTATACGCGGCAGGTATAACAAAAGTGAATTGGGCCAGCCAGGTGCCAGGGCCCCCCCTTGCACTTTGGACAAACGCGCTGATCAGCGCATTCTTATAAACACAAGGCGTCTTGTGGTGCGCACAGGTATGCCATGTGAACATACCCTTAAAGTTGGTATTTACATAAGAATATTTAAAAATCGTCTGCAGTGACGACATATAATCCCCATAGAACCCTGACCTGGTAGAATCTGTAGTAATGGGTAGGCTTGACCTGGCCCACTGGATCAGCTGGTAAATACCTCAATGGGCCCTGAGCTCCAGCATTACTTTCCAACCATCTGCGTGTTCTCAGGACATGCAAACAGTTGAAAACTATGGCAGAGCAGGGATCCGTCAGCTCAGGGGGTTGCATTTTGTATCTAGCAAGCCTAAGTGATAGTAAGTGACTGCCTGCTACTGACTGGGTCAGCCGAGGGAACTGTGAAATCCCCCGGTGGGCGGCCCTAGCTAGCTTGAGGGCCCTGGAGGCAGTGCCGCTGGACCCCGGGGCCCAGCCGCCGCATCTGGTTGCTGAACGCCCGGGACCTGCGTCCCAAGCATTCAGAGACAGGGCCCGGGAGTCGGGGACATCCCGGGTCTGCGCGGTTTCAGCAGAGCAGAGCGCCGCCTGCGCTCTGCTCCACTGATCGCCCTGCCAGGTGTAAGGCGTTAGGCCTTAAGCCTGCCAGGCGCCGGCCCCTACTATGCCAGTCGCGCCGTAGATGCTGATGGTAGTATGGGAGTCGAGGTTAGTGGCTTTTTAGTTTTTTTTTTCTAAGTACCTAAAGGTCCCTGCTACCCTAATCATTAAGGTGGCCCCCTGCTTACCTAATTATTAAGGGTGGCCCTGACTACCTAATCATTAAGGGGGCCCCTGACAACCTATTCATAAAGGGGTCCCTGGCTACCTAAACATAAAGGTGTGCCTTTGCTACCTAATCATAAATTTGGCCCTGACTACCTAATCATAAAGGGGGCCCTGACTACCTAAACATAAAGGGGGCCCTGGCTACCTAAACATAAAGGGGCCCATGCAACCTGATCATAAAGGGGGCCCTGGCTACCTAATCATAAAGAGGGCCCTGACTACCTGACCAAAAAGGGGACCCTGACTGCCTGACCATAAAGGGGGATCTGACTACCTAACCCTAAAGGGGCTCTGGCTACCTAACCCAAAAGGGGGATCTGACTACCTAACCCTAAAGGGGGCCCGGGCTCCCTAACCCAAAAGAGGGCCCTGACTACCTAACCCTAAAGGGGGATCTGACTACCTAACCCTAAAGGAGGCCCTGGCTACCTAACCATAAAGGGGATCTGACTACCTAACCCTAAAGGGGGCCCTGACTGCCTAACCATAAAAGGGCCCTGACTGCCTGAAAACTAAATGTGGCCTTAACTACCTAAAAACTTAAGGGGGGCCCTAACTAACTACAAACTGAAGGGGACCCTAACTACCTGCGAACTAGCTAAAGGGGGCCCTGACTTCCTACAAACTAAAGGGGGCCCTACAACCAACAAACTAGCAAAAGGGTCCCTAACTATCCAACAAACTCAGCTAAAGGGGGTCCTAACTACCATCACACTAGCTAAAATGGTGGCCCTAAACTAACTCCCTGCAAACTAGACTAAAGGGGGCCCTGACCTTCCTCACAATAGCTAAAGGAGGCCCCTAACTAATTGTAAACTACCTAATCGGAGCCCCCTTACTGCCACGTGCTACCTAAAGGAGGCCCAACTGCCTGCAATGCTACACTAAAGTGTGGCCCTAGACTGCCTGCATGCAACCTAAATGGGCCCTAACATGCCTGCATGCTGCCTAAAGAGGCCCTAAACTGCCTGTAAAAACCCTGACTTTATACTACCTAAGGGGTCCCTAAATGCCTGTATAGCCCTAAATGTCTGTATACTACTGTAACAACATGAAACAGATTGGTTGTTGGGGTCAGGTATATATATATAAATATATATAAATATTTATTTATATAAATAAATTAAATTTTATATATATATAAATAAATATATATAAATTTATATATAATATACATATATATATATAAATAAATATATCACGGGTAAGGATACCAGTATGGCCGTAGGATGGCCCTGGTCCCGGATAGTCCAGAGGAAACATCCTGGACAATGAGGACAGACAACCAAGCTTCGGGGATATTTGTTTGCTCCCTATACTTAGCAGGAGAGTGTTAATACATTAAGTACAGTTATGATGATGATATTAGTGAACTTCACAAACAATTCACAAACAATAACATCATGCTGTCTGTGCCAGACACAGGGCTGGGGCGACGGATAGGAAGAGGTAGGTGACCACCTAGGGCGCCCACCTCTGCCTGTCAGTAGGGGGCCAAAGTATGGAGCAGGCTCAGAAGCTGCTCCATACGTAATACTTGTCAGGCACCGGCTGTTAGTCCCTTCCATCCCCCTCTTCTGGCACCCACCAGCGCTGCACCTGTCTCAGAGTGATGGGTGCAGCGGTGTCAGATGGGGATAGGAGGTTGCAGAGGTATCATTGGTGGTAGTGGGAGCTTCATAGTTCCGCACCGATGAACAAAGGCGTGTTTCGGGAGGTTAGAATGCGGCCTCCCCAAACGCCCCTGCATTCTTCTCTCGCCATTCGGTTCAGGATGCTGTGAGAACGATGGCTTCCCAGTGCGCTACCGGGAAGAGAGGTTGGAGCCGGGAAGGCCCATCTCCTCTCCTCAGCAGAGCACTGAGTGCTTTGAAGAGTGTAGGCAGCCGGACTGATAAGTGTATTTCCAGTGGTGGTGGTGGGGAATTAGAGCAGGGGCTTGGGTTAGAGTACGGGTGAAGGTAAAGGGGTTGAGAGTGAGGGGGTGGAGATAAGGAAAGAAAGAAGAGAGGAGTTTAAAGTGGGGTGGGTGGGTGTAGAGACGGGGGGTTGCAGTGGCGGCGGAGGGGAGTAGAGAGGTGGAGAGAAGTGGGATTAAGATTGGGGGTTGGTTAAAGTGGAGAGGTGGGAGAAGTGGTGTTTAGAAAGGGGTTGGAGAGGTGGAGGACTATATAGTCTAGCTGCGGGGACATGCTTGGCCTATCTGCACTGAGGGAGGTAAATAATACTCCCTTCCTCCTCATGGCCTACCCAGCTTTCCTGGACACTGGATAGACTATCTAGAATCTGGGAAAGCTGGTTGACGCCCTATCCCCCAGGGTTTCTGTATGATTTTTGTATATACTATATATTATTTTAACAAAATAATCCTAATAGATCCTACTAACGGCACTGTTGTGTTGGTGGAATTGTGTTTTTTTTCCCATTCTAACTAGCTGGGATGAGCACAGGCAGAGTGTTTCTTGCCTAGGGCACCAAAATGCCTTGTTCCGGCCCTGGCCAGACACAAGCCAGAGGAGCGACCTGCTCGACAGGGGAATGAGGAGAGTTGAATTGTAAATGATCAGAAGAGGGCTCTATTAAAGGAGTTGTCTCACTACATTGATTCATCTTACCTCAGTCCTGTTTTCTTGGTTTCACTTTGAATTCAGGGGCATGTATACTGGCTTCCACTAGGCTGCAGTAGAAGCCAGGTCTGTAGCTATAGCAACCAGTACCTAATGGGATCCTATATACCTATCTAATGAGGGAGCCTTATACGTTCCTAATGGAGGGTCCATATACCTACCTACCTACTTAATGGGGAGGCTTACATATATATCCACTTAGTGGATATACTTACCTACCTGATGGGAAGCATATAGAAATACCTACCTAATGGGGGCCTATATACCGTCATACCTATCTAATGGGGACCTATATACCTAACTAATATGGAGCCTAGATACTTACCTACCTAAAGGGAGGCCTAGATACCTACTTCAGAAGGATCATTAACTCTTGCTGTTTTCTGTTTGATATCAGGTGGTGATTTGTTGCTCCCACAGTTCACACATAGTGTTACATTAAGCTAGCATGGTTTATTGAGCCCATATTGCAATGTTTGACATTTTTGCTTTAGCTTATATTCACATTCCTTCCTCTCCCTCTGCGTTTTAAAGTGTTCCATTAAAACCACAACCCGTCCAGATTATTTCTTGACCTGAAGTATAATGTTGTAAATAACCTCTTTGCTTATATTTCATTTTATTTTTAAAGTTTTTAAGATCCTTTGAAGACTTCTGTCTTATGTGAATAAAAAGTCTGTGATGCAGAGAGCTAGTACTCTCAAGCTTACCATCAAATATACTCAGTTAGTCTCTAAAAGGTATCACCTGATTTTTTTGCTCTTCTGCTGTGTTCTCTGGCTACGGTCCTGATGTAGACAGTAGGAGAAATCAATCCTCAAACATCTTGTAGGTATCTGTCATTTTGCCTAGGCCAATAAAACCGCTGGCACTCTAGGAATGTACATAAATGAATGAAAAAGGTTTCTTTATTCACACAGAATTTACACGTTTCGTGTCATTAAAACACGTCCTCAGACTTCATGACAATGAGCGGTTGGAGGCAGGTTAAATAGCTTAAAAAGACCGCCAAATGTGATTTTCGTCAAACAGGGTGCAAAACATAACAATGCATCGAAATCTTAAAACATGTATACAATATAAAAACAGGATTCCTATACGTAGATAAAATCTATAATATAATCATAAATGAAGTAGACTAAAAAGTCTATGAACTGATCAACCTGTAGTGATATCAGAATTCTGCCATCTTAGCTTTGGATGTGGTACATTGTTTTGGGCAGTAGATGTCAGTGTTCGAGGGTGGCCCACTGGACCTTAGTGAGCAACTATTTTTGTTGTTACCTGTCATGAAGAGGTTATTTGTTACAATATGTACATGGTTTTTAAAAAGGCTACAAAAACTACAAGTGCGGATGGCGGAGGATGACGTGTAAGGGTATGTTCACACGGCGTAATTGCGGGGTGTTTTTCGTCATATCACGCTGCAATACACCCAAAATGTGCCCCACAATTACGGTACTTCATAGCTCCCTGCATTTATGTGACATGCGTTTGCATAGGGAAGCTGAAATGCTTTGCTGGAGTGATATTGTTTTCTACAGACACAGGTAAGTATGAAGCTGATTAAGGAAAGTTATTTTACCATAACCTTATATCAACAACTATGACCAGCTGGAGAGGATGGACCTTAATATATATATATAGATATATATATATATATATATATATAAATATATATATATATATATATATATATAAAATATTAATATAATATATATAATAGCTACGGAAAAGTATTCATACCTCTACATTTTTCACTCTTTCTCTCATTGCAGGTATTTGTCAAGATCCAAAAAGTTCATTTTTTTGCTCATTAATGTACACTCTGCACCCCATCTTGAAAGAAAAAAAAGAGAAATGAACATATTTTTGCTAATTTATTAAACAAGAAAAGTTGAAATATCACATGGTCTTAAATATTCAGACCCTTTGCTGTGACACTCATACTTAACTCACATGCTGTCCATTTCCTTCTGATCCTCCTTGAGATGGTTCCACTCCTTCATTGGAGTCCAGCTGTGTTTAATTAAACTGATTGGACTTGATTAGGAAAAGCACACACCTGTCTATATAAGACCTCACATCTCACAGTGCATGTCAGAGCACATGAGAATCATGAGGTCTAAGGTACTGCCCAAGGAACTCAGAGACACAGTGGCCTCCATAATCCTAAAATGGAAGAAGTTTGGAACGACCACAACTCTTCCTCGACCTGGCCGTCTAGCCAAACTAAGCAATCGTGAGAGAAGAGGCTTGGTGAGAGAGGTAAAGAAGAACCCCAAGATCACTGTGGCTCAGCTCCAAAGATGCAGTAGGGAGATGGGAGAAAGTTCCACAAAGTCAACTATCACTGCAGTCCTCCACCAGTCGGGGCTTTCTGGCAGAGTCTCTCCTCAGTGCAAGACATATGAAAGCCGCATACAGTATGCAAAAAAAACACATGAAGGAGTCCCAGACTATGAGAAATTCTCTGGTCTGATGAGACGAAGATTGAACTTTTTGGTGATAATTCTAAGCGGTGGAGAAAACCAGGCACTGTTCATCATCTGCCCAACAGTGAAACATGGTGGTGGCAGCATCATGCTGTGAGGGTGTTTTCAGCTACAGGGACAGGACGACTGGTTGCAATTGAAGGAAGGATGAATGCGGCCAAGTACAGAGATATCCTGGATAAAAACCTCTTCCAGACGCTCTGGACCTCAGACTGGGCCGAAGGTTCATCTTCCAACAATGACCCTAAGCACACAGATAAAATAACAAAGCAGTGGCTTCAGAACAACTCTGTGACCATTCTTGACTGGCTCAGCCAGAGCCCTGACCTGGAGAAACTTGAAAATGGCTGTCCACTAACGTTCACCATCCAACCTGAGGGAACTGGAGAATGGCAGAGAATCCCCAAATCAAGGTGTGAAAAACTTGTTGCATCATTCCCAAGAAGACTCATGTACCAGCTCAAAAGGATGCTTCTACTCAATACTGAACAAAGGGTCTGAATACTTATGACCATGTGATGTTTCAGTTTTTCTTGTTTAATAAATTTGCACAAATATCTACATTTCTGTTTTTGTTTCTTTCAAGACGGGGTGCAGAGTGTATATTAATCAGCAAAAAAATTAATATTTTGGATCTTACCAAATTGCTGCAATGAAAGAAAGAGTGAAAAATTTAAAGGGGTCTGAATACTTTCTGAACCCACTGTATTTGTAACGGCTGGGTAGTGGATCCTCTGGACCACCGCAAGTGATGATAGTTAACCCACGCCAGGGAGCGGAGTCTAAGTAGCCCCCGGTATTCACCAGAGCCCACCGCAAAGCGGGTTGGACTTGCTGCGGCGTGAGGCTACCAGGTCGTTACCCCTGACGTGACTTGCTTGCGATGGCGGCCGAGGTGCAGCGTGGTACAGAATCGCAATCCAAGAATCGTAGTCGTGGGCAGGCAGTAAGGTCAGGGCTGGCGGCAAAGGTTCATGGTCGTGGACAGGCAGGAAGGTCAGGGCAGAGGTTCGGAGTCGAGAAACGTAGCAAGAGGTCTGGTACACGGTAAGGCGAGAATACACTTATGGAACGCTTTTTCTAAGGCACGGGACAACATAGATACAGCAAGGAAGTCCTGCTGACCTCACCAATAAATAGGGGCAGCGTTTGGCAAACGGCCAATTATCGGCACGCTGGCCCTTTAAATTTACAAGAACGAGCTTGCGCACCCTAGAGAACGGGCACGCGCGCCTCGCCTGGCAGAGGGCGCGGACAGAGCAGGAATGCGGCTAGGTGAGTGGCCAGACCGAGTGCGACCGCTGCCCGTCCCGCGGCCAGCAGCGCCACCCGTCCCGGGCAGGGACCCAGGAGAGGAAGCACGGGTGCGCCTGCGGCTCGTGGGCCGGAGCGCGGCGCCGCTCGTTACAGTATTTACATATATACACTGGTGGTGTCCCAAAGAATTTTTTGTATTTATAGTTTACTGTACTAGAGCCGTAATTTCGTTTAGGCTACAAGGTGATATGCATTGCAGCTGGTACAACCAGACCTCTCTTTTACATAACATCTTGTATCTGTTAGGGTATATTCACACAGTGTATTTTGATGCATAATTGCGCTGTCATACGCCCTAAATGTGCCCCGCAATCACAGTAATTCACAGCTCTTATATGTAGACAGCAATGAATTACACCCGTCTTCTTCGATACGTATTGAACGCCGGGGGAAAGAAGTGACTCGTCACTTCTTCCCGGCGTTTGCACGGTGGGGATAATAGAGCAGAATGCGGTTGTCCCCCCCCCCTTTTAGAAGTACACCCTGGCCAACACGTACTTCTAAAACACCTGGTGTATTGCGGCGTGTATGGTATGCGTCGCAATATGGAATGTTCTCAAGTGTGTGGTCAATAGAGCTTACTCTAATTAATGAAGGGCCACCATTATGTTTCTCAGTGAAGTGACGGGATGCTACATGTAAAGATTTTTTTTCCTTATGTTAAGGCGATGGGAGTTCATACGTTGGTGTAGTTTCTGTGTGGTACACACAATGCATTGACGGTTGCAGGGACACTCTGACACATAACATATTCCTTTTGGCAGATTAACAAGTGTTTGATCTCAAATGGTTCCTTAGTTTAGAATGACATAAAGGTTTTTCTCTGAAGGACTGTGATCAGGCATGTCATATCCTACTCGGAGCCAATAGATTCTTAAAGGGGCTTTGCCACGATGTAATGTTGACGTGGGATCCTCCAAAATGGGTATTTAATCACTTTTCTAAATATATGTGATTAAAAAAGTGAAGCCTCTTAGTTTCCTGACAGTTTACATTAGACACGACCAGGACACTGACAGGAGCTGATCTGGCAGTGCTTGCATGTTTGCACTTATCTGATGACAGGGAACATGAAGGAGATTACAAGGGACTGTGGAGAAAGAGTTGTGTCTTTTGTATAGAGAATCCACTGTTTGTAATGTAATTATTTGAGTAAACATTGCAGACGCTCCCTACTTCTGCTTAACCCCCACTCCCTTTCCCCTCTGCAGCCGTTCATGACCTGCATGCTTTGTTAATCTTCTCTCCTGAGCAGATAAGAGGTAAGGAACTCAATTCTTGGCAAAATCCCTTTAAAGGGGATGTATCGCTTCCTTACTTCGGCTGATTCACACTGCTCTTAGCTTCTCAGCTCTGTGAATGCAGGGGCGTTTCTTCCCCTCCCAGCTGGGTGACATAATCCCCCTTCACTGCTGGCCTGGGGACCCCCCCCTCCCCACTGAGTCCACATATCACTGTGTCTATCTCTTTGCACTCTTATTTCGTTAAAAGGGTGTATACATACCACAGGCTGCATTCAATCTAATTTTGACACTGATCTCCTCTCACCGCGGAGATGTATTACAGCTTTCTAAGAACGGCACAGATCTGCTATGCAGGAGAGTTAGGCACAGGGACAAAACTGTCATGTTTTCTCATTGTACAATCTGCTGCAGTCTGTTTCTGCTAGGTGTGGAGACAGAAAATGCCACGGCCCCCAACTCTGAGTCAGAGACACAGCTCTGTGAATCGACCCAGGGGCTGTAAAAGAATGTAAATGAGCTCTCAGCTAGTGAATTGCAAGGAGGAGGGATCGGAGGGATCGACCCACACTGGATATCAGTGTAAATAAAAAACACAAGATAAGGGACACTGTGAGAACAAGGCAAGCTTTGCAAGACACCCAAATTGCAAAGTTGCTTGTTTTCACTGTCCCCTTATTCTGAAGACCATTTAATGAAACGATAACACCCCTTTAAGTGTTGTGGCTCTACGAAAAACAATGTTAAGATTTTTAGGTACAAGGGGAGCAAGATGGGGTTCATTTAGTATAGGCCAATGTTCATTTAGCTTCCCCCTGATTAAATTACGTCTAGTGTTGTATCGTGTGATAAAGCTCTGGTTGTTATAATTTGAACCTATTTTCTGGGTTTGGGTTATGGATATGAAAATCTTCTCATAGTCCCTATAGAATAAATGGGTGATTAAAGTTTTGAATTGTAAATTAGCATGCAAGATGGCCGACAACTCTCCATCTTGTGTGAAGTTTGTTTTTCTTCTCGTTAAAAATACATTTATTTTCGGGGGGTTTTCCCTCCGTATTCGCCTTTATTTTAAAATTTCAGAATCAAAACTTTTCAATAGTAAATTATTCTGTTTGTTTTTAGTGAACTGCAGTTGTAAGGACAAACGTGATGAAGCAATGTTTGAGCAGAAAAAGGGAAAATCACCACTACACAGATTCTTCACTAACACTGCCGTAATAATAACATAACATTCAAAATTTTTAAGAATATTAAGGGCTACTCAACTAAACCAAATTATATCACGGTTAATAATGAAGAGGTGATGATTAAAAACAGCTTGTGTAATGAACAGATGTTATAAAAACTGGTGCACAACTTTTCAAGAAACAAGGCTGCACTGACATTTTGGGCGACATGTATGAAGGAAGACGCGTCAAAGTGAATAGTCGATCCATTTTAGTGTAAATGCCCGAAGTATGAAATGGTTTTTGTGTGTCTAAAGGGTTAAAGTTCACCGCGCCCACCATGCTTGGGGTGCATTAGGGAACTTAGGCGTATTAGTAATGCACCTAACATTACACTCACCCCCTTTATTGGGTACACCATCAGAAAGGGGGTTGGACCCCCTTTTGCCTTCAGAACTGCTCAATTCTTCGGGGCAAGTTTCCAAAAGGTTTGCAACGATGCCAATTGGTCCCAAAGGGGGGCCCAAAGAGTCCCAAGAAAATATTCCCCACCCAAGACCCACCCCCAACCCCCTAACCGTTGATCAAGGGAGGTGGATCCTGCTTTTATGTTTTGACGCCCCAAAATTTTTACCCACCATCCGAATGTCGCAGCAAAAAGAACCCTCAGACCAGCAAGTTTCTCCAATCTTCACTGTCCAATTTCGATGAGCTTGGCAAATTGGGAGCCCCAGTTTCCTTTCTTAGCTGAAAGGAGGGCACCCGGGTGGTCTTCTGGCCCGTACCCCCCTCCTCAAAGTTCGCCGTAAATGTGCGTTCAGGAGCCTTTTTGCCACCTTGGGTTTTAACGGGGGGCATTTTGAGTCACGTTCCTTTCTATCAGCTCGAACCAGTCCTGCCCATCCCTTTACCTCTGGGACAACAAGGCATTTCCCCCACAGGACTGCCCCCACTGGATTTTTTTCTTTTTGGACCATTCTCTGTAAACCCTAGAGATGGTTTGTCGTGAAAATCCCAGAGATCAGCAGTTTCTGAAATACTCAGACCAGCCCTTCTGGCACCAACAACCATGCCACGTTCAAAGGCACTCAAATCACCTTTCTTCACCATACTGATGCTCGGTTTGAACTGCAGGAGATTGTCTTGACCATGTCTACATGCCTAAATTCACTGATTTGCCGCCATGTGATTGGCTGATTAGAAATTAAGTGTTAACGAGCAGTTGGACAGGTGTACCTAATAAAGTGGCCGGTGAGTGTATAAAGGCTGTAGACAGGCTGGAAATAAAAGAAAAGTCATTAGAATAACATGTCACTGAATATAAACTATGGCACTGATCCTGCTTGGAGAACCACAGGTCCCAGCAAGACCTGTGCTGTGCTGACTCTTGCTGGATGAGAATAAAGGGTGAGAGCAGCAAAAATACATTTCAAAATTATTGTAGTAAAAACTAAAATTAAAAAAAAACCTGAACATAATCATTGGGTTATTTAATGTAAAATTAGTTTTAGATTCTTTTAATTTTAAATACATTTTATAGGAGATATTTCTATATTTTCGGATATTATATATTTTTATATTAATTTTACATGATCACATTTTTTATTGAATTTAAATAATTTAATTTTATAGTTTGATAATTATTAGAAATCACTTTTTATTATTGCACTGGTGTAAGGTGAGAAATATTGGACATTTGTGCCCCTTAGAGCACATCTATCTCCACTTCGACTCCTCAGGCTCAGGCAGACCACATTGAAATAGGTCTGCCTGTTGGAGCAGTAATGCCCCTAGTGTTGCCGAACCACATTCATATGTGTCTAAGGTAACGCCTCCATAACTTCCCCAGAACACCCCTTCATGTTAGGCGCATTTGAAAGTGTCGAGTCTTATGAACTATGCGCTTAACACATAGGTTAGGTGCATTAGACATCGTAGCCTGCTCAGTTAGGCGCATTGTATGCCAGAAAAAGGGTAAAAAACCTTTTCATACATGTCTCCCTAAGGCCATGTTCAAACGGCTTATTTTGTGACAGATTTCAGCCCGTTTTTTGCGCCGTACTGCGCGAATTACGGGTGAAATCCGTCCCAGTCATTACGGTAATCCACAGTTCTCATAGAGAACTATGGATTCCGTCTCCTCTCCTCGCTTGCAAAATACGGTGAGCAGGGAGAGAAGTGACATGTCAATTATCACAGCGGGATATGCGCCATGGATAATGGATGTCTATGGGGCCGGCGGACAAAATCTGTCCCACAATTACGCCGTGAATAAGCTGTGTGAACATCGCCTATGCGTCTCCATACTTTCCTTGCATATACATTTCTGGTTTAATTTGGACACCGCATAAGGAGGGTCAGGAGGCCCTTGGAAGCCTCCATATCAGTTTTTACACAGTACATTATACTATGCCGGTGTTAACATTAAAACGTTATGGTTCTTGGAGGGCGAGAAGGAAAACAAAAATCGCAGTGTCCTGAAAGGGCAGCTGTCACACTGAGGATGCTACTATCTGACCTGTATGTTATAGAGCAGGAGCGCAGCAGATTTCAGTAGAATTCTTATTTTATTCATTTAATTTACTGCTTATTCTGGGTTGAGTCCAGTTGTCGGTGTTATCAGTGATCTGCAGCCATCTCTGTATGAACACTGATACAAAGAAGGCTTTCAATCACTGATAACACCGCCCACTGGACTCCTTAACCCAGCATAAGCAGTAAATTAAATGAATCAAATAAACCTTCCACTCCATTTTCCCTACACGCTATCAATGAGCTGCGCTCCTGCTCTATAACATGCAGGTCAGATAGCGGCCTCAATGTGATAGAAGGACTGCGTCTTCCTTCGCCTCAACGGCTGCTTTCTCTCGAGCTGTGTGTGACACCTCAGCTCCAGGTCCCCTCAGTCAGCAGAGCTTTGGCGGGAGAGCCCGGGGAAGGAGCCGTCAGGAGCGCGCACCGCCGCACGCGCCGCCGAAGCTCCAGAACGATCCAGAACCAGCGAGGGGCGGGGCCTGCAGAGCGGAAGTCCCGCCCCGCCGCCGCCGCCGCAGCGGAAGTGTGCTCAGGTGTGAGGAGCCGGCGACAGTTATAGGAAATTGTCCGCAGCAGAATCATGTCTAACCCGGCGCCCAACAACCGGCCGTCTCATCCCGACAACCCGCGCGTGTTCTTCGATGTGGAGGTGGGAGGCGAGCAGGGTGAGTGCGGCGGAGCCCTCGGCAGCTCCTGAATGAATGATGCGGGCGAGGAGTGCGCTCAGGATGGGGCGCTGTGACCGGACGGGCCGCGCCGTGTCCTCCCAGTGAGGAGTCTGAGCCCCCCTGACGGGCGCTGGCTGCGGAGTCTCGGCTTCTACAGGGCAGATCGGGGTTCTGCCTCACTGAAGGTGCCCAAAGGATGGGCTAAAGGGGAATAGTGCCGCCTCTATGTCACCCTGTGCCCCTAAGGAAGGGCTAAAGGGGAATAGTGCCGCCTCTATGTCACCCTGCACACTGTGCCCCTAAGGATGGGCTAAAGGGGCTCCAGGGAATAGGTGCCGCCTCTGTCACCGTGTGCCCCTAAGGATGGGCTAAAGGGGGCCCCCAGGGGAATAGTTGCCGCCTCTGTGTCACCCTGCACACTGTGCCCCTAAGGATGGGCTAAAGGGGCCTCCAGGGGGAAAAGTGCCGCCTCTTGTCCCCCCTGCACACTGTGCCCCTAAGGATGGGCTAAAGGGGAATAGTGCAGCCTCTATGTCACCAGCACACTGTGCCCCTAAGGATGGGCTAAAGGGCCCCAGGGGGAAAAGGCCGCCTCCCGTGTCCCCCCTGCACACGTGCCCCTAAGGATGGGCTAAAGGGGCCCCAGGGAATAGTGCCGACCTCTATTCACCCTGTCCCCTAAGGAGGGCTAAAGGGCCCCAGGGGAATATGCAGCCCTAAAAGTCACCCTGTGCCCCTAAGGAGGGCTAAAGAGGGGGAAAAGTGCCGCCTCTATGTCACCCTGTGCCCTAAGGATGGGCTAAAGGGGAATAGTGCCGCCTCTATGTCACCCTGCACACTGTGCCCCTAAGGATGGGCTAAAGGGGAATAGTGCCGCCTCTGTCACGCTGTGCCCCTAAGGATGGGCTAAAGGGGCCTCCAGGGGAATAGTGCCGCCTCTATGTCACCCAGCACACTGTGCCCCTAAGGATGGGCTAAAGGGGCCTCCAGGGGAATAGTGCCGCCTCTGTCACCCTGTGTGCCCCTAAGGATGGGCTAAAGGGGCCTCCAGGGGAATAGTGCCGCCTCTATGTCACCCTGCACACTGTGCCCCTAAGGATGGGCTAAAGGGGAATAGTGCCGCCTCTATGTCACCCAGCACACTGTGCCCCTAAGGATGGGCTAAAGGGGCCTCAGGGGAATAGTGCCGCCTCTGTGTCACCCTGCACACTGTGCCCCTAAGGATGAGCTAAAGGGGCCTCCAGGGGAATAGTGCAGCCCCTGTCACCCTGCACACTGTGCCCCTAAGGGAGGGCTAAAAGGGCCTCCAGGGGAATAGTGCCGCCTCTATGTCACCCTGCACACTGTGCCCCTAAGGATGGGCTAAAGGGGCGCCCAGGGGAATAGTGCCGCCTCTATGTCACCCTGCACACTGTGCCCCTAAGGGAGGGCTAAAGGGGCGCCCAGGGGAATAGTGCCCCCTGTCACCCTGCACACTGTGCCCCTAAGGATGGGCTAAAGGGGCCTCCAGGGGAATAGTGCCGCCTCTATGTCACCCTGTGCCCCTAAGGATGGGCTAAAGGGGCCTCCAGGGGAATAGTGCCGCCTCTGTGTCACCCTGCACACTGTGCCCCTAAGGATGGGCTAAAGGGGCGCCCAGGGGAATAGTGCAGCCCCTGTCACCCAGCACACTGTGCCCCTAAGGATGGGCTAAAGGGGTGCCCAGGGGAATAGTGCAGCCTCAGTCACCCTGCACACTGTGCCCCCAAGGATGGGCTAAAGGGGCCTCCAGGGGATAGTGCAGCCGCTGTCACCCTGCACACTGTGCCCCTAAGGAGAGCTAAAGGGCCTCCAGGGAATAGTGCCGCCTCTGTCACCCTGCACCCTGTGCCCCTAAGGAGGGCTAAAGGGCCCCAGGAATAGTGCCGCCCTCTATGCCCACCCAGCACACTGTGCCCCTAAGGATGGGCTAAAGGGGCCTCCAGGGGAATAATGCCGCCTCTATGTCACCCTGTGCCCCTAAGGATGAGCTAAAGGGGCCTCCAGGGGAATAGTGCCGCCTCTATGTCACCCTGCACACTGTGCCCCTAAGGATGAGCTAAAGGGGCCTCCAGGGGAATAGTGCCGCCTCTATGTCACCCTGTGCCCCTAAGGAAGGGCTAAAGGGGCCTCCAGGGGAATAGTGCCGCCTCTATGTCACCCTGCACACTGTGCCCCTAAGGATGGGCGCCCAGGGGAATAGTGCCGCCTCTGTCACCCTGCACAGTGACCACTATAATCGTGGGGCTTCGTGAGCAGTGACGTCACAACCGCCTGCAGAATACAAGAACTAGATAGAAGTGTTGGACAGAACCTGAAAGAATCCAGCACTTTCCAGAAAGTTATTAATGTAAAAAAATGACAAAGTATACGGATTTCAGCCAAGGTGGATTACACTCCCATTACCGGCCCAGGTACTATGAACCAATGCAGGGTACAATAACGCTGAACAAGTATTGGGGGATGACTCCTATAGATGCCCAGATATAGAGATACAATCCTGTAAATACATAAATGTCGCATCAGAGAACCTGACCCCAGGGCTGTGGAGTCGTTCTAAAATGGACCGACTCCCAAAATATGTAATATATATATTGGTCCAGTTAGTTTGATGCAGGGCCAAGAGCAAGAGGAATTGGGTCCGGCTGGTGCTACTGCTCCCATATCTTCAGCCTCATCACATGAGGAGTGTAATTGATGACATGGAGCAGGCTGGAGCAAGTGTTATCGACATAGAGTAAGTGTTATCGCAGGGGAAAAGATTCCATTCCCATAGCAAACAGATTGACCAGATTTCAGCACATTTTTCACTTGCTTTCAAAGAAGTAGAGGAGTTCAACCATTCATCAGAACTGACTGCATGAGGCAATTCCTTTATACCCTGACATTGTTAGAGATGTTGTCCCTGTGGTCACCGCTTTGTCCCAAAGTTAGTGTAGAGAGGCCGTTCTCTAGCCTTGAAATAATGAGATCAGATGTGAGGTCATGTATGCAGGATCTGATGGAGGCAATACTATTCCTCTGAACAAATTCAGACTCCACAAATGTTAGTCAGGATGTTTTTGTTCAAAACCGTTTTTCCCACTTTTTTGTGTTCTAAAGTTGTATCCAATAAATATATTTTATTTTTTACCTAAATAGCTTGATTATTGTATCATAAGGTGCTAAAAAGCCTGAAGCACCATGTCTGAAGGGGGGGGGGGGGGGAGCTTTGGCTTACAGACTCCAAAGCCCTGTTTAACGTGAGTGTACAACCAATTGAGCCAGACTCAATGTAGTGGAAGAAGTGCAAGTGAAACAGTGTTGGGTCTCAGGCTCCCCTTGGCTCTACACTTGGGTTAGGTTCTCTGATGCGACATATTTATGTATTTACAGGATTGTATCTCTATATCTGGGCATCTATAGGAGTCATTCCCCAATACTTGTTCAGTGTTCTTGTAACCTGCATTGGTTCATAGTACATGGGCCACTAATGGGAGCATAATCCACCTTGGGTGAAGTCTGTCTACTTCACATTTTGTGCACTAATTACATATCTTTTCTTTTGTGAAGTGCTGGTTACCTTCTGGATTTTGTGGGCAGTGGGTGGCACGCTACCTGCACCTGTGACCAATCAGCAGACCACCCATGAGGTAGGAACAAGGCACCCGCCTTGAGCTAGACTTCATCGTCAAAGTGAGAGGAGGACTGGATCCAGAGGGTGTGACGGCACCTAGTGGTGTAGAAGTATATCTGATGACCTGGAATAGGGCTGGGTTCACTCATCATATTCTGGAGTGCACAGGTACCTGCCACAATACCCATTGGTTGGGCTGGTGAAATTCTGCTCTTGCAAGCGCATAATTTCAACGCGATGGCGTCTTGGATAAGTTTTTGCAATCTGTGAAATGTATTGTGTTGAACACATCCAACAATGTAGCACAAAGCGTGATACGTTTTCTGGACTGTAACATGTTCTCCTATTGTTTCTATGGGCTTTTCAATGCGTGAAACGGATCAAGAATTGATGTCAGTTCATTGAACGCATCCGGTTTACACAATGAAAAAACATATGTAAAATACGTATATTCTGAACGACGATGCATATTGTTTAAATGCGTTTTGGGTTCCTTTTTACTGTACATAGAACACTCCCAAAAAAGTATTTAACTAACACCGTGTGAACATCCTCTTCAACTTTGTAACCTATATACCACAGATGTTTCTGATGGGGAAAGTGAGACAATTATCTAACTTAATATAGTGCCACTTTTGCTGTTAAAGTCCGATTTTTCACTTTTTTGTATCTTGTCTATTTCCCCCTAATATTTAAAAAATAAAGATTCCATTCCTTAAAGCCTAATGTATCATAAAAAAGCACACAATTTAATAGAATAACTGCGTATGAGAAAGTGGTGTAGCATGAAAATGTATTTGTTCGGGAAAGTGGGTAAATGGCCCGGTCAGGAACTGGTTAAAGGGGTTTTGCCAAGAAGTTCCTAATCTGCTAAGAAGCTAAAGTAAACAAAGCAAGCTGAGGGATCATGTGAAATGTTCACTCAAATAATCACACTACAACTAGTGGCTTCTGTATACAAAACAACATATTTTTCCCCAGTCCCTTGAAAGCTTCTTCAGTTCCCTCTCATCAGATAAGTGTCCTCAGCGCAAGCCCGGCCAGCAGCTCTTGTCCGGTCGTATCTAATAGAAGCTTTGAAGTAACTAAGGGCAGGTAAGGCAGCCTGTAGCGCTCTCAGGCTGCAATTTTTGTAATCGCATATATTTAGAAAAGTGATGAAATACCCATTTTGGAGGATCCCACGTCAACATTACATCGTGGCAAAACCCCTTTAAGTATGTGCAAACTAGTCATTGTGTAGAGGCAAAAGGAAAAATATTTTGTCCCTGAGACATAGGTTTAAATGGCTTCTCCACAATGACAAATGAGTGCGGTAAAACAAGTACCAGAAGCTTCAATGTTGCCTCTGCACTCCTGTTCTTTAAACTTTCAGTGTGAGACTGTAGCGCCGAACTGCTATATTGCTCCAAGTGACCGCCTGGTGGTCCCACACTTGTGCCTTAGTTTAAGGGTATGTTCACACGGGCATATTTCGGCGCGCATTTCACGCATATTTGCGCTTTAATATGGGTGAGATGCGTGCCAAAATTACAGTAATCCATAGTTCTTATAGAAAACTATGGATTACGCCTCCTCTCCTCGCTCGTACAATATGCGTGGGGAGATAAGTGACATGTTAATTACTAACGGCAAATACGCCCCGTGAGTAATATGACTGTCAATGGGGCCGGTGGGCCCCCCCCCCCCTCTAGCCGCGGAAGTACGCACGTATTAGCGCGACTCCCAAATCACCCGGAGTAGTTGCGGCCGTATTGTACGTGCTGCAATTGCGCTGTGTGAACATAGCCTCAGGGTTCATAGACACAAAGAAAGGAATACTTCCTCAGGAACATTTTTGTTTACCTGGAGGGAGCTTCCTTTGTGAGTCTCAGTGCTCCATGATGTGCTGCAGTGCTTCTTCACATGATCGAGTTGTCATGATGGCTAAGAGCTTAGAAAAGGCCCCAGGCATTCTGCGGATATATGCCTATTATACAGTGCCAATAATGATTTTGTGTATTGTACAGAATACGGAAGCCAATCTAAATTTAGTGAAGTGTAATAAAATCTTAAAAGAAAAGCTATGTACCCCAGAATGTCAAAAATTCAGCTCACCCCATCAAAAACAATTCCTTTTACAACTCCATGGACAGAAACCTATAAAAAGCTATTGCTCTATGAATGTGGTAATGCAAACTTATGTGCTTCTGTACACCAGTACAGGTCAGCTCTTAAAGGAGTTGTTCCATCTCACACAGAGGCACGGTTTTACAGAGGCATGGTTTTTCCTACTTATTTCTAGGAGTCCTGAATACAGCTGAGCATGTGCGCTCGGCTCCATCTGGAACTCTTAGGCAGGGTTCACACGGCAATAATTGCAGGACGTATTTTGCCCGCAATTACGCCGTGTGCTCGGTAGCCCCATAGACATTCATTATTCACGGCGCGTATACGCCGTTAATAATTGACGTCACTTATCTCCCCCCCTTGGGTATTGTCCGAGCAGGGAGAGGAGGAGATGTAATCAGTAGTTCTCTATGAGAACTGTGGATTACCATAGTGACTGGGACGTATCTCGCCCCGTATTTCGCGCAGTATAGCGCGAAATACGGAGCGCGATACGTCCCATTTTAAGCTGTGTGAACCTAGCCTTAAAAATTAATGGGGGGTACTGCGCAAGCACGGCCATCTCCCCACTCTGAGGTGAGCTTATAGAACTCCTCAGACCTGAACTTGTAAGATAGGGGTTAAAGTAGTTCCAGACTACCTGTCACTATAAAATTTGCAGGTGGCCACCGTGCCAATACTTGTATTTAGTGTCGGGATCTTTGTCTTTGAACATGGGCCACATGTACTTTGTTTGTCTATCCTTGCATCTAATTCTCTTCCTTTTATCATTGCAGTTGGCCGAATTGTAATAGAATTATTTGCTGATGTGGTCCCAAAAACTGCTGAAAACTTCCGAGCACTGTGCACCGGCGAAAAAGGTTTAGGAAAGACCACCGGGAAGCCTCTTCACCTCAAAGGATGTCCCTTCCATAGAAGTATGTAATACTCTTGGCAGATTGGTGTATTCTCATGTGCCGTTTCATTTTGCACACTTTAGATGATAACGGGGTCTGCATACTTGTGTGTTTACTATGTTCCTTTACTGTATTCTTTTAGTTATTAAGAAGTTCATGATCCAAGGTGGAGACTTTTCGAACCAAGATGGAACTGGTGGGGAAAGCATATATGGAGAGAAATTTGAGGATGAAAACTTCCATTACAAGGTACTTATGATGTTCTTATAGAGCTTTCTGGGAATAGAATTATCTACATGAAGGTCGTTCATGTTATGTACTGTTACCGATAAGTTTACATCTTTGCTGTCATTTCCATTTTTTTTTTTCTTCCAACATGGGAGCAGAAAACTGACAAGAATTGTCAAATGAATCACACAATTGGCATCATGTCTGATTGACCACTTGTTTATAATGGGGTCAGTTTGTTTTCTATGTAGTGTCCATTGTTTTCCTAGATTACTGCTTCCAGTGCAGATGTGAACAGATTCTATGGTAATTTGTTGGTATTCCTGTATGTTTTCTATAAATTGTAATTGATGTAGACCCTATTTTTCATAATTGCCCTGCAAGCACAAGGTATGGTGCCTTAGCTTATGTTAACACGGCACATTTCGGCGCGCATTTTTCGTTGTATTTGCGCACTAATACGAGCGAGATGCGCACTGACATTACAGTAATCCATAGTTCTCCTCTCCCCGGTCGTACAATACGATCATATTGTATGCGCGGGGAGATAAGTGACATGTCAATTACTTGCGAGTAATGACAATCTATGGGGCCAGCAGGCCCCCCTGCGTCGCAGGGGTACGCACCGATCAGTGCGACTCCCAAACACCCAGCATAATTGCGAGGCTTACTGTATGCCCGCAATTATGCCGTGTGAACATAGCCTTATAAGAGGCAGTCATAATAGTAACTCGAGTAATTCATCAAAAAATAAAATAAAAAAAATAGATTCACGTTCTCACTTGTCATTGGCCATTTGAAGAATTGAAATGGCGTTCTTGACTAATTGCTATAGGAAACTTCTGCTGTGGTGGTGTTCCAATCTTTACTTCTAGAATTCCCTTAAAGGGAACCTGTCACAGGTTAGGCACCCCTTACTGAGGACAGCACAAGCTAGTGACAGGCATGCTGTCTCCTTTAGGGTATGTTCACTGTGGCAGCCCGCCGGCCCCATAGACATGCAGTACTCGCAGGGCGTATTCGCTGCAAGTAATTTACATGTCACTTATCTCCCCGCGTGTACAATCCGATCGTATTGTACGAGCAGGGAGAGGAGCCGTAATCCAGAGTTCTCTGAGAGCTATAGATTACCGTAATTATGGGGCGCA
Source organism: Phyllomedusa bahiana (assembly GCA_025379985.1). NCBI lineage: Eukaryota > Metazoa > Chordata > Amphibia > Anura > Hylidae > Phyllomedusa > Phyllomedusa bahiana. Next base: position 232,107 of record JAODAL010000461.1, on the reverse strand, counting down.
GTACACCATGAAATGTGCCCTAACATAAGCCGTGTGAACATACCCTTATTATGTAAGATGCAGCAGTTTCAGCGCATTTTAATGCTGAAATTTAGCAGTTTTCAGCTTGTTCCACAGGAAGAGTCTCTGTTTAATTCATGCCCCACCCACCTCACAACTGATTAACTTAGTACTTTAAATAGGTAGAAACGTGAATAACTGTCAGGTGGGCGGGGCTATTCTTTGGTGGGCGGTGGGGTAACACCTGCTCATCAGTAAGGTTTGAGCATGAAATGCTCTAAAACTCCAGCATCTTACAGAATAAGGGGCTCAGCGCTGGAAACAGCATGTCTGACACTAACTTGTGCTGCCCTCAGCAAGGGGGGCATAATCTATGTGACAGGTTCTCTTTAAGTCAAGGTTTTCTCATCTGGTGGTTTCATAGAAGCTGCTTTTCTCCCACTGCTTCAGGCTTCAACTTCCAGTGCAGGCTGTGGCAGTTCTGCACCAGTGACTGACATTTCAGCTCTGCGATCACCTATTCCTAGCTGTGCCTGTTAAAGGGACATCGGTGATGGAGCAGTTATTGAAAGGGGAAAAAAAAGTAGATGTTCTGGCTATAAATGTGAACTAGCAGAGCTGTAATTGTCAACAGCAGAAACTTCTAGTGTGAGAGGGAAAACTTCCATGTTGCCAATATACACTGTTAGGTGCTGAGTGACTTATTTTTATATGTAAATACACAGCTATGTGCTCTACAGAGGGCAAAAGGCTTCTTCCTGATCACTAACTCTAAAAGCAAAGACTGAGAAACTAGTGCCCATCCTGCATGAAAGATATGACCAAGAGTGACATTTCTGCTCTTAATAACCTAGGCAAGGTTAAGTAAGGTTATGTAGGAGATAACTGCTCTAAATAAAGCAAGTTGGGACAGCAGTGTATTTACTTATCTTTATTTACCTTTGCCTACATGTTAAAAGCAATGAGATAGGAATACCCCTTTTAATGGGTCGGGTCTGTGACCTTGGTAAATAAAGCTAAAGACACCAGTCTCCAGTCAGTGACTGGTACTGAGGAACAATGTACTATTGCCAGTAGAAATTAGGGCGTGTTCACATGGTTCTTTACATTCTTTAGTAAATTTTGCATTCCACTGAAGGGGTGTTCACACTACACACATTGATGGTATACTAATAGGCTATGCCATCAATGCAATTTTGAGAACAGATATTACTGCATCAAAATCTAGAATCTAAAATATAACTTTTTAATATATTCCCTTAAAATGAATCTATAAAGTCCAGTATACCACTTCCAAATACGATAATTTTATATGGTACAAATATATATATATATGTATATATACATACACCAAATAGCGTCACAGCTCTTCCCTCATATGTTCCTGTTGTATGGATATGTCATTCCAGGATGTTTCCATGCATACTCTTCTTAATATGACTATTGAAGGGTAATCTATGAACTGTTTCCCCTTTCTGGCACGGGACCCGACCTGAAAAGGGCGCCACCACCCTATGTAGGCTGTACCTAAACAACCAACAATGATCAGAACAATTCCTGATAGGTGTCCCTGTTGTATTACAAGGTTCATCAATAGAGTAATTCAAGGTGTAAAAATATAGATTAAAAAAGTCACTTTAATAGAAAAACTCCACCCCGTACACTGTAGTGGCAGCAAAAAGTAATAGATGGTGCCTAGATTATGACGTGTGATCGGTGTGGGTCCCATCATCTTGAACAGGCCCCAGAACCTTTCTGTTTTGAATCTTTTTTGTATTGATTTCAGTGGAAGTCCCACATACAGCCACGCTCGAAATTTGCTGCACAAAATAGAAAATCCACCCAGTTCTGCAACCCCTTTCCTCAGGCTTCCTCTCCTACTGTTTTCATCAGTTATGCTGAAAATATCATTACATTTAGGATAAGGGTGTTTGGTTCATATGTTGACCGGTTGTCTTAATACTGGGTCATTGGGTTATCGTGGATCTTGTCTTTTGGGCTGCCAGGAATTTGTCATTTTTGTAACTTTCTATAAGAGTCTATGCCCTGGATATTTTGTAAGATGTTAAGTCATGTCTTTTATGTTTTAAAATGTGCTAATTACTTTTTTTTTTTTTTTACCCCATTGCAGCAAGACCGGGAAGGCCTGCTCAGTATGGCTAATGCTGGCCCCAATACTAATGGTTCTCAGTTCTTCCTTACAACTGTTCCTACACCGCATTTAGATGGGAAACACGTGGTATTTGGTCAAGTTCTAAAAGGCTACGGCATTGTGAAAATGCTGGAAAATGTTGAAGTTAAGGGGGAGAAGCCTTGTAAAGTAAGCATGTTGTGGTTGTCTTATCTTTGTGAATAATCAGTGACAATTTATGGTTGCATAAATACAGAATCTTTTTACCCAAAATGCGTATATGTGAGGATAGTTCTAGGTAAGGGATTGTTTTACTAAAGAGCAGATGTAGGCAGTTTATTGGCTAGACGGCGTAAGTCCAGAGTACTCCTTTATCGATCAGCAGCATTCTTTCAATACCAGCTGTTTCCTGCATTGATGGTTGTATCAGACTACCTCCATACATGTAGAACTAAAAAAATGTTTTTACACATCCAGAAAGATGTTTCTTAACCTACTAAGATAAAAATATCTGCTTTAGTTCTAATTTTCTGTATTAAAGAATAAAACCTTTACATGATGTACAATAAATCTGTATAGAAGGGAATAGCTCACATATAATGTAATATATTGCAGCGGAAATAGTGGTGATTTTTCATTTAGTTTGTATCTTAAACATGTCTTCTGCATTTAGTTGTGTGTAATAGCAGAATGTGGAGAGCTGAAAGATGGCGATGAGTGGGTCATGCCTCCTTTGGATGGCTCCGGAGACACCCATCCTGACTTCCCTGAAGACTCTGATGTTGAATTAAATGATGTAAGTACCTTTTATACATTTTCCTCCCATACTTTCAAGTAGGGTTTTTATAAACTTTAATTATTGTGTACATTTACTGAGAAAAGCGGGAAGAAAAAAAGTGCCAAGATTTTTCTCTCACTATTTTTAGGCATCCGTTAGACTTTTTGCAGCATTTTAAATGCTTGAGGAAAAAAAATTGTTATGCACATTTTTTTTAATTTTTTTTACCAACAATGTTTTTGGGTGTTTTATGTTAAGTTATAAAACGCACAGTTCAAACACTGTAAATCCAGCTTTTCTCTGGCCATGCACATTAGAGAAATGTCTGCTTAACCCACTGATTTTCGGTGGTAAAGAACAACTATCTAATGTGCATGGTCTCCTGAGTCTCTCCTAACAAATAATTCGAGCACGCTTGTTTATGGGGTGGCAGGTTAGAAGACAATTGTCAGCTTAACAAACATTCCGCTGATGGCTTCCTTTGGGTGGGTACACACTATATTAAGGGTTAAGTTCGAGGTATCTGTTGGGGTACCGTGAAAGAAGATAACCTGCGGAACCACGACGCAGCCACGGCAGACCCATAGAGTATAATAGGCCATGCAGGGCTACGTCTGCTCTAGGTCTACTCTATTTTCCTACGGCACACGCTTTTCCTGCGGGATTTAATAGTGACTACGCTTTTGAGTCCTGCGTATGCCGTCGGGAAGTAGAGGGAACGTAGCCTACGCTGGGTTACCTCTGCTCTATAATTCTCTATTGGGCTGCTGCGGTGCGGTAATCACCAGGTTACCTTTTTTTTCATGGTACCCGGATGGATACCTCTGGTGTAGCAATTCACATAATGGATTGAAAGAAACAAAAAAAAACTGTCCAAACAGGATGTCTGGCTTTGTCAGCTAGCTTAGCTGTATGTGTGTCTGAGAGGGCACACAGAAATATTTAATATAATTACTAAAAATATTATATAAATGCAGAGAGAATTTGTGCTCTCCAGACCTGACCGGGTGGCACAAGGCTACTGTGCTTTTCCATGGTCAGTAACTGCTTTTATGTTTTCTAGGAGGGGAACATCTCTCCTTATGGAGAGCACCAGTTAAGGTGTGTAGTGTTTTGTTTTGCCTTTTAGCCCACTACTCAGCATCTGCATATCACAAGGCATTATGGGAAAGGAGCTGGAAAGCTCACTGCGCCCTCTATAGGTTGTAACAAATCCTCAATTTACTTCTGATTCACTGAATCTTTACAACCTATAGAGGGCGCAGTGAGCTTTCCAGCTCCTTTCCCATAATGCCTTGTGATATGCAGATGCTGAGTAGTGGGCTAAAAGGCAAAACAAAACACTACACACCTTAACTGGTGCTCTCCATAAGGAGAGATGTTCCCCTCCTCATACCCACTCATTGCCTCCCACCAGTCAAGCCAATATCGCTCTGCTCTACACTGATGAGGGGCAAAACCCCGAAACGCGTATGTAGATGAGCAATATTGGCTTGACAATTATTCCTTTTTGCTTCTCAAAGATTCAGTGAATCAGAAGTAAATTGAGGATTTGTTACAACCTATAGAGGGCGCAGTGAGCTTTCCAGCTCCTTTCCCATAATGCCTTGTTTATGTTTTCTAGTGAGAGAGACTTTAATAATTTACAGAGACCAAGGCTATGTCTACACAGCACACACAAACAATCATTTTTTTGTATTCTAAAACCGCTGAAAAAACTACTGAGAACAGGTCCCATAGACTTTAATAGTAAAAACGTTCTGTAGTCTCCACAGAATGTGTTTTGTTTTTTTTTGTAACATTACAAAAAACAATAGTACATTTTCTGCCCTGCTCTATCGAAGTCTATGTGAACCACCTGATGTTTTTTGATGGTTCTGCTGAAAAACTGCGCAGATGTGTAACAAGGTATATGAATTTTGCATAGATTAATGCAGCCAAAAAACAGAAAACTACCCAAAAAACTCGGTGTTTTGGACAAAAAACTGATATTCAAAGCAGTTTTTAGGTTTTGGTTTTCAACGAGTTTTTTTTTTAATCTAGGCTGTGTACACCTAGCCTAAGAAGTAAGCTCCTGCTAAAACGACACAGCAGGGAGTAATGTCACCAGCCTGGCCATTCCTAAACCAGAGAGGTAGTTGGTAATCTAGGGAAGCTTGTGTAAACCAGCAGGTGATAAGAACTGCTCTAACTCTGCAGTTCAAATTTTCTTTCCCTTCAGTGTATTTGATGGTAATCTTTACTTTTGCCTACATTTTTAATCTCATAACGACATATGGATACATCATCATGCCGAGGGTATGAGCCCACTCCATAGCTGATTATTATGGCTGAAACAAGCCACTAACAGCAGGGATCGGAGCTGATGTTCATCTCTGCTGTTTAATCATTTAGACATTGCAGCTTCTAAATAAGTATTGCGGACCAATTCTCCCACCCTTGTGACGACACAGCTGCCATGTTCAAATTACCCCCATTTTACAAACTAAACCAACACGATTGGTATTGCCAGATCCGTAAAAGTCTGTTCTATTGAATAACCTGTACGCTGAACACGGTAGAAGAAGAAAAAATTGCAAATGCCAAAATTGTGGGGGTTTTTTGGTCACTTCACAGCCCTAAAAAACTGGAATAAAAAATTATCAGAAAGTTGAATGTATCCCAAAATAGTACCATTAAAAACTACACTGCAGCCTGCATAAAAAAAAAAAGAGCCCTCACCCAGGTCTATAGTGGTTGTGATAAATGGCACTGCAGAGCAAAAAAGAGAGTACATCTTGTCCTCTTAAAAAAAAAAAAAAAAAAAATTTATGGATCCTGGAGGGCTAGGAAGAAATAAAATGTGATGGGGGAACCCATATAAGTTTTTGGTCTGCTTTAGACTTCTGTTTATCATTTTAGTATTCTCTTAATGGTATAATTCTGTTTGACAGGTTGAAAAGATTGTCAGTATATCAGAAGATGTAAAGAATATTGGGAACAACTTGTTCAAATCTCAGAATTGGGATGCAGCTATAAAAAAGTACAACAAGGCTTTAAGGTACATTAAAGTGTTTTAAATGAGGTGCTCTGCTACATTATCTATGCATCAATAGTGAATGTAAATTGGAGAAAGGTATTTTTCTCTAAGATATAAGCCATATCTTCTCCCCTCACTCTTAATTCACTGATCCAATTTCCTAAGAGACCAGATGGTCTAACTACTTACTGAAAGACCAGTTCCAGCTACCCATAGAGGTCTACATGGAGAGCAGAGGAGGTGCTCCGTGAGCTGAGCAAAATTGACAAACTTAGGTGCAGCCTGCTGAGGGGGAAAGTGGTGAAAACGTATACATACAACAGCTTGTATTGAAAAGTTACCTGAAATTATAGGTGCACTTTAATTTTCTAAATTGTGTATAGCAACCTTTATACAGCGCCTATATTTTCTGCAGCACTTTACAATTTAGAGCGTATACGTACAGACAAAAAAAACAAACATTTTATAGTAAAAAGCTACTAAATAGACACAAGATGTGAGGGCCCTCTAAAGGGAGATTCATCAAAATTAATTCAAGTTTTCACATAGCCAATTGGATTCCAGAATTTGTTTTTGAACTTACGTTTTTTTCTTTATAGCAACATTCTTTTAATAGCCCATGGTATTATTGGGCTGTCATAGCTTTTGTACATGAAAAAACTTTGAGATTCTCGGTTCACATATTTTGATCAAAAGATGTTTAAGCTGCCCACGACTTAGGACTGTCCTATTTGAGATCACGTTGAAAGTCGTGGGCAGCTTAAACATCTTTTGATCAAAATATGTGAACCAAGAATCTCAAAGTTTTTTTCATGTATGATAGACAGCATAAATGCTTCTTTAGGGATTTCCACGTAATGTATTGTCATAGCTTTTGGTCTCCCTTTTTATAGTTTTCGGCTGTAACGTGTGGGTACCCTGTATGCAAACACATCTTTGATCAATGAGATTAGCACTATGCTAAACTGTTTACAAAATTCAGAAAGTTTCCAAAAAAGGTTCTTTTTACTAATAATGCTGATCTGATTTATATGAATGCTTTTTGCAATTTTCCAGATATGTGGAAAGCTGTAAAGATGTTACTGGAGACGACAACATTGCAAAGTTAAATCCAATTGCCGTAAGCTGCAACCTGAATATTGCTGCTTGTAAACTGAAAGTGTCTGACTTCAGAGCAGCAATTGAGAGCTGCCATGAGGTAGGTGGTCACGGCCATTGACAAGGAACTGCTTTACAGAAAAGAGCAACCCCAAGAATTAAGTATATATTTTTTTTTTAATGTAGGCTCTTGAAATTGATTCATCGAATACAAAAGCACTTTACAGACGGGCCCAAGGCTGGCAGGGTTTGAAGGATTATGAGCAAGCACTGGTAAAGTGTTAAAAGAAACTTTTTACGGTTTAGTCTTAAAATACAACCTTTTTTGAAATTCTAGTAATTTTTCCCTTTTTTTTTATTTTTATTAGGAGGACCTTAAAAAGGCCCATGAGTTGGCACCGGAGGACAAAGGTAAATTGATTTAGGTTCTCTTTGTGATTACTGAGTAGTCTCAGCTGTGTGTATAGTATAAGGCTATGTTCACACGGCTTAATTGCGGGACGTAATTTCGCCCCGCAATTACGCCGTGTGGACGGGGGCGGGGCGGGAGCGGGGGAGTAAGCAGGGGGCCGGCACTTCGCCGGCCCATAGACGATCACGGCTAGCGGCGCGTATACGCCGCTAGAAAGTGACATGTCAATTATCTCCCCGCCCGGCGGATTCACCGGGCGGGGAGAGGAGACGTAATCCATAGTTCTCTGAGAACTGGAATTACGTAATGAATGGGCCGTTTTCGCCCGTAATTGGCGCACTTCGGCGCGTAATTACGGACCGAAATACGGCCCATTTTAAGCCGTGTGAACATGGCCTAAAGGGTTGTTCAGAACTTTAAAAACATCTCTGGTGCCACATCTGTCCATACTGAAGGTTGCGGTTGGTAGAGCTAAGCTGAAACTTTCTGGAGGAAAGCATCCTTGTTTTTCTCACCCTGGTATACCCTTTTGAAGAGGATCTGCCATGTTCACCTGTTACTGCTCTGCTCTTGTTCATCCTAGGGGGCCGTGTACACGGCACAGGACAAATACTGGTCGGAAATCCCGACTGGTATTTACTCTGTTTAGGGGCCGTGTACATGGCCGCAGGGGGACGGCTTTTGTCCGCGGTTTTCGGATCAAGCCCTCTCCCTTCGTGCTGACGTGTTCATGTTCTGCCCAAAAACCGGGCGGAAGAATGAACATGTTGTATGTTTTTTTTCAGACCACTGGCGGTCTAAAAAAACGTCCGGCGGAAAATCCATGCAGTGTGGACTGCTGCACGGATTTTCCATTCAAAACCAAAAACCATCTGTAAAAGCGGCTGAAAACCCGGACCGTGGGAACAAGCCTTAGAAGTAAGGCTATGCACAGTTACCATTTTAGTGGTAATATGTTTTTTTTTTTTTTTTTTTAAAAAGGTTTTATTTATAGAATTTTGCAATTTTAACATAACGAACATCAGTTTCACACATTACACCAAGGCATTGCAGTGAGATTCGGTCCCAAATACATACAGTTCCACATGCAATAATCATCAAAATGATGTTTACATACTATTCCACAATATTACTTGAGAAAGACCACATATGAGTCATACTGCATTATTTGGTCTTGGTATAATACTGCTGCAAGAAAACATTGGTAAAGAAACCATAAGATATATAAGCCAGATCTTGCTGAGACCCTTCTCTGGATATCATCCATCATGTTTTGCCTTTGTGTCACACATCCACACCATACCAATCACTCCGCCACTCACACTTGCCGGCCCCTGGCCCATCTTTCCGTGCTCAAAGTCAATCACACAGTCTGAGCTGCCGTCCAGTTTTCTCCAAACCCTATGGAAGCGTTTGGGGACGCCCTTGGTGGCATATGTAATCTTGTACCTGGGAAGTTCGCCATTAATCAGCTGCTTCCACTGTTCCAGTGATGGGACCTTGGGCGGTTTCCAATTTAATAGAATTTTTTTCCTAGCATAGAAAAGCAATAACAGGTAGAGGGTTCGGTCTGCCTTACTTGGAATCAAATCTTCCACAATTCCGAGTAGACTATTCTCAGGCAGGCACACATTGGGGAAGTCCAGTTTCGTATTTAAAAAACTGTGTATACCCTGCCAATACTCCTGCAAAACCGGGCAAACCCATACCATATGGATCAATGTTCCCCTTTCTGCCCCACATTGGGAACAACTGTGGAGGGTATGCAATGCATCTGATGCAATCGGACTGGTGTAAGGTAAACCCTGTGTAGCCACTTAACTTGGATAAGTTGATCTCTAGCGCTCAAAACCGCCAGCCGCCATGAAGTCTTTAGTTCAGAGAGCGCCTCAGTCGGTAAAGACGGGATGTCCCTTTGCCACCTCTCAAGGGAAATCGCAAGTGGGGAGACCTGACAATCCATAATAGCTCTATAAATAGACGAGACTAGTTTTTTAAGGGTAGTCCGCCTTAAAATAGCTTCTAGGTGCCCATATTCAAGACGGACATCAACCAGTCCAAATTGTGTGGTGCACGCGTGTCGTGACTGCAAGTACCTAAAAAAGGATCCCCTTGGAAGATCAAATTGGGACTGCAGCTTAGTGGTAATATGTTGCAGTTCTTGGCAAGCCACTTACTAGCCATATGTGCTTCAGTGTAGGAGAGATGAAGATGCATCTTCAGTTAAGAATGTCTATTAGATTAACACTGTGACTATTACCTGATGGGACAAGGTCTTGGCGTCCTCTAACAAACTCCTGATTTTTCTGTAGTAAGTCACAGCCATCCAGACATCCATCTTAAATCTGCCAGAGAGTATTTACATTACAGGTCAAAAAGAATTTTCTTCAAAAAAGAATCTGTATATGCCCTGATAGTAGATAACTTCCACCCCCTCGAAAGACACTAGCTTTAAGCCGTGCCACCAGCCGCAGTCTTGTGCATGCTTGGTTCTTTTCAAGAAGGGCTTTCCAGTAGTCCTGTCTAAAATAGCTGAAATTACAAGTTTTATAAGGTTTTCATTCAGAGTATTCACATAGACCAGTGTTTCTCAACTTCAGTCCTCAACACCCACCAACAGGTCATGTTTTAGGATTTCCTCAGTATTGCACAGGTGATATAATTGTCAGTGTATTCTGTGGGAGATCCTGAAAACATGACCTGTTGGTGGGTCTAAAGGACTGGAGTTGAGAAACACTGGCATAGAACAAATACAAGTTCATCTCCTTTATATTTCAGCAATTTATTATATTCTTAAAGGGATTCGATCTCCACTTTTTGTAATAATGAAAAGATACTGATGCATATTCTCTTCTTAGCCATTTTTATTTTCTGATTTGTAGATTTAATTCTGTTGTCTGTATATGATTTTGTCTAAGCAGCTGTAACAACATTTAGAGAGATGCTTTACAGCAACTTCATGGACAGAGGAGCATGTGAACAGGAGGTGACCCATTGACTTCTATAGGAGAGTTTTCTAGGCATGCTCTGTGACCTGGAAAGAAGTCACTGTGCAGAAAGGGGAACTGTAACTATTTCCTATTGTGAACCGTGGATCCTGTATTCTATATACATATTGACGTCTTCTTTCAGTGTGACCCTGGTTGTGCTGATAAGGAGACTGCTGAAAAGCTATCTACAGCATCAGAAGTGTCACTATTATTAGGTCTTGTGCCCAAATTAAAAACAGGATTTCACGATTTAAAAAAAAAAAATATTGATAATTATGTAATTTAATTTTATTTTTAAAAAAGCACGACCAAAAATTCATAGTAATGTGTTTAAATAACTGAACTATTATTTAACTCGTGTTTTTATGTTAATGGGAATGCGTCATCAGAAAATGAACTGCATTGTGGGGAAGGTGCACAACTACACGGCAAAAATATTAGAAAAGCACTGATTTTTGGCAATGTGTGTTGCATCGTGATTGTTTGGTTTCTGGGGAATTGGAATAAAGGTATGTTCACACGGCTTATTGGGGCGCATATAGAACGCGCCACAATACGATGGGTGAGTTGGAACCACGTGCTGGTCAGTGCGTAATTCCAAAGCACGGGGGGAGGGTGGTGGCACCCAGCCGGCCCAACTGACTTGCTTTGTCAGCGGCACGGGGAGACGAGGTGTAATTCATAGTTCTCTGAGAGCTATGAATTACTGTAATTGCGGCGCGCATTTTGCCGCATATTGCAAAATGCATGCCAAAATACGCGGCAAAATAAGCCGTGTGAACATACCATAAGGTGTGCTGAAATTTTAACACATTCTATCCCCAGCGATAAGCGAGTGACAGATTTCCTTCACCTATCACAACAAACATGCCGTATGGAGAGCATAGGTGCAATCTAAACAGTTTTTAAGCTGGTTTTCTGGGAATTTGATATTAATGGCTTTTTCTTCCTGGGAAGGAGGGTTGGAGGTCATTAATTTCAGATGGGTGGGAATCTTAGTCCTGGCATCCTCACGATCTTGTGATAGAAGGGACTGTGGCGCTTTGGCAAGACACATATCCCCTTCATTGTACAGCTTTGTATATTTTGTCCTGATATTTGTAGCTTTTTCCTATTCACGTGAATACTTCTGGGTGCCAGTTAACCCATTGTTTTGCACCACATGCTTACAGTGATGAAAATGAATAAAGCAGTGACTGATCATGTGGGTCGCTAGTCCAGTTGATCTCTATTGAAATAATGGAAAACAGCTGTGTTTTGTGTGTTCTGCACAGAAGGCAGAATTTTGGTTCAGTGTGAGCCCTAAGTGTAATTTGTGGTAATACCACTTTTAAAGCGCTGCGTACACTTGACCACTGCAAAAAATAATTTGATCTTATGGCTAGGACTTTCTGCCTACTAGCACAAGCCTGTATGAGCATTATACACACCACTACTCCAAGAAGGTGTTGATAGCGGTCAGATGGATGTGCCGTTTTATCCTTCTTATCCTCTGGTTAGAAATCATTGCTGTAATCGGTAGTATGCCTTGTGCTAACTTCTCGCTTTCCTACCCAGCTATCAGCAGTGAGATACTTCGGGTCAAGCAGAGAATTAAAGAACAGAAGGAAAAGGAAAAAGCGGTGTATGCAAAGATGTTTGCGTAACGGTTTACATTGAAGTGGGCATGCAGTATGCGGACAAGAACATCTGGGTGCAAAGTAAAACTGCAGAATAAACTGCTGTCTGATATTAAACCAAAAGAAAAGAAAAAATTTTAGTTTTTGACCCCAGGTGTGAGATTTCACCTAAGTATTTTTGAACGTTTACAATGAATTTTCAGTTCTTAATTTTGTCTCCTGTGACACTGCATGAACTATGCAACTAGTGGGATGTGCAGTGTATTTTTTTTTTTAATCTATATTATTTGTGTGGGTAGGCTTCTACTGGTCTCCAGCAGTGAAAGCAGTATTTACTTGTATTTCTGTGTAAGGCTAGGGTTACACAGCTGATGTTGTGGACATAACCAACAACTGTATTTTTAAAATGAAATCCTTGCCTTGTACTGTGGGCAGATGACCTGCCATTGTTGTCCAGAATGTGGCTGTCAGATGACGTTGCAGGAAGCTGCATTGCAGTCATGTGGCCTTTGTCACTGACACTGAGCTGTGTATCCCTTGTCTACCAAACAAGGCTCATTTTCTGTGTATTGCAAGAGAATCAAGCCTTTGTAATAAAAGCTTACTGTTATGTCTTTCCTTAACTTGGTCTTGTATAATTCCTTCACCATTGGTCCAGTGTTAATCATACACTTAGGCTATGTGCACACTTGCACTACAAATTGTATTTGCTTTCTAAATGCAAAATTAAGTATTTTGGGTTTTTTTAAATTTTCTTTTAAAACATTCCAGTTTTAGGTTGTAGAGTCTCTCCAACACCTCATAGCTGGTAGTGCGGCTGTTTGACGGACGGAACAGTTCACGATTTGTGGCGGTGTTGCCCGTCTTTGCTTTCCTCATCCCTTCTCAGTGGTAAAGGTAGCATCAGACAGGGTGAGAAGATTGTATGTTGTAGATTTAGAGTGTATTGAGAGAGAAAAGCCTCATAATCTTCAGGTAGAGATGACACTGCCTGTACGGTCAGCAGAAGAAAGGGACACAGCACACTGGGTGGGGGAGACTAAATCACATGGCTATATCTATATAATACGTTAAAAATGTTTTGTGCCTTTAGCTGTCAAATAAATCTCCAGTGACACATGTAACTGCAATAGGTAGTCTGGATAACAGAAATAGGCAATCAGCACTGTCTTTTGATTATGAATGTGTTTTGTCTCCAGTGATAATGTAGGATGATGCTCATATACTGTAGGTAATGAGTGCTTCATATTTTATCCCATCTCCCATCCAACTTGCATAATTGTCTCAATTTCCTTTCTCAATATTGCTAGTCAATACACTTTATAAAATGTTTTGGTAAACCTATTTCCCTGTACATCATAGCACAACTGAAAATCAACCACTAGCTTACCTGTTTCAATATCCTGCAGAAAAATAAGCAGGATCTGTTTGCTATTCTCAGCTTTTCCCTTTGCGGTAGTTTTGGTCATTCCTTGTACTTCCCCATTCAAATGTTGTGCTATAAGTGAAAGGGATCTTCAGTAAGTACATGAGAGGTGCTCTTTCCTGACCCCAGAGTGGCAATCAGGATCAACAGTTACTATGATCACATTTGCTGAAACCAGTTCCTAAGGTTGACTAATTTAGGCTATGTCTCCACTGCACAGGGTTACGATTGTATTTTCGGCGCTTTTAGTTTTTTAAAAGCGCTGAAGATGTGATTGCTCCTGCAGCCCCATAGGCGGCAATAGAAAAGACGAGCTGTAGTCTCCACAGCTCGTCTTTTCTCCGCTTGTCTTCTGGCGCCCGCATATCATACAACATGTTGTATAATACGCCAGCGCTTTTAGTTTTCTTGCTGTCTTCTCATACAATACAATTGTAAAAAAAAAAAAATGAAAAAAAAAACGTAAAAAAAAATGAGAAGTGACCGTGGTTTTTGTACAAAGCCTGACAAACTACAGTCCTGCATCGGGGGAAAAAAAGGCCGGTTTTTGTCCGATGCAGTGTAGATATAGCCTTATGGTTGAAGGGTTATGCTTACCTCTAGGTTATGAAATAAGAATGACCCGGCCCGTAAGAGCAAAGAGGTGCTTAAGCATGTGCAGCCCTCTCCACTCTGTCCTATGGCATGTCTGACTATTGCGGAGTGAGTGTGGTTAGCTCAGTTCAGACCTCCTATTGAAATGAATGGAGAGTGCTGTGGCTACCTCCCAGTTCTATTTAGAGAAGTGCAGGGCTTGTTCTCAAAATTGTGGTGGGTCTTGCACTTATCAGACATTAAATGGTATATCCTCGCAATGTGATTACAAAATACCTCTTTAAAGCATGTTCTTACACCATCATGTATAGTGCCTTTTCTGAGACATGTCCCTCTAGGGGATGTTCATACAGTGTCTTTTTAGCTATTTGTCTGGGTTGTGTTTTTCAGACTCAAACATGTATCTAACAATGTTCTAGTGTGATTACATTAAGTTCAATGTAAAACGCAAATCGGTGTTCAGACAATGGGGCAGAATAATCAAAAGTGTCTTACTTTTAGACAGTGTAAAGTTAGACTAGACAGTTTTATAATGCGCCACATTTATCATAGTGTTGATAAATCTGGTGCAGGTAAGAGCTGTCTAGTCTAACTCTGTACCACAATTAAGTTGTCTTACTTTCACATTAGAAACGCCGACAAAATCTTTTACGAGGCCACGCCCCCTTTGTCGGACGAGGCGCAGAAGCGTCTGAAACTGTCTAAAACATAGTAAATGTGGCGAAAAGCTGGTTTCTGATGCAAATGGAGCCAGAATTCTGGCGCAACTGCTTGGATAAATCTGCCCCAATGTGTTTTATATTAAAGGAGTTGTCTCATTAATAGCTTTCAGCCTCTGTCTGTGAATGGGAGTTGAATTGAGGGGCGTCCCTAGTTTATCTGCCTCTTCTCCTCCCTGTTCCCCCCCCCCCCCCCCCCCTCAGCACACAGGCAGCTATCCGCCCATAACTTCTTTACAGCGGGGGATTGCTGCCAGAGTTAACCCGTGTGTGCCTGCCTAGAGAGGTCTATGATTGCTAATAGTGTTCCTATACCCTCTGCTTAGCTTACAATCTCCACATCTCCAGCAACAACAAACAAACCCCTCAGAACAGAGGGAGGAAAGCTGCAAAGTGTTACTCAGGATGTGCCCTAGTACAGCACAGCATGAACTGTTCACAAGCCTCCCTGATCTGTATAGAATTATTATAGTTACAGCTCCACAGACATCATGATTATAGTAACAAACAGGGTCACTGCTGTCACATCTATTGATCAGCCTAATCTCTGCTCAATCTGTGTAGAGAGCAGGAGGAAGCAGGCACACACAGGGTTAATCCAGGCAGCACAGACACAGAAGCCAGAGACCTCCCTCCTCCTCCCTCCACTACAGAAGCATTCTGTGCAGGAGGGGCTCTCTGCTCCGACCTGTCTTCAAAGGTGATGAGTCATTCAGACCTGACAGCCGGGAAATAAGATCCCAACAGGTCGGCTGCTATAGAAATTTGAGAAGCTGATGCACTCCTAGAAAAGGCTTTGCTCAAAATCAGTAGGACATTTGTAATGAACATATATTGCAAAGCTGCTTGTTTTTTAAAGATCTTTTAATTAAAACCCAATCATTGTAGCGAGACAACCCCTTTAAGTCTTTGTGATGCGTTTAAAGGATCTGATGAAAGAATTGACATGTCAATCTTGATCTGTTTCATCATCACAAACTATTTAAAACTACAGTGTACGTTTTTGCTATTCAGAAAATGTATCCAAACACCAATATGTTTGTTGCTGTAAACAAATGACTATCAACTAATACATTTATTCTACAGTTACACAAATAGCTTGTAATTTCCTGTTTGTGCAGGTAGGAGGTAGTAAAAGAATGCAGTCATACTAATCTGCTGTATCCTAAAGGGACATTATAATACTTTTTCACATACGTAACTATCATAAGAATTTTTTTTTTTAATTTGGGGCATGTTCACATGGCGTCTTGTGTCTGTGTGAACATACACTTTTCTGATGTGTCTCTGGGTCCATCAGAACAGTCCCAAAGAGATGCATTTAACAATTAGCAATGACAGATACACAGCGTCGTTCACATGAGTGATCGCCGCTGCATGTTTGCATCACACCTGTCGGGTCCGTCCTTCAGATGCAATCCAAGAACTGCATGTCCTTTCTTTGATCGCATCCGCAAGATGGATCCGAGTGGCGTGATGCAAACACGCAGCGACGATCACTCATGTGAACGCCACTGCATATTTGTCATTGCCGGCGGTGATAAACTCACTGCTAATTGTTAGATGCGTCTCTGGGTCCGTTTTGATGGATCCAGAGACGCATCATAAAAGCGTATGTTCACACGGATGCAAGACGCTGTGTGAACATACCCTACAGCTTGTATGTTCTGACTATGGCCTGAGAGGTGAGTTGTCAGCAGAATCTGATAAGTGTGAAAAATGTACCCAACCCCCGAACTTTCTTATATATTGCTCCTTGTCATTGCCCTGCCTGGTTGGTCTAATCCTATATATCCCTGGGTAGAGAACAGAGCGCTCATTATGTCATTATCTACTATTTGCAGCACCAACTGTAATGCAAGATTAGTCTTCCCTGCCATTCAGAAATTTTATTTCTTTAAAAATCACAGCTAGAAAAGTACAGTATATTATATGTAATTTTAATTACACAGGACTGACAATTGTTTTCCAGGAATATTGGCTTTAATCAAAAAACCTAATTCCTGATAGCACACACTTTTTTTAAAGGTACACGTCTATCTGATTAAGGTTATTTAACAATAACACATTCATTTTGGAATTAAAGGATTAATAGTTAAACATTCTCAGTTCTGCTTTTGTCCACTGTAAACTGAACGGTTTTTGCTTCAGTGTGGTGATCATATAGTATATTACTGTTAGTCTATTTTTGCATAATATGTCCCCAGTTTAATATAAAATCTACTCTCTTGAGATTTATCAGGTCTCCGATTTTGTAGCTCTTCTGTGTCCTATTTTCACAGCATTTTCTAAAAGAGGCTGTACCAAGGCTTTGAAAAGCAGCTGATTGACTTAGGGTATTTTCTCACGGTGAATACACGCTGCAAGTAATGAATGCCAATGGGGCTGGCAGGCTGCCGTCCACCCCCTCCCCCCTTTGTTACAGGAGAACGTGCGTATTAGAGCGAGCTCCCGAAAGATACGATGTACTGCCGTGGGTACTGTACGTGTCACAGTACATCATGTGAACATACCCTTAAAGGGTGTTTTCTCACTACAAGGATTTAGCTTTTAACTCGTAGGGAAAGGTAAATGAAGACTATTACTAAATACATTGCTTTGTTCATCTTTGGGCAGGATCTAAAGAAGGTTTTTATCTCCTCTTAGAGCAAACTAGTTTATCTGGTTACTGACCATCTCTTCCTCACCTCTCTCTATATAAATCTACTGCAGACCGTAACAGCAGAGCTGATATGCCAATCGCTGCCATAAACCTGCCCACAATGTGAATAGGATTTGTAAATCGAAAGCTGGCTGTGAACCTGCACAGTTTTAAGCTACATCCAAATATTTCTCTATAAGATTAGGTTTTGTATGTTACCAAAAAACTTTAAATTATCTTGCATTTCCATTTCCAGTACATATTACCAGAGTCTGGCTTTTCCCCCCTCCTGTTTACCTTTGCAAAATCAACACTTAACATACCGATTGTAATAAATTGTATAGAATTGGAGAAATTGCACTCACTGGTGTGTGCTTTTCCCTTCTGCAGCATGTGAATAGGGTTCGAAAATTTCTACTTTATTGTTCAGTACATTTATATATGTTAAGATGAGCAAACTATGCAATTCTTATGGACAGTCAATACCTACAAGCCTTAGAGGAGACACAAACCACTCTGCTTTCAAGCAGTAAATCATTTAAAGGAGTTGCCCACTTTATTATGTGTATGATGAGAAATCATACGATTTTCTAATACAAATTTATTAAAAGTTTTAGTTTTATTCTTTTATATACCAATGCATTAAACCCCGATTTAGGGAAGAAAAATGTTAGTCTATTTTGCTGTCCGTAGAAAGGGAATTTAAAAAAAAGGTAACTGTAGGGTTATTTGGGCTAGTCAGTACCTGGCATTGTTAGGTGGGTCAAAAAGGGTTTGATATCTAAATAGGCAAAATAGCGCTAAAAGGGTACTGGTTGTTAAAAATTTTGGGGAAAAAAAAACCATTACAAAAGGTATGTTTACACAGGTGTTCTGTTGTGTTTTAAATAGTTAAGGGTGTTTGGTCTTTAAACGCAGTAGCGTGTGATTTTACATTGCTACAATGAAAAACCCTCCAGCAGACGGGTGTTCTCTGTGGGGGGTTTTCTTGTGTTTTTCAGTCGTTCAAGTTTTGAATGTCTTTCGTCTGATCCAAAAAAGCCATATTTTTTTTTTCCCGAAAGCCATTTTAAAAAAAACTATAGGGTGTGACCCTGGGGAGAAAAAGTCATCCAACACCCCGTGTGGTTGATCCAAAAACACTGTGAACATACCCTAACTGTTGCTCAGTGATGTTATTCCAACCACAGACGGGGCAAACGAAATAGGTTATACAACAGTAGGCCCCCCTGAAGGGGCCTCAGAATGAGTGCTTGTCCCAAAACCTAGTCTGTCTACAGGAGTTGAGTACAATTTAGTGCCATGTTTGGTTGTTCTTGGAACTCCCATAGAATAGAAGTGAAAGCGATGTGCAAGCGTTACTGGTTCTTCATTCTGAGCCAACACTTTTCCACACTTTTAGGCAATTCTATGATAGCCATCAAAAATTTCCCCCAAAATTTTTTTCATTATTTTTGTTAAAAAGAAAAAGATGAAGCAAGAGAAGTGGGTTTTCCCCTTTAAATATTGAACTGACCACCTCAAGGGATGCACAGTCGGTTTTAAAAAAATGGGAGGTAACGCTGTTTCAATTAATTGAATGCCAGGGGGGCCATGGCGCAAAAATCTATACATACTATATCCATGGAAGCCATTACTATAAACAGGAATATGGGTTATACCCAGGCTTGGAGTGGGCCTTGTATTGGGGGGAGTCGGCGGATTCCCAAGTAGGCCTGGTCTCTATGGGGGGGGGCCACGGAAGGTTAATGCTGCTCTATCGGGAGGCTCCCGGCCCGCCGCTTCCTGCCCTCGAACGCAACCGTGGCATACAGAGGACAGGGCGACCATCTATTCATATGGTAGGCCTAAGGTGTTTGGCCTTAAGAGGGACTGTCACCTGGTTTTGTGTATGTAATATAAATGACTATACCACAAAGGCTTGTTTAATACATCCTATTTGCATAAAGGATTAATAGTAAATCTTTAAATTAAAGCTGTTTTACTTCTTTTAGATATGCTAATAAGACTGCAAAGAGTCAAATTACAGTTTTGCGTCAGACAAGATCCAACAAATCAGGTACATTTGCATAAACCATCCCCTTCTATTGTAATTAGTTTTGGCCGTTGTATTTTATCTTCCCGCGCATTTGTGTAGTATCTTAATGACGAGAACGTTGGCCATGTTCACACAGGACTTAAAAATGGGCCGTTATTTAGGTCCGTAATTACGCGCGAAGTGTGCGTACAATTGGGCCGAAAACCGGCCCCATTCATTTCGGTTGTAATTCACAGTTCTCATAGGTGATACATATGTTTAACGTCTACTCTCCCGTCACGGCGGGGAGATAATTGACATGTTCACTTTCTAGCGGCGGATAGCGCCGCTAGCAGTGATTGTTATGGGCCGGCGACAGTATGTTAACTTGTTGCCGGCCACACGCATACCTCCCCGCTCCCTCGGAGTCAATTGCGGGGCGTAATTTCGCCCTGCTAAAATTACTCCCGTCTGTGAACATTGCCTTACAGTCTCTTCAGTGTAACTTCATCTTGCTTCAAACTACCGCAGATGATGAGCCTGCTGAGGTTTTATGTGTAAAAGGAGGCAATCCGGGTTAGGGTCTCCTGACGCATCCCCTGATGCCACCATTCCTCGGCGCGGGGCCGGCACATTTCTAGTAGCTTCATAGGAAGCTGCTTAGAGAGCAGGGAGCAACGGCATACGGGATAAGGGGCCGGGGACTTTACTTAGCGGGGACTACGGTAAGGCTCCGCTCCTCCCTCGAACTGGACAACCAGAAGCAATAGACAGCAGTGAGTGTGCGCAAGAGGAGGTGGGTTGGCGAGTGTACTGAGGGAGGGAATGGGTGGCAACAGTGCTGTGAAGAGGAGGATGGTTGGCAGAGAGTACGCAGAGGAGAGGGTGGTAGAGTGATCAGAGGAGATGGGTGGCAGAGTGGTGGCAGAGGTGATGGGTGGCAGAGGGTGTGTGCGCAGGGGAGATGTGCGTTGGCAGTGTGATGGTGCAGAGGAGATGGGTGGCAGAGAGTACGCAGAGGAGATGGGTGGAGAGGCTCAGAAGAGTATGGGTGGCAGAGTGTAGTGCGCAGAGTAGATGGGTGGCAGGTGGTAGTGCAGGGAAAGATGGGTGGCAAGAGGTGTGCGCAGGGAGATGGGTGGCAGAGAGTACAAGAGCGAGATGGGGGTGGCAGAGTGTGTGCGCAGGGAGATGGGTAGGCAGAGTTAGCGTGTGTGTGCAGGGGAGATGGGTGGCAGAGTGTGTGCGCAGGGGAGAAGGGTGGCAGAGAGTACACAGAGGAGATGGGTGGCAGAGTGTGCGCAGGGGAGATGGGTGGCAGAGTGTGCGCAGGGGAGATGGGTGGCAGAGAGTACACAGAGGAGATGGGTGGCAGAGTGTGCAGAGGAGATGGGTGGCAGAGTGCGCAGAGGAGATGGGTGGCAGAGTGTGTGTGCAGAGGAGATGGGTGGCAGAGTGTGCAGAGGAGATGGGTGGCAGAGTGTGCGCAGAGGAGATGGGTGGCAGAGAGTGCGCAGGGGAGATGGGTGGCAGAGTGTGTGCGCAGGGGAGATGGGTGATAGAGAGTACGCGGAGGAGATGGGTGGCAGAGTACGCGGAGGAGATGGGTGGCAGAGTACGCGGAGGAGATGGGTGGCAGTGTACGCGGAGGAGATGGGTGGCAGTGTACGTGGAGGAGATGGGTGGCAGAGTGTGCGCGGAGGAGATGGGTGGCAGAGAGTACACAGAGGAGATGGGTGGCAGAGTGTGTGCGCAGAGGAGATGGGTGGCAGAGAGTGCGCAGAGGAGATGGGTGGCAGAGTGTGCGCAGAGGAGATGGGTGGCAGAGTGTGCGCAGGGGAGATGGGTGGCAGAGAGTACGCGGAGGAGATGGGTGGCAGAGTACGCGGAGGAGATGGGTGGCAGTGTACGCGGAGGAGATGGGTGGCAGTGTACGCGGAGGAGATGGGTGGCAGAGTGTGCGCCGGGGAATAATAAGGGGGGGGACGGGGATCGGGGTGGCTGAGAGTACACAGAGGAGATGGGTGGCAGAGTGTGTGCGCAGAGGTGAAAGTGGCAAGAGTAGTGCGCTGAAGGAGTGGGTGGCAGAGAGTTCGCAGAGGAGATGGGTGGCAGAGAGTACGCAGAGGAGATGGGTGGCAGAGGAGATGGGTGGCAGAGAATGCGCAGAGGAGATGGGTGGCAGAGTGCGCAGCATGGAGATGGGTGCAGAGAATGCTAGAGGAGATGGGTGGGAAGAGTGCGCAGAGCGAGGAGGGTGGCAGAGAATGCGCAGAGGAGATGGGTGGCAGAGAGTGTGCAGAGGAGATGGGTGGCAGAGAGTGTGCGCAGGGGAGATGGGTGGCAGAGTGTGTGCGCAGAGGAGATGGGTGGCAGAGAGTACACAGAGGAGATGGGTGGCAGAGTGTGTGCGCAGGGGAGATGGGTGGCAGAGAGTACACAGAGGAGATGGGTGGCAGAGAGTGCAGAGGAGATGGGTGGCAGAGTGTGTGCGCAGGGGAGATGGGTGGCAGAGTGTGTGCGCAGGGGAGATGGGTGGCAGAGTATGTGCGCAGGGGAGATGGGTGGCAGAGTGTGTTACACTGCGGGAGATGGGTGGCAGAGTGTGTAACAGGGGTGATGGGTGGCTGAGTGTGTCGCAAGGGAGATGGGTGAGCGAGGTGGTGTGTGCAGAGGATGAGGGTGGCAGAGAGTACGCAGAGGAGATGGGTGGCATCAGCTATGCGCGCTGAGGAGGTATGTGGAACAGTGTGTGTATTTCAAGTGTGGGTGCGTGGTGTGGGTGTTTTTCAGTGTGGGTTCGAGGGGTGTGTGTGTGGAGAGGGGTGTGTGTGTATTTCAGTGTGGGTTCGAGGGGTGTGTGTGTGTGTGTGAGGGGTGTGGTGTGTATTTCAGTGTGGGTTCGAGGGGTGTGTGGCCTGTGCGTGGGGTGTGTGTTTGTGTTTGAGTCTCTGGGGGGAAGGGGTATGTGTGTGTGTGGGAGGGGTGTGTTATTTGAATGAGCAAGGGCGTTGGTGTTTGCACAACTTTTCTTCTGTCCCTTGCTCCTGGGACCTGCGGTCTGTTTGCGTGGTCATCATATGGGCAGGAAGACAGCACTGGGAACAGACTTGGTGATTGCTATTGGCAATAGCTATTCAGCATATGGAAAGCTGGGTGGACATTCCATCCCAATGGTGGCACCCGTATTTCCTATCCTGGAAAGCTGGCTTGTTTCCTGTGGTGATGGGTGTCACCAGCCTTTTTAGATGCTGTTAGTTGGGCTATAGCCTATGTGTATGAGTGCAATGTTTGTTTATTTACAGGATCCATGTAGATTGTCGGATTCCAGCTGGGACTATCGGTCGGTCAACTTGGATCTTTTTTTTCTCAAATAAATTCGGTTAAGAGGGTCTGGTGTAGGAGAGTTTTATTTAAATAAAAGGGTTTTTTTTCGTGCAATTTGTTTGAGGTTTTTTTCTTACAATTCCGTGTTAGTAGGTGGAGGTATTGGACCAACACTCTTCTTTAATTGCTCGGGCTGGTGTCAGCCAGATGTGTTTCTTGTTGCTTAGGGGCTGACATCTAAACCCGTGTCATATTACCCAGTACCTAACACACCAGGGGTACTGGGAAGAGCTGGTTTACCATCAGAAGTGAAACCTTTAATGTGAGGGTCGCTTCTGGAGCAGCTGCAGGCTGGTTTTTTTTAGACTGGAAAGAACCAGTATATCCGTTGGTTCTTCCCATTCGATATTATCAGGCTGACCGCTGTATGGTTTTACCTATTGGCTGGTTATGGAAATTGGGGGGGACCCCTGTCATATTTTTTTTCTGAAAAAGTATTTATTTAATGATGAATTGCACACGGGCATCCACTGGTAATGAGTACAGGAGGTGCCGAGTTTGGATTATCTTGATAAGTAAAATGATATTTGAATTATTTTTTCCATAAACCAGCCAAGGTAAAAACAACAGCTGCTAGCCTTCTAATATCAGAAGGGGATTAGAGTCCATTAACTATGGACCATTTCTCATCTCTAAAAATTATCAGCCCCGCAGCCGCCCCAGATAGACAGACCATCACATAAGGAGGGTACACTTTCTGACGGTTACGGATATTTCCAGTACCCTGCTGGTGCTTTAGGTACTGGGGCAATAGTGTACTGGTGTTTAGTGATCAGCTAGGAACATGACAAAAAACTATGAAGTTGACACCAAGACCGAGCGATAGTAAAGGAGAGGGTCTGTTCAGATTACCGCCATTACTAAAATGAATTATATGGAAAAAATAAAGACAAATTTACACAAAAACTTTTATTTAAATGAACACTCCCGACATCCACGCACTTCTTTCACTATTTTCATTACCAGAAGTCAATCAACGTTGGTCCACAATACATCCAATGAGTCCGACAATAGTCAAATGGGAAAACCTGAATGATATAAAGAATCATAATAAAATAAAATGGGACAGTACATAACTCCTTCTCCTGATCCTCTAGAAGATCATTCCCTCAACTGATCTTTCTTGGGGTGAGGGGTACGGAGTTTCATCATGATCAATATGTTTATGGAGGAGTGCCATGGCCAGCCGTAGGCTTATTCTCTGGGGGATGGTCCTATGCTCCCCCAAAAGAGATTGTAAAACGTGCCTCTGTACTCATCGCTTCCACCACTCCCACCATTATGTTATGCATCCTAGTACACACAAAATAAAATCACCATCATCACCCATAACCTTCCACCTAATACCCATAATCCTTCACCTCCAGATATCAATCACTATCGGCCCCTAACCTTTCCACCTAACCTCCCACCTATCACCCCTGTTGCTTGACAGAGGTGGGCTACAGGTAGGGAAGTTGTGAAAAAAATGTATTTCCTTAGGTGTTTGCTGTGGTAAATTTGCAGGGATGATGTCGTGTCGGTGGAAGTCAATCTGGACGGATGGAGAGAAAAAAACGGACAGATATATCCAGTAAGGAGATGTCTCGGTGAGTCCTTAAATGTTACTGCACTGTAGTCATTAAGTGTCTGGCAGAGCCTGTGTACAATGGTAGTATACCACTGTATATCACTGTTTTGGTGGAAATTATTGATTGTTTAATTTAATGGGCTTTAGGTGTAGGCACAGTTTGGCGGGATCTTCCAACTATCCTGGATGATGATAGGCTAACCGACCTGTCCAGAGTAGCTGGGTGACGCCAAAAACCCTGCTTTCATCCAGAGGTCGTAAACAGTTAGCGTGGCTGTAGGTGGGCTTTTTCAAAGAAGGGGTGTGGCTCACTCAAGAGGGGGTGGTGATGGAAATTTTTGCGCGGACGCCGCACCTTCAAATCTCTGCTATTTTACTTTCCAAATGTTGGGAAGTTTGATGTTTATGTGTGTGTAATTGTATGAATATGTGTGTATATCGGTGCTAAATATGTATGTGTTATGTTGTGTGTATATATATGTGTGGAGAGCTATATGTATGTATAGGTGTACATGTATGTTACTATATGTGTATTGTATATATCTGATTATATGGTTGTTATATATGGTAAATGTATGTGTATTTGTATATTTTTGTCGTACTTATTTGTATTTGTGTGATATGTGTATTATATGTGTGTAAATTTGTCTGTGTATGTTATAATGTGTATATAAGTTTTTGTGTATTACATGTGTGGGACATGTATGTGGTCATGTGTGTTTTGTGTGTAAATTATATGTATTTTGTGGGTGTATATATGTGCTTTTAGTGTTAATCCATGTATTACGTATGTTTGTGTTTGATAAAAGTTTTTGTGGTGTATATATGTGCTTGTATTTATTGTGAATATATCTATGTTTTTACCAATGTGTGTACTATATCGTCTTGTGCTACATATGTATAGAGTCTATAAATGTTTTGTATATGTATGTGAATGTATTTTATGGTATATAAAATCGTCTGTGTGTATACAAGTGTGTATATATTTTCACATACTAACATCATCTCACCATTATATATATTTTTATATATATACAGAAATCTCAATTATTGCACCTTTAATGTCACTAAAGGGCCAGTTCACACGGCATTATTGCAGAACGTTATTGCGGAAGGATTTGCCCCCCATAGACATTAAGTTTCACTGCGCGTACACGCAGTAAATAATGTTGCTGTCCACTTTCTCCCCCCGGCGTATTCGCAGAGCGGGGTGAGAGGAGACGAATCCATAAGTTCTCTCATGAGAACTGTGAATTACCGGAATGCTGGGACGGATTCCAGCCGTATTGCAGCGTAAATACGGCGCGCAGACTGCTGGAATCAGTCCCAGAGATAAGCCGTCGTAGAAACGACGCTTAACAGGTATCATGTCAGTGGGTTGTTTTTTTTTTTTTTTTTTTTTTTTTTTTTTTTTTTGTGTTTTTTTTTTTTTTTATTTGTTCTTCATGTAATAACTTTCAGACATTGCGTTGGTGACTTTATTTTTGTAATATTATTTTTCTTTTTACCTGATTGTTATTTGCATGTACAATATTGTTTTTACAGCCAAGTCCAAAAACATATATTTATTACTTTATATGATGTAATGAAGGTGATTGTCTGCATGTCCCTGACTGCTGGATATGGTCGTTTATATTTAGATATAATTCTTCATTGGTGATGATGTTTGTAGCTTACATTTCTCCACTGTATTTTTTCTGAGGAGGTTGAACCTTCTGTTGATCAGTGAGATTTGTGGTAAACTCCAATTAAAAGTTTCTTGTCTAACCCAAGGAAGATGCAGCCTCCGTCTCTAGGAAAGATTAAAATAGACAAATCCCCAAGGTCCAGATGGCATACACCCACGTGTTAAGAGAGTTAAGTGATGTCATAGTTGGCCCCTTTCTTATATTCATGGATGTCTACATAAGGGGTATGTCCACAAAGGATTTGTGCGCATAGCAAAATGTGGTGCCATATATTATAAAGGGGTCAAAAAAGTGCTCCAGGAAACTATAGGCCAGTAAGCTTAATCCTATGTTGTAGGTTAAAACTGTTTGAAGGTTTTCTCAGAGATGCTATCCTGTGAGTTTCTACTGAAAATAAATGGATAACGCAGTACACATCGGGTTCAATGATGGATCGGTCTGTCTAGACTAAATTCATCAGTTCTATGAGGAAGTCAGTGCTAGGGGGTCTGGCATCGGGGTTGAGCACTGGAATGTCATATATCTAGATTTTTCTAAAGCATTTGATACGGTGCCACATAAAGGTTGGTAAATAAAATGAGAATGCTTGGACTGGGGAAAATGTGTGCAATTTGGGTAATTTAAACTGGCTCACTGATAGAAAAAAAAGGGGTAGTAATTAACGGTAAACTCAAAACTGGATCGCTTTACTAGTGGGGTACCACAAGGGTCAGTATTGGGCCTATCCTCTTTAACATTTTCTTTAATGATCTTACACAGGGAATACAAGTAGAAATACGATCTTTGCAGACGATACAAGCTCTGTAAAGTAATCAACACAATAGGGAAAAATATGTTATTACAAAGGATCTGGTAAGTTGGAGGCCTGGGCAGGGAAATGGCAGATGAAGTTTAACACTGATAAAATGCAAGGTTAGCACATGGGGAAAAGAAATCATTACATGATTACATGAAAATGGAAAAACACTGGGTAAAAGTGACATGGAGAAGGACTTGGGAATCCTGGTGGACAGTAAACTTAATTGTAGCAGCCAGTGTCAGGCAGCAGCACCCCAAAGAAAATTTAGGATCATGGGGCATTAAAAGGGGCATAGATGCACATGATGAGAACATTATTCTCCCATTATACAAGTCACGGGTTTAAAGACCACACAGGGAAATTTATTGTGTACAGTTTTGGGCACCAGTGCACAGGAAAGAATTGTAGAGCTTGAACAGGTAAAAAGGGCGGGAAACCAAAAAATAAAAAAAGGGATGGGTGGACTACAATACCCAGAAAAATTGGCCAAGATTAGGGTTATTTAGTTTAGAGAAAAGAAGGCTTCGGGGGACATAATAAATATGTTTAAATACATCAAAGGTCAATATAGAGCTCTCTCCCAAGATTTATTTATACACAGGGCTTTTACTAGAACAAGGGGAAATCCTTTAACGTCTTGAGGAACGAAATTTTTCTACATAAACATAGAAAGGGTTTTTTTACTGTAAGAGCAGTGAGACTATGGAATTCTCTGCCAGAGGGACTGGTCATGGTGAATTTCAAAACCGAGTTCAAAAAGGGTTTGGATGCATTTCGGAGCGTAATAATATAACAAGTTATAGTGACTAGGATTCAGGAGAGGGGTCATTGATCCAGGGATTTTTCTGATTGCCAGATTGGAGTCAGGAAGGAATTTTTCCCTAAAATGAGGACAATTGGCTTTTACCTCATTGGGGGTTTTTTGCTTCCTCTGATCAACCCTTAGCAAACAGGTGAATAGATGGAGACTTGTTTTTTTTTAGCCTTAAAATATGAAACTTGTATAATTGAGTTCACATGGTTTACAGTGGCCTGTTCCTTGTGCTTCTTGTATTAGGTGTGTGGGAGTATACTGGCCGTGCTACTTCTAAGCACTCTGGCACGGCTTCCATTCCCCTTTTCCCATTTACCTTCTTTTGCCAGCCCCTTAATTTGTAGAGAATACATTGTATATATAGCACTGTATTTGTGTGTGAATTAGCCGAAAGCATCAAGAAAAATTAAAAAAGTTCATAAACCGGGTTTTTGTTATTTTTTAGGGATCTATTGTTTGATATTTTTTTGGGTGGGTTTATATGCCAGGGTTTTTGCGTATGTTTTTACACTGTTGGCAGATATAATTCTTTGAAGGAGAAGAAATTTGTTACCCTGAGAGCAAAAGTAAACTGGGAACGACCCTACTTTGTAGAGTGAGTAGTAAGGTTATGATCACACGGCGGTTCGTCCGTGTTACATACGCTTTAGCTGCGTGTTTGGATCTGTCTGTCGGTCCCCAAATGGACTCAAACACGCAGCTAACAAATAGCAAGGTGATTTACATTGTTTTTAATAAGGAGATCCAGCGTCACAGGGGGTGCGAGTACAAATGTGCGTCACACCCCATGTGATGCTGATCTGTATGTACAACGCTCACTGGGGCACTGTAATAGAGGGGAGAAGAGGGAGGGGAACGATCCGTCCGCCCCCTCTCTGTACCCGCAGATGCACTGAGTGGCAACTGCTGACTGACTTTCGCCGGGGCCCTTGTGAAGCGGAGTCAGAGAGTAAGCGTCGGCCAGGTGAGGTGGGCGGCCAAGTCGCACCCACTGGTGAGCGGCGCCCGCCTCACCCACCCTGGTGGCGCTGGAACAGCGTCCAAGTCGTTACTTTGGCACTGTATTCATTAAAGAACCCCCCCTGCCTCAATAAAGATCGTATTGTACGCGCGGGGGGACGAGGCGGAATCCATAGTTCTCTATGAGGTATGGATTACGTAATCCCCACGTAGAAATGCACCCCAAAATAAGACGTGTGAACAATCCTAATTCTGAGGGGTACAGGCCATAGCAAAATCTCCAGGGGTTTTTGTCCCCCTGTTCCTCCTCAGAGACTGTGCCTATAAGGTATGCCTTAGCCGCTCTCCCACTCCTGGGGAAGTTTTTTATAGAGTGGGAAAAGGTAAACAGATGCTGGAAAAGTGAAGTTCTAGGATATTTGTGTTTAACTCTGCAGGGAAAAATTCAGCATGAAGGTGTGGACCAAATGGAGAAGAAAGGGGAAAATGAACGACTCTGAGAAAACAACCTGTGAGTCACTAAATGTACCTGAACTGTAATCACTTCTATGTCAGCAGAGCTCTGTGGACAGGGGCGTAGCTATATAGGTTGCAGAGGTAGCAGTCGCCTTCTGCCCCATAAGAAGATACCAGCATTGTAAAATAGCACATGGTATTTGGGGGGGACATTTAACTTTTGCACTAGGGCCCAGAGCTTCAAGTTACGACTCTGCTGTGTACAACTGCTATCTACCACTGTATGGTCACTGTATGACAGTAATAATGGTCGAAGTGTCATGGTTTATATTCAGTATTGGGGTGGTGGTATTATTCAGTCACTATGTGGTGTGGATATCTGGTCATGATGTGGTGGTAATTGGTCTTAGTGGAATTATTGGTAATTTTATCCTTGGGATTGTGGTTTTATGTAGCGATGTTAACTCGTAATTGTGTGACCATTATTTAGTGGTTTTATATGTAATACTTTGTGTTATAGCTTTTGATATATTTTTATTTATGTAAAATGTATCATTCAGGGAGAGGGACATAACTTTTGACCTTTTATGTTCACCACCGTGTCCTGCTGCAATTAGGTGAGGGAGACTCAAAACCCCAGCGCACCATCTTGATTACAGGTTAGTGTGAAGATGTCATCACATAGGTCTGTATATGTTGAAGAGAGACTGAGTATTGTCAGTGTTCAGGTGGTGGAGACAGGGTGGGCCCCCAAAATCAACACCTCTGGTGGACCCTAAGCCTCCAGTGTCTGACACTGATGATAGGCATACTTTCATCTCTAGCTTCTCCCTCTTTCTCACTGAGTCTCTTGCTCTCTCTTTTCTCACTCTCTCTCCTCTTGTAAATGAAATCATTTATTCAATATTATCCTCACTAAAGATATTCATGAGGAGAGTAAGAACATGTAGGGAAAAGGATGGAAGAAGTGAACTAGCAGCAATGACGATTGCTGATGTCTATAGCTGTGGATGACTGCCCGCAGTCAGTAGAAGAGCTCCACTTTCCCGTTTATTTTGCCATGCTGACGCATGTGTGAGATTTGCAATGAGATTATGCAAATCAGAAATCTGTTTGAATAAGTGGGCGGGGCATAACTGCCAAACCAGCCCATTACAGTGATGTCAGAGGGCTAATTAATATGCGAGATTCTAGACTGAAAAAGGTCTTCAGGGAAGGTAACAACACAGCTTTTTAAAAAATAAATAAAGGCAGCTTGGGCTATGTTTAGCTACACAGGACACCACAGTGTAATTGGTTTATATGTGAAAAACCTGGTGACAGGTTCTCTTTAAGCCTACCAGGCGCCAGCCTCTAGTGGTGACGTAGGCAGCGATATGACGTCACAGCATTGTGCTGCCTATGGCGGCTTCACTAGAAGCCAGGGGACAGCTCATCGTGGCCAGGAGCTGGAGAAAGGAGAGTTTTTTTTTTTTATTATTATTATTATTATGATTAATATAGCCCTAACTGCCCACAGACTAAATAAAGGGGGCCCTAACTACCTGCAGCCTATGTAACTGGGGTTCTAACTCCCTACAGCCTAACTAACAGAGACCCACCAACACCTGCCTACAGCCTACCTAACTGGTGCCCACCAACCTAACTGAAGCCCACTTATCTACCTTGGGGCTATTTACCTAACCACCCACCTACGGCCTACTTATCTACCTTACTTGAGCCTCCCAAAAAACTACCTGAGGAAG
Source organism: Phyllomedusa bahiana (assembly GCA_025379985.1). NCBI lineage: Eukaryota > Metazoa > Chordata > Amphibia > Anura > Hylidae > Phyllomedusa > Phyllomedusa bahiana. The sequence goes on along the minus strand of JAODAL010000461.1, from coordinate 201,244 downwards.
GCCTACAAACTTATCCAGCAGGGGTCTACCTACCTAACTATGACCTATCTAGCTACCTGGGGCCTTGCACATTTGCCTGCCTACCTAGGGTCTTGACTACTTCCCTGGTAATATGATTCTGAGGGGAGCAGCCCATATCTGTAGCATAATCTCCAGGGGTTAGTCCTCTTCCCACCTTCCAACCCCTTATTTGACTGTGCCTCTAAGCTATTACTTGAACCCGCTCTCCCATCCCTGGGAAGTTTGTGCAGAGGTGGGAATAGGTAAAGAGGTGCAGGAAAAGTGAGGATTCTAAGATATTTGTGTGTAAATTCTGCAGGGATGAGTTGTGGCCGGGACAAGTCATCATGACGGTGTGGAACGGATGGAGAAGAGAAGGGAATAAGAACGACTCCTGAGAGAACGACTCAGAGATGAAGTCTCCTGTGAGTCCCTGATGTCTGGGGTTATTTTACTTCTATTGGATCAGTGCTGTATTCACTGTAATGTGATCTGAGCTGGTGTCGGACCACTATGTGGTCTCCATGTGGCGGTGTTGTAGGTTATATCGGTGCTAGTATAGTGGCAGCGTACACATGTCCCTGATTGTAAAAGTGAGTGCACACCTGATTCTGTGATTAGGAGTTACACTTTTACTTTCTTGCTGGTGTTTATAGAGCTGTTTATTTTAGAAGATGGCGAGGTGCATGACCAAGGGAAACTAAAAGGGGGATATTGTATGTGAGCCGGTGGGGGGATATGGATTGAGCTACTTAGCCATGTGTCTATAGGTTCTGTTAGCCTGTGACAAATGTGTGAGACAAACAGACATGTGAGATACAGATGTGCGAGACAGATTTGTAACTCACTTGGTATTGCATACTACACGTTACAGTTCTGTTTTTCACTCTCTATTATGTGGTAAAATGTCAACATTTATGTCCGAGAGGCCGCTAATATTTTCATGTACAGTAGCTGTAGGGTGGGTCCCCAAGATCAACTCCCTTGTGGGCCCCAGGGCCCTCAGTCCAACACTGGTTGTACCATTTTGTTCCTTACATAGATGCCTTCTGCATTGGCATGAAAAAGGTACAGGCACAGGCTTTTAAATACAAATCCATCATATTAGAAGATTGCATGGTCTCCCATTATACACATACTATATATGAGATATATATATATAGAGAGAGAGAGAGAGAGACACACACACACACAGTGGGAACAATAGTATTTAGTCAGCCACCAATTGTGCAAGTTCTCCCACTTAAAAGATGAGGCCTGTAATTGACATCATAGGAAAACCTCAACTATGAGACAAAATGAGAAAACAAATCCCGAAAATCACATTGTCTGATGTGGAAAGAATTTGCAAATTCTGGTGGAAAATAAGTATTTGGTCACCTACAAACAAGCAAGATTTCTGGCTCTCACAGACCTGTAACTTCTTCAAGATGCTCCTCTGTCCTCCACCTGTAGTAATGGCACCTGTTTGAACTTATCAGTATAAAAGACAGCTGTCCACAACCTCAAACAGTTACACTCCAAACTTCACTATGATGAAGACCAAAGAGCTGTCGAAGGACACCAGAAACAAAATTGTAGACCACTGATAATCTCCCTCGATCTGGGGCTCCACGCAAGATCTCACCCCGTGGGGTCAAAATGATCTCAAGAACGGTGAGCAAAAATCCCAGAACCACACGGGGGACCTAGTGAATTATCTGCAGAGAGCTGGGACTAATGTAACAAAAGCTACCATCAGTAACACACTACGCAGTCAGGGACTCAGATCCTGCAGTGCTAGATGTGTCCCCCTGCTGAAGCCAGTACATGTCTGGGCCCATCTGAAGTTTGCTAGAGAGCATTTGGATGATACAGAAGAGTATTGGGAGAATGTCATATGGTCAGATGAAACCAAAGTAGAACTGTTTGGTAGAAACACAACTCGTCGTTTTTGGAGGAGAGAGAATGCTGAGTTGCATCCAAAGAACACCATATCTACTGTAAAGTATGGGAGTGGCAACATCATGCTTTGGGGCTATTTCTCTGCAAAGTGACCAGGATGACTGATCCATGTACATGAAAGAATGAATGGGATCATGTATCGTGAGATTTTGAGTGCAAACCATCTTCCATCACCAAGGGCATTGAAGATGAAACATGGCTGGGTCTTTCAGCATGACGATGATCCTAAGCACACTGCCAGGGCAATGAAGGAGTGGCTTCGTAAGAAGCATTTCAAGGTCCTGGAGTGGCCTAGCCAGTCTCCAGATCTCAACCCCATAGAAAACCTTTGGAGGGAGTTGAAAGTCCATGTTGCCCAGCGACAGACCCAAAACATCACTGCTCTAGAAGAGATCTGCATCGAGGCATGGGCCAACATACCAGAAACAGTGTGTGCCAACCTTGTGAAGACTGAAAACGTTTGAACTCCATCATTGCCAACAAAGGATATATAACAGTTGGCAACAGTAAAAGTATTGAGATTAACTTTTGTTATTGACCAAATACTTATTTTCCACCATAATTTGCAAATAAATTCTTTCCAAATCAGGCAATGTGATTTTCTTTCTCATTCTGTCCTTCATAGTTTAAGTCTACCTATGATGTCAATTACAGGCCTCTCTTATCTTTTTAAGTGGAAGAACTTACACAATCGGTGGCTGACTAAATACATACACACACATAACATACATATATATATATATATATATATATATATATATATATATATATATATATATATATATATATATATATATATTATATATATTGCATAAAAAAAGAAAAAAGACAGGCGCACAGTAGTGAAGACTGTTTTAAACAATCACGGAAAACAGGCAATTGCACTATACCTGTTCAGGTTGTGCAGGAGGCACAACACTCAATATCGCCAAAGGACAATGATGAGGATCGTCACTCCATATAGTTCAGCACGGCAGCTGTTTAATCCCTTCGATACCAGATTCCGTGGAATTGGGCTAAATATAAATGTAAAAAAGAAAAAAACGGAAGGGAAAGAGACACTATACCAGCACCAGGTGCTCATAGGGGAACAAAAAATATTAATAAAGTTTTCAGGTTAGGAAAAACTTTATTATAGAAAATAAAATGTGGACCACATTAAAAAATGTTAGAATATATCATATAAAACAAGCTTAAAAAAAAGCATATATAAACCCGACGCTCTGGCGTTTCGCGCTTACAGTGGCGCTTCCTCAGGGGTATGTTGCCAGTCCGAAAGCTGGACTCTAAATACTAAAACCACTACTACACAGGTTTATCTAATTGATTAATGGGAGACATGTTAATTAACACAGGGAGTATATCAAGAGCTCCTACCAGATACTATCATAATGTGTTCTCACTCTACAACACCTTCTAAAAGAAAAATTAAAAACACTCTTATATCCTTAAAATATTCATAAAAATTGTATACATATAAAAAACTCAAAAAAATATAATCTGCAAATGTATATTAAATGGAGACTATGAAAATATCTAAACAGATTAATAAATATATACCTGGATAAAACAAGAAACTTTTTGTTACATGTCATCTTTATACAATTATGGTTTCTGTTACCTCATTCAAACCCTCTGGATGTATCGTCCTCATTTTATACATCCAGAAGATTTCTTTGTGCTGCAGAGTTTGAAATCTATTCTGACACGATTCGGGAATTTGTTCTATCGGTAAGATCGTGATCATAGAGAAATCTCCGCCATGAGCCTCATGCAGATGACGCGAGACTCCTTGTCTCATATCCTTCTTCTTTGTACTTGCACGATGACCATTTAGTCTGATGTGCAAGGGACATTTTGTTCTGCCAATATATTGGAGTCCGCAAATACATTGAATGAGGTACACCACAAAGGCACTAGTACAATTGAAAGATTTTTTGATAGAAAATATTTCCTTTGTGGTATTAGAATAAAAATTAGAAGTTTCTATAATACTGTGGCAACAATAACACCCTGCGTGTCCGCAGGGGGAACTACCTTTCTTTCTATCATCGATAGCATCACAATCATCCTGCTTCGCAAGGGGATTTTTTATTTTGCTTGGTGCGATCAAGTTTTTAAGATTTGGAGCTCTCCTAAAAATGATACTGGGTTTATCGGGAATAATGGAGCTTAAATAGGGATCGCGTTTCAGCAAAGACCAATGTTTACATAACGAGTTCCTTATTTTTTTGTGAGCTGTATTATATTTGGTAATGAGGGTACATTTCGAGAATACTTGATTTGAAGCTTCCTTAGGTTTAACAACCAAACACTCTTGTTGAGTTAATGCACTAGTTCTAATGACTGCATCATTCAACAGCTCAACAGGATAATTTTTTGTTGTAATCTATTTTTCAAGATATTGGCCTGTTGCTTATATTTGGAGTCCTCTGAGCAGTTCTTACACATTCTCCTCATCTGACAATAGGCTATACTCTTCAGCCAAGGACGGTGATGAGCACTTTTAAAGTCTATGAAACTGTTTATATCAACGGCCTTAAAGAAAGTCTCTGTGATGAAACTATCGGCCCCCTTAGTAATTTTAAGGTCTAAAAATTCTATTGAATTTCGATCAACATGGGACACAAAGGATAGACGTAACAACAATTATCATTTAAATGATTTTCAAAGCTGTCAATCTCTTTTTCGGGTCCCTCCCAAATTATAAAAAGGTCATCGATATATCTTTTATAGACTAAAATAGACTAAAATATGTGCTGGAATATATGTACTCCTCTTCAAACTGGCTCATGAAGAGGTTGGCGTAAACTGGAGCCATTTTGGTCCCCATCGCCGTACCGCTTTGTTGCCAATAAAAAACTTCTCCATATTTAAAAAAATGTATTTGAGAATAAATCTAATGCTAGCCAGTAAAAACCGTTTGAAAGGTCCAGACATAGATAAATCTGATTCTAAAACCTTAGAGATGCAGCGTATCCCCAAATCATGGGAAATAATAGTATACAGCAACGCTACATCAAGCGTTAAAAAGACAATGTGTTTTTGTGTTAAAATTAGATAAAATAGAGATAAGGTCACCCGAATCTCTCAAAAAGCTTTTCGTTTTAAGGACATAGGGCTGTAGCCATCTATTTACATAGTGTGATCGGTTGCTCGTAAACGAGTTATTTTAATACCATAAAGGAAATATTTTCTATAAAAAAAATCTTTACATTGTACTAGTGCCTTTGTGGTATACCGCATTCAATTTATTTGCGGACTCCAATATATTGGCAGAACAAAATGTCCCTTGCACATCAGACTAAATGGTCATCGTGCAAGTACTAAGAAGAAGGATATGAGACAAGGAGTCTCGCGTCATCTGCGTGAGGCTCATGACGGAGATTTTTCTATGATCACGATCTTACCGATAGAACAAATTCCCGAGTCGTGTCAGAATAGATTTCAAACTCTGCAGCGCAAAGAAATCTTCTGGATGTATAAAATGAGGACAATACATCCAGAGGGATTGAATGAGGTAACAGAAACCATAATTGTATAAAGATTACATGTAACAATAAGTTTCTTGTTTTATCCAGGTATATATTTATTAATCTGATTAGATATTTTCATAGTCTCCATTTAATATACATTTGCGATTAAATTTTTTTTTGAGTTTTTTATATTATAAAATTTTTTATAAATATTTTAAGGATATAAGAGTGTTTTAATTTTTTTTAGAAGGTGTTGTAGAGTGAAACACATTAGATGTATCGGGTAGGAGCTCTTGATATACCCTGTGTTAATTTAAAGGCTATGTTACCGGTTAACTGCGGGGAAATTTACCCCCCGCGTTACGCCCGTGGCGGGAGGGGGGGGCCGGCATTTCGCGGCCCATAGAAAAACATGTGGCCGGATGTCGCTAGAAGTGACATGTCAATATCCCCCCCTCGGGTATTCGCTGAGGGGGGAAAGGGAGAGTAATCCATAGTTCTCTATGAGAACGTGAATTCCCGTAATGAAGGGGCCCGTTTTCAGCCTTAATTAGCGCATTCGGTGCTAATTGGACCAAAATACGGCCCTTTTTTAAGCCTTTAAACTTACCTAAATGTCTCCCATTAATCAATTAGATAAACCCTGTGTAGAGTGGTTTTAGTATTTAGAGCCCATTTTGGACTGGCAAATACCCCTGGGGAAGCGCCACTGTAACGCGAAACGCCAGAGCATCGGGTTTTTTATATGCTTTTTTTTATTGTTTTATATGATATGTTCTAACATTTTTTATGGGGTCCAATTTTTTTTTTCTATAATAAAGTTTTTCCTAACCTGAAAACTTTATTAATATTTTTTGTTTCCCTATGAGCACCTGGTGACTGGTTTAGTGTCTCATTCGCTTCGGTTTTATCTTTTTTACAATTCATACATAAACTATATATATATTATATATATATATCATATATTATATAAAAAAATACTATTATATACACACACAATATACACACACCACATACTACATATTACATACCACAAAACAAAATATATATATACACTTTTCACTTTTATTTCGCCCATGCAATCTATAAGGCTCTTAGCACAACATCCGAGAATGTGAGGAAGATACTTCTTAAAAATGTAAGTATCTTTATATAGAGATTGGTGTTTTGTTGGTGTGATTGCTTCTCTTGAACCTATCTGCAAGTTGAAAGAAAAAAAACCAAAATGACGTTTTGTCAAAAAAAAAAAAGAAAAAATAAAAAAAAAAAAACACAAAAAAAAAAAAAAAAAAAAAAAAAAAAAAAAAAAAAATAAAAAAAAAAAAAAAAAAAAATGTAATTTTTTTTTTTTTTTTTTCCCCCCAACCAATAAAAAAAAAAAAAAAAAAAAAAAAAAAAAAAAATATGGGGGGGGGTTTATTTGTTTTATATTTTTTAAAAATGGAAAAATTTTTACAAATTTTTATTAACCCCCTTTTTTTTTTTTTTTTCTTTTGGGGGGCATTTTTAAAAAAAAAAAAAAAAAATTAAGGGGGGGGCCAAAAAATTTTTTTGGGGGGGGGGGGGGGGGGGGGGTTTTTCCCCAAATTTTTAGCGGTATGTTGAGCATGCCTCACAGTAGTCTTGACTTCGACCAGAAAGAGTAAGGCAATTTACTGGCACAATAAACCATTTTCCAAAGCAGAAATCAGAATCCCATTCTACATTAGTGTGTTAGTGTAATCCCACAAGCAGTAATGGAACTCCACAGTCAATTAAAACCTGATACACAATTTCCCAGAAATATTTGGTTTACACCTTTGATTGGGTAAAGCAATCAGTCAATTGATTAGAAAAGAATCAAGTCTCTTGGGTCCCTCACATGCCATTGTAGGCAGGTCCACCGCCACCTTCGGGAACAACCCAGTTAATATTCTGACTTGGATCCTTGATATCACATGTCTTACAGTGCACACAGTTCTGAGCATTGATTTGTAACCGTGATCCTTCACCCGACTCCAGAGGAACATATTCATAAACACCTGAAAGAAAGAACAAAAGATATTTTTTTCAGTAAACCTTTCTGGTACAAAGGCCCCATAGTCAAACCGTACTTCTACCAGAGGCTGCAGTAAATCTTAGAGCGGCGTTCCCCGTACAAGACCTCTATACAAGTTAATTAAAAATACCCAAAATGGCCGAAAGGTCTTGGTTCCACTTTAGGCAAAGAGCAGAATAGGGGGATCCTCTGCTCAGTGCTCGAATAAGACGATATGAGTTGCCTATTTTCAGTGTAGTAGGGATTACAGAAGTGGCTGTTTCACAACTATAACTAAAGAAATGAACACACATTTAGCCTCCTCTACAATTCCTCTCCTCTTTTGGGTCTCGCAATTGAGACAGTTTCATGGCTCTATATGTGGATCTGTCCATGATCTATGACAGAATAATTCACTCTAAGGGATAAATCCAGAGATAACAAAAAACAAAAAAACAGTTTTTACTGGATTGCTCATTTAGGTTGTTTAAAATTGCATATACAGCCCTACAGTGCCATAAGCTTAATACAGCTGTCAAAAGATGAATATTACTTTCCAAAGCAGGAGGACAGAGACGAAGCATTTGTGTGTCCTGATGGCATCACATGATGTAAAAATAAAATTGGCACTAAATCTGTGCAGAAATTAATCTGCACCATGCCAGTTTGTTAAAAACCCTGCAATGTTTCCTCATGGATGTTGATGGTTAAGCCAAAATCTGCAATAAATCCACAGTTGTGGATTTTTCTGTGGAAATGCTGCAGATCCAAAACAAAATTTGAAAACTTTTTGCATTTTAAAGAATTGGCTTTTTTGTTTTTTAATAATTTAAATATTTTTTTTTTTTCACTGAAATTCAAGCGGACATTCAAAAAAAACTGATGACTTGATGCAGATTTGCCTCTTTGGATTTACTTGTGAAGGTCTGCATCATTTCTATCCCATGTGGCATCCTCAGGATAAATACTTAATCCTGAAAAAAAACAGCCATGCTGAATAGTTTTCAGGGAAATGTAAAATGTTATGTTTGACATCACTATCCTCTTAGTGAAATTTATGTCATAATGTTGGTAAGACTATAAAGAGAGTTACAAACCTGAAAAGAAGAATTTTGTAACACTAACTTCCAGGTACAAAATACACTGCTAAGAAAATAAAAAAAAAAGGGGGGGGGGGGGGGGGCCAAAACACCACAAAATTAACTCAAGTCAATCAGACTTCTGTGAAATCAACCTGTCCAGTTATGAATTAACGCCGATTGTGAACCAGTTAGAAATAATAGGCAATTAGCAAGACAACCCCTCTGAAGGAGTGGTTCTGCAGGGGGGTGACCCCCTTTCTCGTTCTTCCTTTTTGGGGTGTTTTGTTACTTTTTTCATTTTGTCATTGCCCCAACATAAAAGTTACAAAGGGGTGTCTGAACCCCCCAGCAGTTGCTCAGGTAGTGCTGCTTATCCAGGATGGCACATCAATGTGAGCTGTTGCCAGAATTTCAGCTGGGTGTCAGCACAGTGTCCAGAGCATGGAGAAGATACCAGGAGACAGGCCAGTACACCAGAAGATGTGGAGGGGGCTGTCGGAGTGCGATTGTCATTCGACAGAGCACCAAGATTGGCAGATTCGACATTGGCGCTCTGTGCTTCACGGTTGAGGCAGGTTCACACTGAGCCATGTAAAAGACTTGACAGGTCTGGGGGGACGCCATGGAGAATGTTCTGCTGCCTGCAACATCCTCCAGCATGACCCGTTTGTCAGTAATTTTGTGGAGGAGGCATTACGTTGGAGCACCGCACAGCCCTCCATGTGCTAGACAGAGGTACCCTGGCTGCCTTTAGGTACTGCTTGAATGATAAAGGCATTGATTGCTATGGACTGGCCTGCCCGTTCCCCAGACCAGAATTCAATTGAGCACATCTGGGACATCATGTCTCATACCATACACAGACTGTCCAGGAATTGACGGATGCTTTTTTCCAGGTCTAGGAGGAGATCCCTCAGGAGAACATCTGCCACCTCATCAGGAGCATGCCCAGGAGTTGTAGGGAGGTGATACAGGCTTGTGCCAGCCACACACTATGACCCTTTTTTTCCCTGGTATTAAACCTTTTCCACTGAAGTTGGAGCAGTCTAAAATTTTGTTTTTCCCACTTTGATTTTTAGCTCTTTCCAAACCCAACCTCATTGTATTTATTTTATTTTTCTCAACGCATTTCACTATGTAATGAATAAAGAATTGCAACTGGAATATTTCATTCATCGAGATCTAGGATGTTTTGGGAATTTTTTTTTTTTTGGTTTTCATTTTTAAAATTTTTAAAAAAAAGGGCCAAAGTGTTTATTTGTTAAAATTTCCCCCTTTAAGTCCATTTTTTTTGGGCCGAAGGGGGCTTTTTTGGGGGGAAAGGGGGGTTGGGTTTTTAAAAAAACTCTATCCTTTTTAACACAACCATTCTAGGGTTTTTTTTTCCAAAATAAAGTTTTTGGAGCATATTTCCTTTTTTTGGGAATTTTTTTTGTTATTTTTCCCGAAAAAAAGTATTACTAAATCTGTCAGCTGGGTGTTACCAATTGGAGGTGTGTCTCAACACAGTATGTCATTGCCCAATCATTGCTGATAGTCAGTGTGTACAGGGATACGCCCCTTTGGAAACTGGAATGGTAACGCCCAAAAAAACAGTTCAATAAAAAATTTTAAAGGGAAAAAAAAAGCACAGCAAAGGTTGGTACCCCAGTTATTTAAATATGTATTTTGGTATGTATTACTTTTCTAAAAGGGTTTTTAAAAATGTTCCAGCCCGTTTTCATGATTTTTAAATAAACCCCCTTCCACAAATTTTTTCATATGTAATTGTATTGCGTTTTACGGGAGAGAAGGAATGTCTTTCTTGATCGTTTTAGCATGTAAAATCCTTATGGGAAAAAGTGGTGTGGGGTTTTTGGGGGTAAAAAACGTTTTGCCCCGTGGGGGGGGGGGGGGGGGGGGGGGGGGGGGGGGGGGGGGGGGGGGGGGGCGGGTGGGTTCTGTTTTGGCTTTTTTTTTTTTTTTTTTTTTTTTTTTTTTTTTTTTTTTTTTTTTTTTTTTTTTTTTTTTTGGGGGGGGGGGGTTTTGGGGGGGGGGGGGGGGGGGGGGGGGGGGGGGTGCGGGGGGTGGGGGGGGGTGGGTTTTTTTTTATTGTGGCCCCCCAAACCACCCTTTTTTTTTTTTTTTTTGGGTTTTTTTTTTTTTTTTTTTTTTTTTTTTTTTTTTTTTTTTTGTTTTTTTTTTTTTTTTTTTTTGTTTTTTTTTTTTTTTTTTTTTTTTTTTTTTTTTTTTTATTTATTTTTTTTTTTTTTTTTTTTTTTTTTTTTTTTTTAATTTAATTTTTTTTTTTTTTTTTTTTTTTTTCCTTTTTTTTATTTTTTTTTTTTTTTTTTGGGGGGGGGGTTTTTTTTTTTTTTTTTTTTCTGTTTCTTATTTTTTTTTTTTTTTTTTTTTTTTTCTTTTTTTTTATTTTTTTTTTTTTTGTTTTTTTAAAAAAAAAAAAAATTTTTGGGTTTTTTTTTTTTTTTTTTTTTTTTTTTTTTTTTGTTTTTTTTTTAATTTCTTTGGTTTCCCTTTTTTTTTTTCTGGGGTTTTTTTTTTTATTGGGGAAAAAAAAGGGGGGGGGGGGGGGGGTGAGAGGGGGGGGGGGGAAGGGGGGGAGGGGGGGGGGATGGGGGGGGGGTGAATATTATATAAAAAAATATTTAAAATTTACGCATTTTCTTTTCCCAGTAAACCCCTTTTTTCCCCAAAATAAATTTTCTTTTTTTTTTCCAAAAAAATTTTCCCCAAAAAAAAAAAAACAAAAAAACCCCCCCCCCCCCCCCCCCCCCCCCCCCCCCCCCCCCCCCCCCCAAAACAAAAAAACAAAAAAAAAAACCCCCCCAATTTTTTCCCACCCCCCCAAAACCCACCCCCCCCCCCTATTCCCCCCCCCCCCAATATAACCCCCCTTTTTTCCAATATTTAGGCTTCGCTAAACCTGGTTTAAAAGTATGTTTCCCTGGGAAAAAAAAGGGGGGAAAAAAATTTTTTTAGATTTGAATAAATTTTTTTTTTTCTTTATTTTAAATTTTGACTTTCCCTGAAAAAAACCCCAAAAAATGGTTTTTTCAGTACCCGGGGGTGTGTTTTAACCCCCAGATGTAACTATTAACAGTATTCTTCAAGGAATAACTTCTTCATGAGTTGAAAAAAACTGTGCATATGTGCAGTCATAACAGTAACTGGGATAAAGAGATTAAATCGGCAACAGAGGGCCTGGCTATTGTACATGCAAGATGGAAGCTAAAATATGTCTGTATAATGAGCGTCTGAAAAACAACAATACTGGATGGATTGCACTGGCCTAAGGTGTTTGGGCTGGGTTCAAACTGTTAATGTCTAGATCCATGGTATCCCATGAAAGAAGGCTCTGCAATGTAACCATGGCTGACCCATAGTCATCAGTCGAACAAACCTAGTCGTAATTTGACAGCATTTGCTCTATTTTCCAGCAGTGCATGCTTTCTGTGCGGAACACAAAAGTATGTTCTACTATGCTTTTGTGTAATGCACAAAAAGTATATACAGCTGACAAATAGAACTAAGCTTGTTTTATTATTAAAAGATGCCACTGACTTCAGATGGGGGTTTACGGCTTCCAGCGCTGCAACAGCGCTAGGAACGGAGTTGTAGTTAGAAGTGTCTGTGCGTGGCTGTTTAACCTCTTGATTGCCACTGTTCATGACCACAGCATGATCAACAGGGATTCGACTGTTCCATCAGGTCACTGGGATTCCCAGTGCCTGATGGAGCTTTGGGAATGGATACAGTCAGCCCTGGGGACCCAGAGTAGCTTTATGGCTGTCTGCATAGTAAGCCTGCTGTCAGGGCACACTGTATGTTGCCCTGACAGCAGATGGGAGTATGATGATATGATAATATGCAAGTCCACAATTCTCTTCCTGATATCTTGGATGATTTATTTAGACTTTCACATGATGTTACACACAGAAGCAGTGTGTTTCTCGTGTGCATTACAAATACATCTGCAGCTGGGTCTCTAACTCAGATGTTGCCAATAATCAGAAGCTTCCAAAGACATGGTATCATCATATGGGCTGTCCCAAATTGTATAAAGGCATAGTAATCCTAGTGTATGTAAACTTTTGTCTTTGCAGAAAGTAATAAAAATGATCTCTCATGATTTGGCAAATAGAAATAATGTTGGTAATCTTAATTGACCGAAAACGGGTAAGGTTTATTCTGATTTCATGTCAGATAGTGATAAAAACATGAAAATTTGTGTCTTTTATTGTTAGAAACTTCGGGTTTTTACCCTTATAAGTTCAATACTGTATGGATTGGAAGATTCACATAGCATATTTAAGTCTAACTTGATAAGCCTGTTTGTTTCTACAGTGGTCAATACAGTTTTCACGCAAAATACTTTTTTGCTTAAGCCCAAAAGGCTCCTTCCCTTTATTCCAGTAGAAAATACCAGTGTATATCATGCCACCATATAATCCTAGAGCTGTATGGCAAGATGGTCTGATGTTCCTCACGCTATATAGCTCTTTCCACACCCATGATTTTCTTACGTTTTCTTCATACTCCGTGATATTGAGTCCTAGAAACCAAACACAAAAAAAATAACATTTTCATCAAGATGTTATGGTTTATTCACATCAATTTGTTAAAACTATATTTTTCATGGGGAATATTTCGGGCTTAGTCTTGGATAAATGATTTTAAGTTTTTACAATATGGAGAATGTTTTGTTGAAAACCGTTGATGCAACAATAAACCGTGCTAGATACCTTGAGTACTTGACTGGAGGTGTTCATCAGTAATTTGCTTAAAGATGGATTCTGCTGCCAGCATACCAGTTTTCATTGCTGTGTGTGTTCCTTTAATCTTTGGTACATTCAAGAAGCCTGGACTGCATCCAACCAAAACACCTCCAGGGAATGAGAGCTTTGGCAAGGACTGAAACAAAGTACATTTTATAATGGCGTAGAAAGAAGCTTTCTGATGCTAAAAGATAAAGAAATTCTGAGACTCTCTTGGTATCTGAGAAATATTCTATATCCAGATTTTTTACATTCACAATTGTAGATATAAAGTTCTCAACTAACCTCTGTTAACACATAGCTATGCTACAGTAGAATAGCTTAAAGGGGTTGTCTCAATACAAGGATTGCTTTTAATGTTAAAGATCTTGCAGAAACAAGTCACTTTGCAAATATGTGTCCATTAACGTGTTTACTTTTTCTGAGATATCCCCACTTTTTGGGGTTGCATCAGCTCCTGTGGTCGCTATAACTACAGACCTGTTTGATCTCTACTGATCCAGTAAACATGCCCCTGAATTCAAAATGAAACAGGACTGAGGTAAGATGAATCAATGTGGTGAGACAACCAGTGTATAGAGGTGTTACCTGGAAACCACCTTCATTAAGAGCACGTGCTCCATATGCAATTCTGGTTCCTCCTTCCAGAGTAGGGGACACAGCGGGGTGTTGTTTCCACCTTTGGAACACTCTTTATGGGTTCATGTATGGGTTTTGTTAATATAAACCAACCTGCAAAAAAAAAAAAAAAAAAAAAAAAAAAAGGTTCACAGCTAAACAAATCTATGTACACACTTTAGCGATTCAACCCCCTTCCCCACTGCTATATTGAGGTTTCAGGCACAGAACATTGCAAAGGTGCTAAGTAAGTTTGCCCAGAAGTCAGGTGCTGGGAGTAGAGGATGCTCTGCTGCCTCATGATAGTCGGGATGGTTGAGAACTCCAATCCTGGCCATTTAAAACTTTAGAATTTCTCATGTTGGTGGGTTTTCAAGGCTGCTTTGAACCTAGTTACTGCCCCCACATTTGCCATCCTAGTACTCCCTATTGGCCTTGGAAGAAATTAAGAATACCCAATAGGCATAATACACTGCAGTATATTAGCCATCCAGTGACGCAATTCAAGTCCACAAATGGGATAAAAAAGGATAAAAAGGTTTAAAAAGGTTTTTTTAACCCCCTTACCGCCGGAGCCTTTTTTGGCCTCTCTGACAGAGCCCTTTTTTTGAAATCTGTCATGTGTCCCTTTATGGGGGAAATAATTTTTTACACAAAAACCTTCCATGTGATTCAAGATTGTTTTTCTCGTAACATTGTGCTTTAAGATAGTAAAAAATTTTGGGTCCAAAAAATGTTTTGTTTATTTGTGAAAAATTCAAAAATCGTAAAAAATTTTGAAAAATTTACCAATTTTAAAACTTCAAAAATTTCTGCATGAAGACAGATATTATTCCCTCAAAATAGTTTATAACTGGATCTACCCTATGTTGCTTGTTTGGCATCATTTTTTTAAATGTTTTTTTTTTTTTTTTACGACATTGGGGGGCTTAGAAATTTAGTAAAAATTTTCAAATTTTCAAAAAAAATTTGCAATATACATTTTTTAGAGAACCAGTCCTTTCTAACTATTTTAAATTGGCGTATGTTAGAAACCCCAAAAATTTTTCCCTCATCTAAGAAAAAAACCCCTTAAAGTATTAAAAAACCGCTTTTAGGAATTTTATTAACCCATTAGGTTTTCACAGAATTAAAGCAAGTGGAAGTGAAATTTAAAATTTTCATTTTTTTTTTGCAGATTTTAAATTTTATACTTTTTTCAAAAAGAAAAAGGAAAAATGTATCAGGGAAATCAACAAAATATTGATTCCCAGATTCTGCCTTTCAGGATACCCCATATGTGGCCCTGGCTTTATTTGGCCAACCACAAGCCCCAGATGGGAGGAGCACCTACTGGACTCGGGAGTCCCCTTTTTTATTCCATTTTATTTAGGGGCCATTTCAGGTTTCGACACCCTAAGGTTAAAAAACTTAATAAACGCCCCAAAAAAATACCCCATTTTGGGAAAACTACACCCCAAGGAATATATCCGGGGGGAGTAGTGAGTAAAGACCCCACAGTTGTACAAAAAATTTTTAGCGTTAGTGTAAAAAATGTAAAACATTTTTTTTTTTCCAAATAATCGAAATTTTGCTGAAAATGTTTAATTTTTCAAGGAATCCTGGAAAAAAAAAAGCACCCAAAACCTTGTTACACAATTTCTTCCAAGTTCGGAAATACCCACATGTGGTGTAATCTGCTGTTTGGGCGCTGGCGGGGGGGTATAAGGGGGGGAGCGCTATTTGGGTTTTTTGGGAATGCAGATTTTGGGGGGGGCCAGTCACATATAAAAAGCCCCCAAAGTACCAGAACAGGTAAAACCCTTTCCATAAGAAACCTTTTTTGGGTTCGCATGCTCAAAAAACTCTTTAAGGGGTGTTTTGTACATTTTGGTGCACAGGGTGTTACAAAGTTGTTTTTTTTTTGATTGGGCTAGAAAATGAGGGGAAAACGCTTCGCCATTTTTTTTTTATTTTCTTTTTTACAGCGTTCCCCGTGCAGTGTAAATAAATTTCTTTACTATGGGGTCGGTAAAAATTGCAATGGATAGATTTTTATATGTTTTTTATGTTTTATTACTTTTCAAATAGAAATGGGTCTATAAAAAAAAATTGCGTTTTTAGTTGTTCTGTTCTTTTTTACCAAAACTTTTCAGTTTTTCGTATGGGAAAATGTTTTGGGCTTGTTTTTTGGGGGGGGGATGAGTTAATGTTTTTTTTAGTACCATTTGGGGGGCATATCCGCTTGATCATTTTTTTATTAAGGTTTTTGTGAGGCTTTTTGAAAAAAAATAAGCTTTTCCTGGTATTTTTTTTTATTTTTTTTTTTTAAAAGCGGTCACCGTGCAGTATAACGACATACTAGTATTACTCACAGGCGATACGATTACAGCGAATCCAATTTTTTATATTTTTTTTGTTTTACTGCTTTACCAAATAAACACTTATTCAAAAAGGAAAACACGTTTTTTTCATCGCCATGTCTGAAGCCATAACTTTTTTTTTTTTTCTGTGTAGGGCTGTGTAGGGGCTTGTTTTTTTTTTCGGGAAAAGTTGACGTTTTATTGGTATAATTTTTTTGGGGGACAAGAATTTTTTACAGTTTTAAATCCGTTTTTTTGAAGGCAGGGGGAAAGAAAAAACGCAATCCCATAGTGTTTTTTATTTTTATTTTTTAAAAGGCTCACTGTGCCCTACCATGACCAGTTAGCTTTACTCTCTGGGTCGTACTAATGGCATACCCTATTTATAAGTTTTTTAAAATTTTTAAAACACTTTAAAAAAAAAAAAAAAGTTTTTATTTTGTTAACATTTTTTGCATCGCTGTCTTCTGAGAGCCATAACTTTCTTTTTTTTCCTATACAGAGACGTGTATGGGCTTTTTTTTTTTTGCGGGATGGAACTGACTTTTAATTGGGACAAACTTTTGGGGTCTAATGATTTTTGATCGCTTTTTATTTAATTTATTGCTGCAGATGTTCAAAAATCCAATTCGTGATGTTTTTGTTTTTTTTTTATGGCGTTCACCCTCCCGGGGTTAATTAACTGACAAATTTTTCGGGTGGGTCGTTGCCGCCCGGAAAAACAATATGGGTACTTTTTTTTATTTTTGATCTTTTTTTTTGGGGCGATTGGGGTTTGTAAAGGGGAAAAGGGGGTTGTAAATGTTTTTTTTTATTTTTTTTTGTTTGTGTTTTCTGTTTTTTCCTTTTGACATTTTTTTTTACTTTTTTCACTTTTTTTTCCTTTTTCTTCTAAAAGAATCATCGAATTTCTGTTAGAATGCAGACCCCGTGCACAGATCAGTACTGTGTACGGGTTTCCTGACAAACCCTGTCACCATGCCCACAAGCATGCGGGCATGGGGGACTACAGATGACCCCGGGAAGTCCGTTCACTCCCGGGGCTCAGAGAGGAGATCGGTGCCGGCACTACAGTGCGGGAGCCCCGGGGCAGGCAGGAGGAGCTCCCTCCCCTGCCCGCGGCTTTTTATCGCCCATGACATTTGTTGGGTTAATGAAGCTTAAACACCCACGGCCGGAGCTCCTCGGCCGGGGGTGTACGGATGCGGCGCGGGAATTTACCGCTGGTCCCATGTTGCTGTGCGGGTGGGTCCCCGCAACCCCGCGCGATCGCCGGGCTAGGATACTCCCCTTTGCGGGAAGTCACTTCCGTAGGGCGATCCCTACGCCCTATTTTGGGGAAAGGGGTTTTTTAAAAAAAAAAAAAAAAATAAAAAAAATAAATAAAATATATATATATATATCTTTTCAATTTTTTTTATATTGAAAATATAATCAGAACTATAAATATTAATGTTATTTACCACATACAATAGTTAAAAAATAAAAAACACAGAACTGTTATTGTTTGTTCAGTCATTTCTCAGTAAAAAAACCAAACAGAATACGAAGTTTTATGTAGCTCAAAATAAAAATCCAAAATGGGCCTCACAAAAAAAAATACAATATCAGTGTCTTGGAATACAGCAACTCAAAAACACATTTTTTTAGTGTTTTATTGCATAAATGTAGTAAACAAAAAACAAATCTAAAAAAAAAAAGTTCACCTTAATTTGTGGAAAATTGAAAAACTGAAGTTAAAACTTAAAGGTAAAAACACGGTGGTGGAATCAATGTTTCTGACGTTTTTCCCCTGTAAAAACACTAGAAAGATTAAAAAATTTCCACTCACTAACCCCTTTAAAGAGTGCCCTTGGTTTTAAAGGGGGGGGAATTTCAGGTCATTCTTCTGCAGCAACATATTTTAGCATAGATGCAGAACAGGAGTTTTGCAGCTCCCAGCACCAATTCACTAGGGAAAAAGGGTGTCCCTAAGCAGTCTCTGCAAGTGCGGAAGTGGGGGAAACTCCTCCCGGCCTAACCCCTTTTAATTTCTTCCCCTGCTCAAAAGGGTTTCCCCCTGCTCTTCGGGTGAACAGGGCTCCACAGAGCCGGGGGGTGTTGAACAGTCAGACCCCGGTGACCTGAGTACCCCAGGGGCCGTTTGTAACAAGCCAGTGATCAAGGCCCCCAAATGTGTGCTTACCCGTGCTGCCTTTGTCAACTGAAAAAATTATAATGTATTAGCATATATGAATATTTATGAAAATGTAAGAGTTATCCCTTCATGGGATTTAAAAAAAAAAAGAAAAAAAAGTGTGGAAAAAATAAATAAAAATAAAATATTTAATAAAAATAATTTTGCATATATTACATACAGAAAAAAAACCTACACATATTAGGTATCCACACAACCATAGTAACCTGTAGAATTAAACAAATGTTAATGTTTTTTAAAAAAAAAAAAAAAAAAAAAAAAAAAAAAATTCCTATAAGTGAACTTAAACTATTCCCACAAAAAGTACAAATTCTCATGAAAGAAACGAGGCCTCATATAGCTGTGTCATTGAAAAAATAAAAAAGTTATGACTGTTGAAACGCAAAGAGGCATAAAATGGTCATTAAGTACTTTTTGGTGTCGCTTTTAGGCCAAAAAAAAAGGGGTTATTAAGGTTATCATTAAACGTGAAATAAATTTTCTTATACCATAGTGGCGTTTCAACCAACAGCAAGCCTTTTTCGTATCTTGCTACACTTACCACAAAACCAAGAGCTACAAGTGGTTCTCCCTCATTGAGGTGATAAAGGAATGATCCACCATAGGTGTGTCTATCCAAAGGCCACCCCACAGTGTGTTCAACGAGACCTGGCTGCCACTTCTTCTCATCGATCAGCCATAGCTGGGTTAAGAAATATAAACATACATTAATTCCTTCAGATCGCCCTAATGAAATAACGCAAGTGGCAGTAAAACATTACTGCAGTAATAATAAAACTCAAATTGGAGAAAACAATATTAAACATACAAATAAAATGTCTGGTACAATGCAATATTGATCACAGGAGATGCATACCTTTTTTTTTTTTATTTTTTTTTTTTAAAATAACTTGCATAGAGCAGCAGATCACAACTGATCATATGTAGCTAAAGCAGCCTCAGCCTAAATTTATTTTATTAAATGTCCAGATAGTAGTTGTATTTACGGTGACCTAGAATGGGCCACAGGCCTTTCTGTTCAGAAAGCAAACTATTAGGGCACAGTATCTGTTGACCTAACAGCAGCATGTGTGACAGGAAAATGCTATGACAATTTACGTGTTATATAATAGTTTATCCCTTAATGGGATTTAAAAAAATCCGCAAAAAAGAAAATAAAATCTTTTATACGAAGATCTTTACCTACATCCACACAACACTTAGGCCATGTTCACACGGCTTAAAATGGGCCGTATTTCGGTCCGTAATTGCGCGCTGAAGTGCGCAAATTACGGGCTGAAAACGGCCCATTCATTACGGTAATCCACAGTTCTCATAGAGAATCCGAATCCGCCGCGGGGGAGATAAGTGACATGTGAATTACCAGCGGCGTATACGCGTCGCTGGTAATGCAAGTCAATGGGTCGGCGAAGTGCCGGCCCCCCCGCTCACTCCCTCGGCCACACGGCGTAATTGCGGGGCGTAATTACATCCTGCAGTTAAGCCGTGTGAACAAAGCCTTAAGGGTATGCTCAAACAACGTTTTGGATCTAATAAACTAATACATTTATTAATTTTTTAGATAAATCGTTTATTATAGAATGTTGAGTGGTTTTAGTATTATACTGAAACCACTCAACATTCAATAACAAACTATCTAAAACATTAATAAATTTATTATTAAAAACTTCTATAATTTCTATAAACACCCATTCTATACTAAAAAACTGCTATTATATAATTCAATGCATATAAGTGATTTATAAGATTAAACACCTGAAAATGCTATTATAGCGCCCTCTATTAGGCTTTGTAGGAAACACATGTAAAATGCTTGCTATTATTACGCCCTCTATTAGGCATCCTCCGAAACACTTGTAAAATCAAACAGTTCTTGTAGATCAAATGAGACCTCTAGCGGCTGATTTAGTGTATTAACTTCAAATTTTAATCCAATGTGTTTTTCAGATGCGCTTTTAGTATCAAAAGCGTATCCAAAACTTACCCAAAAGTATGTTTCGCTTTTGGATCCGTTTTTCTGGCTCTAAAAGCGCACTCTATTGTTTCCTATTGGGATTTCACTTGCGTAAAACGCAAGTAGAAATTACATGTCAATTCTTAAAACGGATCCAAAAAGCGCATTGAAAACACGCAAGTAAACACGCATTGGCGATCACTCGTCTGAACGGCGATGCGTGTTTTACATTGAAACCAATGTAAATCAAACTGCACATTTAGATACGTTTTTTTGATCTTTTTGGGTTCCAAAAAAGCGGATATGAAAAACTCTGTGTGAACATACCCTAAAAGAATATCAACATGTATTATGTTGCAACTCTGCACTTTGCTAAAACATATAACGCGACAGCATCCCACATCTTTACCTCCTTCAGTCCAATTGCGTAGGTTTGTGGGTCGCAGTTTTCTCGAAGATTAAATGCCCTGTACAACTGTTTAGCAAGATGCCCATGGCAGCCCTCTCCAAAGATGGTCACCTTGGCATGCAGCTCCAGGCCTCGCTCAAAAGTGGACTATAGGAATAAAGCAGAAGTAGCAAGTGAAGTCAGCAGCCAAAATATACAAAAACACCCCCCCTCCCAAAAAAAAAACCACAATTACATTTTCTGAACAGAAGCTTTAGAATACTGTGACCACTTATATTACAGTGGCCTCAGGACACAAGATTTTCAAAATACGATGGTCTTTCCTTAGACATTGACTCACGAGCACACTCAACATACAAGGTCACAGACCCTGCCCATGTGATTGACTGGAAGAACCAACCAATCATCATGACCATTTTACTTCTAAAACCTCAATATTACTGAAATGAATGCAGTGATTGGTTGTCTAGTAGTGCCTCTCTACAATACACTGCAGTACATGTGCCAGCATAAGCAGCTTCTCTGGGCACTGATTGAGGGCCCCTTTTTTATTTTTTCTGGTACTTTGCGTATATAGCCCAAAAAGCATTTTATAGAAAGTGATTTCCAGCAGCTGTTATATAGAAGGACTTGCCTTATCTTTATTATTTATTGGCTTAATTTTCTTTCATCTTCATTTTGTATTATGTTGGGTGACATTCCAGGACTTGGGGACCAAATCTCCAGTTTCCCATAGAGTGATGGTCTCAACATACAATGGTTGTCCCAGAACCAGTTAATATTGTGGTTGTGTTGTGGGATCACTGTGTAGATATGGAGATCCCTTACATCTGTGCTCAAAAAAGTTTGTGGCAAATGCTTTTTTTTTTTTTTTTAGCCGTTACCTTTGGGGAACCATCTATGTGAATGCCAACATCATTCGTTGCTATTCCTTTAACACTGCCATCTTCATGGAAAAGTACCTGAAAATAGAAAATTGTACAGAGTTAGCTCGGTTACAGGAAGCGTTATACAGGTGATACAACAGAGATAAGCCCCTTACCTCTGCTGCTGCATAGCCAGGGTAGATCTCAACACCAAGAGCCTCTGCCTGCTCACCGAGCCAGCTCACAAAGTGTCCAAGCCGTACAATATAGTTGCCATGATTATTCATAGGAAGTCCTAAACGTAGACATCAAAGACTATTAAACTGGTGGTACCATTGTCTATTGCATAAGTGAGCGGGGGTGTGTAAGGACAAAGTGTGCGTGTCATGAGCAGTTTTATACTTAGTGGAAACTAGTGGAAAGGTGATTGTCATTGTAAAAGAAAAAACACTTTACAGTAGAATCATATTAAATGAATGAAGCAAAGAACCAGAGGTTAACCACAGGGATCCAGTAGAGGAATTGTTCCACAGCAGTGAGTACAATGTCAGGTACAGATTTCTTTCCAGGGTCTATAAAAAATAGTCACTTGGCCCTATGAGCTTTAAGATGCTTTGACTGTTCTGACATATAAGGAAAATATAGCGAATACTCATTTATACAGTCGAGTCACATTATTTTGACCACCAGCTAATATCCAGAGTAACCGCTGTGTACAGCACAGACAGCAGCTAGACAGGCTGGGAGTGACTCCGTAAGGTTCTGGTAGGTCGACTGCATCCCACAGCTGCTGGAGGTAACGTGGGGGGAGGATCCGACTGACATGATCCCACAGGTGCTTAATTGGTTTCGAAAATTAGGGCATGTTCACACGGCGTCTTTGGACAAGGTTTTCAGAGTGTTTCCTCGCCCCCAAAACTCATCCAAACCACATCAAAACCTCGCCTGAAACACGCTTCTTCAGACGAGGTTTTTGACGAGGCTTTCATCAGGCTTTGGATTAGGTTTTCACCCATACAAATGAATAGCCAGGACAAAAACCGCGCCTACGACACGCTTCAAGAATTTACATGACACTTCTTTTTCATTGCTTCCAAAGAAGCGTGTAAAATCCTCGTCGTATGTGAACGACAACGAAGTTTTACATAGGAATCAATTAAATGAACTGGGGGCGTTTTGGAAGCGTTTTGGACGAGGAAACGCTCCGAAAACCTCATCCAAAACGCCGTGTGAACATGCCCTTAGGCTATATCTACACTGCAGTGGACAAAAAACTACCTGAAAACCAAATCCTAAAAACGTTCATAAAACTGAGTCCACTGCCTGTCAAAAGCAACTGAAAAAAAAAAACAGCCGTTTTTTATGCACTGGTTTTTAATGTTTGCATAAATCAAGCCATTGGATGTAACTCCACCCTACAAAAGGGTATGTAAAGAACATTATTGCATTTATATGTCATCTTGTAGTTGTTTTATGGATTTTGGCGGTAATAAAGTTATCGCCCTTGTGACTTGCTGCATTGTTTTGCTGGAAGATCCCATTGGTCTCAGGGAAGAGCACGTACAGTATGGGTGTATGTGATCTATAAGGATAGATTTACAGACAAATTGGTTGGGAGTGCCTCCCCCTGGAGGAGTGGGCCCAGAGAATGCCACGAAAACATTCCCTAAACAGGAACACTACCGGCGCAACAAGCTTGTGTTTTTCCAGCAATGGTTGCAGGGTCTTTGTTCTCTAATGCTTCTTGTCTGACACATGCATGTTCTGTTTAGCAAAGCACAAAATGCAAATAAACAACATCCCTCAACTGAAACAATACCTGTTATAAAAGGTATGTTCACACAGCATTTTTTCAGATTGAAAAACGGATTGAAAACTGCTGCGTAAAACGTATCAAAACACGTACCCAAAGTGTGGTGCATGTTTGGATGCTTTTACTGTGCAGCAGGAACGCGCCTATAGTTCTAAATAGGGCGTCTGCTACGTAAAATGGATCAAGAATTGACATGTCAGTTCTTTGAACGGATTCGAAAGACGCATAGGTGATCAGACATCTGAATGCCGATGCGCGTTTTACATAGAAAGTAATGTGTATCACACTGCACATTGTTCGATGTGCGTTTGGGTCCAAAACACGGATCCAAACATGCATCTAAAAAATGCTGCGTGAACATCCCCTAATGCACCGAGATGAAAACCCATAAAAAACAACAATAGTGCTAGAGGAAAATATATTCACAAAAAATAATGGCAACAAATACATAATTAGCCACATACCAACAAAATAGACAAATGTTAGACTAAACAAAATGTAAAAAAAAAAAACCTTAAAATATCATGCAGTAATAAAAAACCTATTAAAAAAACGATACTGGTGGTTGTACTATACGATCATTCAATCCATGTATGAATAAATGAATATTTACATTATTTAAAAATCATACAATGGGATTTTCTGGATTTTTTTTAGATTCTGCCTCTCACAATTGAGGTTTATCTATGAAAAATTATAAGTCAACGCAAAAAACAATCCAAACCTACCATTACAATTGGGCATTCAATGGTAACAGCCCTACCTCATATTATACCTCTCTCAAACACACAACTACTGAGAGTATAGGATAAAAATCTCACCCTTTATTATAAACTTTATAAAATCTAACATGTAAGTACAAAATAGTGTGTGTTCATAAAAATCCAAAATAATGGCAGAGTAGGTGTCAAATACACTGGTAGTGGTATATACATAAAGATGGTATAGTCCTCCAAAGTATATAACCAAAGCATTAAAGACATACTATCTCTGTAGCAATTGAACAATAATATCACTCGTATAATGAAAAACAATTAATACATAGATAATATAGCCAAGAGATCCGTGTCACCACACATTTAAGACAATACTCTCCCAGACCCCAAGGCGTGTTTTGCGTATGTTACGCAGACCGCTCTATTCTTTGTAGGCGGGAAAACTTGCAAAATCGCCAGTGTATCAAATACTTATCTTCCACACTGTATTTTCCTGTAGCACTATTGTTCATTTTTTAAAGCACAAAATGTGAAACATCGGATAAGACAACCCTTTTCCAAATCAGGCGAGGTTGAATTTTGATACTTCTGTGGAAACAGAGCCTTTTCTGCTGATGCAGCTTCGTTAGCAGAGGAGCATTGACATCAATCTGCTTCGGAGCCCCATACAAAGTAGGGTTCACTGAACTGTTGTTTTACACACATTTGGGAGCCCTCTGGTTCATTTAAGTGACGATTTGCTCCACTGAGCATGTTGGTCCCATGTTCACCTCTTGCTTTAATGGCACATAGTGCTCTGCAGTTTCCATGTAGCTTATTCACAATGGTGCCATCTGTCTGCCCACAATGCACTTTCACCACAGCAGCACGGGAAAAGTTCACAACTGCTGTTTGAGAAATACGCCAACCTTGGGCCAAAAGCCAATAATCATCCCTTTTATCAGAATTGAATAATCACCCCATTTAACCCTTGATGGCAACAAGGTGTATAAGTGCAGACAGCCTATCACACATGTTATACACCCACCAAGCCAGCTCAGAAACGCGACTTCCTTCATGAGGTATGCACTGCCAGCATTAAAAGTAGAAGGTGGTCATAATAATGTCCAGTATGTAGTCTTTAAAATGTCAATCATATGGGTCCACAACAAGCAAAATACTGCTTTACTAACCCTGTGAAAACAAGTAGTTCCCAAATGTCCAGTCTTTACATTATGGGAGCTAAACTAAGAGGAGATGTTTGGCAAAGATTCTCACATGATGAGCTGGTTCAGCTGTCCCATTTATTTGCAGAGTCAAGAAGAAGAAATAAACCAGACTAATTAAACATGGTCTCTGCAGGGTTGAAAAACCTAAGGGTGCTTTCACACAGTGCGTTTTTTCAATGCGTTTTTTTGTGCAGGAAGGCACAGCAGTTATATCTGTACATAGCTGCAAAAAAAAAAAACACGGCAAAAATCGTGATTTGTCACGATTTTTGACGCAACTTTTGTGCAGCAATGTACAGCATTAATTGCTGTGCCTTCCTGCACAAAAAATGCATTGAAAAAAAACGCACCAAAAATGCACTGTGTGAAAGCATCCTAAAAAAGAAAATTTTTTGTTTTCTGGCCCATACAGAGACACTTTTTTTTTGCTAGTTGATAGGGGTGGGAGGGAACACTGGTGATCACACTTGGACTTTGTCACATGAAGTCAAAAGGGCAGTTAATCACTTTATACTGTGGGAACACCATCAGGGGATACTGCACACATCTATAGTCACACCTGAATTTGTACACAAAAGATAAAACAACAACTCACAATGGCCTTCATGGACTTTGTTCAGCCATAAACGTACTCAGATTTAGGCGTGGCACAGGTAATCAGGAATTAACATGGAGAATATATGAGAAGGACCATATGTGAGATCTCAGGGACTGTCACTATCACACATGTTCTAGACTTACCAGGAAGCATAGGCACTGGTATCCTGTGTTTACTGGTCAGGATTCCAAACTTATCTCCAGTCACCTTAGTGTGCAGTGGGGCCTGGAAGAGCAAAGTTTTGTTCAATATATTTGGTATATCAACAAAAAGAAATATTAACCAGTCAATCCACAATGAACCTCAAATTCATCCCCAACCATGGCAGTAGATTACAGCTAAATGATGAGCCACATGGTAAGGCGAGGCGATCGTTAAATGAAGACTATTACTAAATACATTGCTTTGTTGATTTTGTTTTAGTCAGGAGATAAAGATCAAGATTTGCTCTTAGGGTACACAAGTTTCTCTTGGTTACCAACCTCCTCTCCCTGCTCTCTCATTGCTCCAAGCTGCAGTCATTCAGTCAGTTCAACCATGGTGAGTCACTCCCTGCTGAGTCTCATCTCTAGCACAGGACTTTGTGTACTTAGCTGAATGAGCTTTCACCCTTTGTAGCCTTGTGTACTACACTTTATAAATTCCCTGCAGTCATAATAGTGTAAGGCTATGTTCACACGGCACAATTGTGGGGCGTACAGTACGCCCCGCAATTACGCCGGGTGTTTGGGAGTCGTGCTGATCGGCGTGTACTCTTGCGACATGGGGGTCGGCTGCCCGCCGGCCCCATAGACTTATTACTAATAAATGATGTCACTTATCTCTCCACGCGTATAATACGATCGTATTGTATGCCCGGTGAGAGGAGGCGTAATCCATAGTTCTCTATGAGAACTGTGGATTACCGTAATTTCGACGCGCATATCAGAGCGCAAATACGACGCGAAATGCGCGCCAAAATTTGACCATGTGAACATACCCTAACAGTATTAGCTAGGAAGAGCAAAGTTGATATGTCAATCACTGCTAAAAACCTGTCCACACCCTGAACAGCTAAAGCTGGCTGTGGCTCTGTGAAACTGCATGGTGAGAAAACCCCTTTAAGAGGATGTTCACACGTTTTGGATCAGATTTTGGATCCGAAAAATGCATTCAAAAGTGCAGCGTAAATCGGATCCAAATCACATCCAACAAGCAGGTGCATGTTTGGAAGCTTTATGGCTACAGCAGGATCGCAGCCTATAGTTTTAAATAGGGCGCCTGGTGCGTCAAACGGATCAAGAATTGACATGACATTTCTCTGAACGGATCCAAAAGACGCATCACAAAGACACAATTAAACACCCGTTGGCAATCATTCTTCTGAACACCGATGCGTGTTTTACATTGAAAGCAATGTAAGTCACACTGCACATTGTTAGATGCGTGATTAGGTCCAAAACACGGATCCAAACAAGCATCTAAAAATGGATCCGAAAATGCTGTGTGAACAGCCCTAACAATTAATGGTATGTGTACACTACTGAGGCTATGTTCACACCAACATGAAAGTCTTCAGAGCCTTTGCTAAGAACTTCAGAATTTCATGTATCCTCCGGGTACAGCCACGTGGCATAGATAAAATATCGGTCGGATTCTAATTAAACAATTCAACCAGTATTTTAACATTTTTTTTAATGGAAAGGAGGTCTGTTTCTGGCCACGGTTTGTGGATTCTGCCATTCCGTTAAATATTAAACATTACATTTTCCGCCTTAAAACTGGACGTAAGAATCTGCATGTGCCAAGTTTTTTTTAGACAGTTTTCGGATTTGAAGTCTGACCTTCCGAAAATTCGAGCTGTGTAGATTACAGCTCGGATTTTCTATTGAAGTCTATGGGGATGGTTGACAGTCTTTTTCAGATAGTTTCAAAATCCGAAAAACCTTCTCAAAAACTGACAAACACCAGGCCGCATGGCGTAAACTAAAAGTAGCAGAAATGCTCTTTGACATAGTTCCTACATTCATTGTTTTACTGTCTCTTAGCAGTTGTAGAATACTGCTGATATGTTTTTGTCTTTGCATTGTTTGCGACCACCTGTGCCATTTGGTTTGGAATTCTTTTGTAAGTGCTGATCATTTTTAAGGCTTTTAGATTTTCTTCTATGGGGAGTGGCTTGCTCTATTCTGGCCGTGCACTCCACCCATCCACATAGGCCGTTTTTAGTCAGAATTGAGTTTAGCTGGGACCTTCATGCCTTGAAATTATGGAGGTACCAAGATAAGAGGCAAGAGAGGTCAATTTGTCCTTGGGGGATGGACTCTTACAATTTTGATTAAAAATGTGCTAAGAATTTTAGATTTTCATGTATCCTGAAAGTAGCAGAAATCCAGGGTGAAATCGTTCATATAGTCATTGTTTAACTGTCTCTTGGTGGTGGTGGTGGAGTGCTTCCGATACGTTTTAGGGCTCGTTCACACGGCTTATTTTGGGACTGATTTCAGACGTTTTGAGCGCCGTATTTGCGCTCCAATACGGCTGAAATCAGTCCCAGGCATTATGGTAATCCACAGTTCTCATAGAGAACTATGGATTACGTCTCTTCTCCCCGCTCGGCGAATGACATGCACATTATTTACGATGTGTACGCACCGTGAATAATGAGTGTCTATGAGGCCGGCGAGCTGCCGGCCCCCCGCCCCCGCTGCACGGCAGCCGGCGTAATTGCGGGGCGAAATCCATCCCCACAATTACGTCGGCAATAAGCCGTGTGAACATTGCCTTAGTGTTCCCTAACTGTTCTCTCACATTTGACTGCAAGAACTGGGCTGCAGGCAACACTATTGGTGTCAACAAAAGAAAATCCTGGAATCCGTCATATGATGGAAAGGGCAGCATGGTGGGTCAAAGGTTAGCACCATTGTTTTGCAATGCTGGGATCAAATCCCACCAAGGACTGTGTGAGTTTTCTCCAGGTACTCCGGCTTCCCCTTATCCCAGAACATACAGATTAGATTAATCTGGAATTTAGACAGTGAGCCCAATGGGGACAGAGAACAATGTGAATGAGGACAATCTCTGTAGAGTGCTGTGGAATATAACAACGCTATATAAATGAATAAAAGGATAAGAATGATAAGAATTCCATAAACCATGGAAGCTACATCACAGATGTAAGAGAAGCCTAACATGATTGTACACCAATGAACAAATCCTAACGCGGCTGGACACCAAAAACTGACCGGGGCAGATAATGTGCATGGTAGAACCTGTGTATGCCAAGTTTAATTCTAATTTAGTATGCAGGATGTTACCGATTCATAGGTTGCTACTTCCTCACTGGACATGTTTTATAAAAGTGCTGTATTTTCCCTCTGCCTCCGAGCCTATAATCACACAGTATGAGTACTTACCCCTCGTTCCTTCCAATCAGGGAATAGTTCTTCCAGTGCTCTTGGCTCCAGACAGGCCCCAGAAAGGGTGTGAGACCCGATCTGAGCTGCCTTTTCCACCAAGCAAACACGAAGCTCCTTACCACTCTCGGCGGCAAGCTGCTTTAACCGTATAGCTGCAGAGAGACCTGCCGGGCCACCGCCAACCACCACCACATCGGCTTCCTCTGCAAACCTCTCCATGCTGACACCTAGCATGACAAAAAGTCATTATATTGGTACATGAACACTATATTGTAATTTGAAACAGGTTACAAAAGAATCGAGACTCTCACTGGTTAATTGTTTAGGGAAGATTGAGCATCTAATGCAACAAAATCTCATTACAGAAAAACATAATAAATATTAACTATAAGGGTGGTTCACATGGCGTATTTTGAGATGGATTTTTGTGCATATTTCTGTAAAATGTTCATAACACAAATGTTTATAACACCTGTCATTTTACTTTAATGTAAAATATGCTGCGTCAATCACACACCATGTAATTTCAACAGCGCAATGAACTAGTATTGCGACGTGAACCTGGCCTTTCTACTAAGGGCACGTTAACACAATAGATTTTGACTTTGACTATTCGTCAAACTCTGCGTGATATCCACTTTCCATTGATTTTATTGTGATATCTTCAAGTCATTGGCGACACCACAGAATTTTCTGTTGCGATTTGAAATCTGGGTCACTTGCCTATACAACCCGTGGCATCCACATCCGAAGTGGATTCTATAATGTAGATTATGTGGGTTCTTAGCTTTGCATTGACTTCAATGTGAAGATTCAGTTCATATTCCGCTTTTAGAAGAGACAAGTCACCTCTTAAAGGGGTTTTGCCATGATGTAATGTTGACGTGGGATCCTCCAAAATGGGTTTTTAATCACTTTTCTAAATATATGCGATTACAAAAATTGCAGCCTGAGAGAGCTACAGGCTGCCTTACCTGCCCTTAGTTACTTCAAAGCTTCTATTAGATATGACCTGACAAGAGCTGCTGGCGGGGCTTGTGCAGAGCACACTTCTTATCTGATGAGAGGGAGCTGAAGAAGCTTTCAAGGCACCGGGTAGAAATATGTTTTCTTTTGTATACAGAATAAACTAGTTGTAGTGTGATTATCTGAGTAGATTCCTGCTTTATCTGATGACAGAGAACATGAAGAAGCTTTCAAGCTGCTGTGGAGAAAAGGTGTTGTCTTTTGTATACAGAATCCACAAGTTGTAGTTTGATTATTTCAGTGAACATTTCACACGATCCCTTATGCAGCTCTGTGCTCTGGCAGTCTGTCTCTCAGCTCCGTGGCTTGTTTACATTTGCTTCTTAGCAGATAAGGCACGTTCTGGCAAAACCCCTTTAAGTTTTTCCACAATGTGGATTTCCAATCTGTAAAACTCTGCTTCATTTGGAATGGCACAGATTTCCCATTAAAATCACTGGGAAGCAAATTTCACTTGGATTTTGCTGGAGAATCTAGGTTGGATACCACATCAAAATCTGTCACATGAACATATCCTTACAGAAAGTGGCTTTGGGAAGACATTTTTTCATTCAATATTATGTAATGCTTTGTTTTCAAATAAGTAGACCCAGCTCCCTTGTCAATGTCCACGAACCAGCTTGTAATGTAGTGGAGAAAATGGGATTTTTGTACTTACCGTGAAATCCTTCTCGTCCAATTCATTGGGGGACAGTAGCACCATGGGGTATAGGCCCTTGCCTTCGGAGGTGGACACTAGGCGGATCAAACGTGTTAGACCCGCCCCGACGGCCTATATCCCTCCTGCTGACGCCAGGCTGATCAGTTGGTACAAAAGCCGTGGCCGAGAGGAGGAACAAAAGAGAACCTTAATTCCCTGTCAAAAAAAAAAAAAAAGAACGAGGGCGGGACCTGTGTCCACCAATGAATTGGACGAGAAAAGGATTTTACGGTAAGTACAAAAATCCCATTTTCTCACCAATAATTCATTGGGGGACACAGCCCCTTGGAATGTCCAACAGCAGTCCCAGAGGGTGGGCAACTAGAAAACTTCATCAGCAGTGACAAGCATCAGCCCACGGCTACCTGAAGTACCTTACGGCCGAGAGCTGCAGCCGCCGAGGCCAAGGCATGAGTGGGGTAGAACTTAGACGAGGTATGGGCCGAAGCCCAGGTGACAGCTTTGCAAACCTGCAAAAGCAGAGGTTTGAAGCCAAACCAACCAGGCGGCCCCAACTGCTCGTGGGGAGCGGGCCATGACCTGCGTAACTATGGACCAGATCCGGCTGGCAACGGCGGCCTAGAGGACGCCAAGCCCCTGCAAGGCCCCTCAGGCCTGACCAAGAGGGCTGCGCGCACCTAAAGGATCCAAAACAGAGAGGTGGAACCTAACGGCCCTGACCATGCCTACCCAACGTAACAATCGTCCTCAAAGATGAGAGGACGAGGAGCAGAACTATGTCTTCATCGATATGAAATGATGAAACCATCCTAGGGAAACATGACGGATCAAGACACAGAACAGGGGCCTTCCGCAGACCCCAGAACAGGGGCCTGCAGATAGAGCTGCCCGTACAGACACTTAGTGGATAGAAGTGATGGCCACTCAGAAGGCCACCTTCCATAAAAGTAAACACAGGGAGACTTCCCGTGGAGGCCCGAAAGGTACAGACTGTCCGATTTCCCAAACAAGCATTGTATCCCACGGTTCGATAGGCCTACGAACCAGAGGGACCAAACGCATGACCCCCTGCAATAAAAACCTTAACCTGTGAGCGGGAGCCAGCTGCGCTGCACAGACTCGGCGAATCGAACTCTGCCCTTTCAAGTGGGAGAGGGTGAGCCCGAGCTCCCGGCCTGACTGCTGAAAAAAACGGCACCCTTGGAGGAGAGCCTACCAAAGGGTGAAAGTTTCTGGGCAACAGACCCAGGTGATCTATGGTAGCAGCCTCTACAGCCCTGCCGTGGAACTGCTACCGTGGGTTGGAGCAGAGGGCCCTGTGACAGAAGGCCTGGGCGTAAAGGAAATGGTCAAGGACAGTTTGCCAATCGGGCCCGAGGTCCGTGTACCCCGACCTGCGGCCCTAATCCTAAGGTGAAGGGCACAACTGGTATCCTCCTGGATTCGAGGCACTTGAGCCCTCGAGGAAGAAGGGCCAGGGTTAAAAAATGAGGGTCAGACCAACCTGCCCCAAGGCCGGACCAGCAAGTCCACTGCCAGCGCCAGTGGATTCCTGGCCCATAACTCAGGCGCTAGGGATTGAGGCGAGACGCCACCATGTCGACGTCTCGCGTACCTCACCTCCGGCAAGGAAGGGAAAGCACTTCCGACAGATGATTGGCCAAATTGGTTTTCCACCCCTGGAAGGGGAGTTGCCAACCAGGGTGGTACCGCTGCTCTGCCAGCGAAGAACCCTTGCAGGTATCTAAGAGAACTGCCCGGCCTCTGGAACCACCCTGAAGATTCAGACATGCCACAATCGTGGTGTTGTTGGACCGAACCCGAACTGGGGGGGGAACCCAATGAGAGAGTGCTTAAGGAAATAGTTTGGGGTTCCAGCACATTGACCTGACTGGCTTCCCCGAGTTACTAGAGACCTCACGTCGTCCGGGAGCTGGTGATGACCAGCCATTGCGGGGACAGAAAAGACCTCCCTTGATGTAATACCGGGAAGGTTGGCCACCAGCCCAAGATGAGACAAGCCTGGGGTGGCAGGCGCACCGCTGAGACCAAGGACATTGGAGACCTGCGTCACTGAGGCAGGATTGCCCGCTGCAGGGAGCGAGCAAGGAGCTGCGCAAAGGACCATACCTCGGAGGCGGTCCTCAAGCTGCCGAACCTTCGCGTGCAACTCTAAAGAATATGCCGGGTGTGATACAGAGATAAGGGATCGATTAAGTGCTGCAGCTTCCAGAGGGGAGAGAACCCTCTGGAACCTGAGTGAGAACAAATCATCCCTCGAAATTCCATCCCTAATGATGGAATCAGACCGGGATTGCTGCCAATTAGCCATCCAGCCGAAGTGCGCTGCAAACTCCAGGGGATCCTAATGCTGACCCGGCAGGCGCAATTGAGGTGGGACCAACCCCCCGATGCGAAGGATCGTCATTAGGGGTGGCAGGAGCTATATGAGGACCCTTGGTGCAGCTGCGAGGCCGAACAGCAGAGCTCTGAACAAAGCAATGTCGAGAGCCTACCGTGAACACGCAGGAACCGCTGATACACCTGGGACATAGGGACGGAAAACAACCTGATGTCCCTAGCAGCTGAAAAAAACTCTCTGCGCTCCTGAGAGGCTACCGCTGACCGGAGCGACTCCAAATGGAGACTGGGCCCATACGCATACCGGTTGAGCTCTTTAAGGACTGACATAGGCCCTAGTGAGCTGCCCTTCATGGGAACCCTAAAGGGTTTTGAATAAGACCCTTGCTCAGACTAGGAGGCCGGCATAATCCCTCCTTGCCAGGGGAGAGTGCAGATTGCCAGAGGGAAACCGACGCCCAAGCCAGAGCTGCGGGCGCGGAGGCAGCTGCAACCGTGCTGGGGAAGCCAAACAAAGTGAGACCTGAAGTGGCGACCCTGCGAATTCGGGTACCGCCTACCTGAACCTGCCAGCTCTCCTGGAACTGGAGGAAATGCCCCCACCCCAAACCAATTCTCGGGTGGGGGCCGGCTCCTCAGACCAAGCGCTAGTTGGACAAAAGGCGCTTGTGCGTTCTGCGAGATCGTAACGTGAATGCCGCGGCACTGGCTGGTCTTGAGGGGCGAGCATACTACGACCCTCTGTGGCCCCCCCCCAAAGAAAACGCTTACCGCAAGCAAGCGGAAGTGCAAACAATAACTCCTTGGAAGCTGCAACACCCACCAAAAATTCCAGCTCCAGGGAACGATGAATGGCCACTGCATTGGCCGACGCTCTAGCCATAAAACGGGTTGACACCAGCGAGACTTTACTGGGACTGCAGAAACTCTGAGAACCAGATACAGGGGAGTCTCCAGAAGGGGCCGTATCCAGGCCCGCAGCCTTCCCAACTAAGGGTTTAGACCGCTGCTGTCATACCATCAATCCTGTCTGGCCCAGAGCCAGAGACAGGGGAGACTCCAGAAGGGGCCGTATCCAGGCCTGGAGCTTTCACATCCGTCCCGAATAGCCCGGATAAGGGCTTGGACCGCTGCTGCCGCATCAACATCTCTGTCTGGCTCAGAGTCAGAATCAGAGGAGTCCCCACTTGAAGAAGCCGTATCCAGGCATGGAGCTTCTATCTCTGACCACCGTCTGATGGGAGAGAGCTCGGGTGATAACGAGGCAGAGAGAACTCTAACCCTCTTTCGCTAACACACCGTACGGGGTGCGCCGGGCGCTGGACCCTGGGAGGTGCGAAGCTGGGCAGCGACGGCATGTGCCCTATGGCCAAAACCGTAACCTGGGGTACTCTTTACAGGGTGGCCACTGCTAGTGAGCGAGGGACCTGGCCCATTATGGGGCCACCGACCCCCGACAGGAGGCGCTGGGTCCCGCAGTGGACGGTAGCGGAGCAGTGCAAAGGGCACAAAGTGCACTGGGGCTAGCCCACAAGGCAATCCTGTGGCAATGGGCGCCGGCGAAGCAAGTCGCCACTGTTTTGGGCACGGGCGGTTAAAACACTTAGCCCTGAAAAGGGACATGGCTGCAAAGCGCGGGGGCAGGGATGGATGGCCCACAGGGGGGCCAACTTACCATCCCAAGATGCTGTCTTCCTCAGGAGTCAGGAGAAGCCAGGACGTCGAACGCCGCAAAAACTGCGTTTAGGCTCCGCGCCCGGACCCGTTTGGGGCCGCCCCCGTTGCGGCCCAGGGCCGGGGGAGGGCGCGGCCTAGTTGCGGCCTAAGCCTCCAGAAGCCGGGGGCTAAATTTGAACGCGCGGCCGCGGAGCAGCATCTGCAGCCCCTGAGAGGCCCATCTCACCCCCAGCAGCCAGCGCTAGACCCACAACACGTGGTACCGCGGCGGTAACGCTGCGGCACTGCATGGTTGCCCAAACGCCAGTGCCACACGGCAACCTGTCCTGCTGCCTTAGGGCAGCTATAGTATGGGGGGAAATATGCCCCCCCCACCATCACTGGGACCCCCAGAACGGCGGCGGGAAACACGACGCTGGGGCCAAACCCTTAAGCGGACGCTGCCGCAGCGGACTAACACGTCCGCTGCCCTGTGCCGGCACTGACCAAGGGGAGGGAACGCAATCCTGCCCAGGGAAGCCCCCCAATACCTGGGAAAAAGGGCAACACTGGGAGGCCGCAGGAAAACTGAATTCCAGCGGCCACCCAAAACGTATTAAAGGAAAAAATCCCCGACCACCCCCAAAACAGAGGAGGTCGGGGTACTCACCAATCCGACGTCTTCGGGCGTCGCGGCATCACCCCTTTGGTGCCAAAACACCCAACGGTGAGGTTACCGGAATCCATAAAAGGCCGCGGAGGCGGCAGGTGGGAACGGGTGAGCAGCGAGGAGGAAGACCAGCCAGCTAAAGAACTACTGGTCCGAGCCTCAGGGACAGCGTCACGGTACAACACGTTACGCCCCCCTGAAGTGAGAGCCGTGGCTCGACCCCTCCAACGGGTGAGAGCGGCCGACCCTTCAACGGTGAGACCGGCGCGAACCGCTTCAAAGGGCAAGCGTCGTCGACCCCTCCAACGGTCAGAGCCGTGCGCTCGAACCCCTTCCAACGGGTGAGAGCCGTGCGCTCGAACCCCTTCCAACGGGTGAGAGCCGTGCGCGCAATCACCTTACTCCAGGTGAGAGCCGTGCGCGCAATCACCTTCCTGCAAAGGAAAGAAAATAAAATAAAAACTCTGCAGAGCAGCTTCTGTCTCCTACAGACACTAGGCTGAAAACTGATCAGCCTGGCGTCAGCAGGAGGGATATAGGCCACCGGGGCGGGTCTATCACGTTTGATCCGCCTAGTGTCCGCCTCCTAGGGCAAGAGACTATACCCATGGTGCTGTGTCCCCCAATGAATTATTGGCGAGAAAGAGGACTATAAACTGCAAGGAAAAGGAGATGCACAGATGTGTTCTACAACCTCCATTACATCGTGAAGTACAATCAGTAATACTTCACTGCACAGATCTAGGACATGGTCAATCTGTAGGAATCCACCATCTACAAGAAGCCCAATACCTTCCCATCTGTTGTCCTTGTCCCGGGGGTGGATGGTGTAATGTGTGGTGATCCGTGGCACGGTAGCTGAAGACCATCTCTTGATGCAGAAGGTTGGTAGACATGTCTTCAGTGGTTTCAGGTACTGTAAGCATTGATGCGCTGTATGGACACAGAAAACATTTATTTTAATACTATTTAGTACCGACTCCTGGTTAACACTATTTTTGGCCTTAAGAAGTTTTTTTTTTAACTTTGTCTCTTTGCATTCTGGTATAACATTTATGTTTGTCTTACTTGTATGAGGCTTTTTTGTGGGCTAAGTCATACCTTATGTGGGTCCCATGCTTCAGTACATACATACATATAAGCACTGAATTTGTATGCCTTTTTATTTTAGTCAGAATACTGGGAAAAACATGTCCATTGCAGTTCTTATCATATGACATAGAGCAATCACTACAAATGTTATAAAATTTGGGTTCAGGTTGTTACGCTCATGAAAAAACCAAATAGTTCTATATTATATAGGGTATGTTCACACAGCGTCTTCCATGTGCATAGCAGCGTGTACTGTATGTGCCGCTATACACCGGCTGTTTTAGAGTGACGTGCTAGCCAGCATGTACTTCTAAAATGCTCTGTGCCAGCTCCCATAGACTCTCTCTTTCTCTGGTGCGTAAGCACCGGGAAGAAGTGGTATGTCACTTCTTTCTCCCAAAGCATAATACGCATCTGGGAAAATGGCAGGTAATCATAGCTCTCAATGAGAGCTATGAATTACCATATTTGCAGGGCACTTCAGTCATATTGCAGCGCAATTA
This sequence comes from Phyllomedusa bahiana, assembly GCA_025379985.1. Lineage (NCBI taxonomy): Eukaryota > Metazoa > Chordata > Amphibia > Anura > Hylidae > Phyllomedusa > Phyllomedusa bahiana. Next base: position 163,862 of record JAODAL010000461.1, on the reverse strand, counting down.
CGCCCAAAAAAATGCCTTGCAAAGACGCCGTGTGAACATATCCTGAAAGTGTTTATTAATAGGTGTGAGCCTTTTAATAAATCTGTTACAATCTATTCCAATGAACAGTTAAGACCTGCATATGAAACACTGGTCTTAATAAATTTGGGCCTTTGACCATCAAAATAACACTGTCTATGGTGACTAAATTGTTAAAATTGAACCCATTACTATGAGTTTTCCGCAGTAGAGAGCACGTGTGGCCGACATTAGTCAGTTAACCAGTTTTCAGGGACGGTTAGATCTTCTGTCACCATATGTACAGCCACTGACACTACTGGAAATAAGCCAGAACACAGTAAATGACTAATTAGCATCTGTGCCTGAGAAGACGGATATGAAGTACCAGGCAAATCTGGCTAATGCTAGTCTTCTTGCCTGAATATTGAAGGGGTTGTCCACCTCCCCTTTTTTAAACAATATGGAACTCTGAATTGCCCTTCGTGCCTGCCGCTCTTCTCTTGTTATACAGCTTTGGCGTCATGCAGTGTTAAAGGGTTGTCTCGCTACAAAGAATAGCTTTCAAATTGTAGGGAACACAAAATAAAGACATTTTCCAAATATATTGCTTTGTTCCTCTGTTTTCCCTAAGGAGATAAAAGTGAATTTATGACCTCCCTGGCTATTTCAGTTCCCTCAGTAACTGACCTGTAAACAATTCTCCCCCTGCTGTTTGTTCAATGAGATAACAGTGAGTGATGTCATTGTTTAATGTAGTTTGTTTCTGTGTATTGTTCTTTATTGACTATTATGTATCATTGTGTTTTACCACGAGTGTTTACAAACAAATGGGTTCATTGAGCCTCATTGTGATTTTGGGCGGATTAGTTTCGTCCCTATTTAAAGCTTGCAAGCATCTGTTAATACTGAATGTACCTGAGGAAGCAGGGGCACCTGCGAAACGCGTAGTACATGTATAATTTTTATTTGTAATAAATAGTTTTTCCAACTTATGTTGAGGATATTTTAGCAATTCCCCTACAGCGCTTCAATTTAGCTGCCCCACTTTACCAAATGAATCGAGTTGATCCTTTGAGTGAACCGTGATGTCATCACACAGGTCACAGCAGTGTCCATGCTGCTGAGCAGTAAAAAGCTTGATTTATGTAAAATAAACAGAACTGTAATTAGGGCTTTTGTTTTGGGGATCAGATAAAGCCTTCTGAGAGCAGTTTGAAAAGCTTCTTAGCTAATCTGATCTAATTAGCAACTGAAAGCATGGAGCTGTATGCAAATGAGTCAGTCTGAACCAGGAAGTATATATGTTGATGGTCACGCACACCTTTAAGGTAAAAGGGGGAAGAGCCGGGTGCAGGGTGAAACCGGATTGTCAAATCCACATATAGTCAAAATTATGTTCACCGCACACCGATAAATGATAACTAAAGTATTTATTAGTGTTCTACAGGGGCAGATACATATATGCACCAAATGTCAAAACAAATCCTGAACAGATGTTTTACAGTAAATAATCTATAGTGAGAATTCGTTTCTTAGAAAAATAGGAAAATGATGTCATAATAGACGACGTTTCGGCTAATAGCCTTTTTCGAGAGACATCACAAGGGGTCACTAAGAAGGAGGAGATGTTTTGGAAGAATAATATATATATATGTTGTAAGGCATAAATATAAGGAGCGTCCCCTGGGATAGCAGCCGCTGGAGGCTGTGAAGACTGGCCTGGATGAGGCAAGGTGTGGAGGAATGTACAGAACAGAAGCCCTGACAGCCTTCTCTTTCAGCCAGTGGGGCTCATGTTTTAGGTTACCCAGGACAACCATTTATGACATGGTCGGCTACATAGCTGGACAGTATCCTGCCTCTTGTGGCCCCTGTAGGGGAAGTGAATGAGCACTGGGTTTGCTATTGTGGTGGCCAGATGATTGGCATGCCACTACAAAGAAAGCAGGTGACAACCTCTTCTAAGGGCATGTTCACATGGCTTATTTTGACGCATATTTGCACTCTGTCTGTAAACCGACTGTTGGCCTTTTACATTGACTTTAATAGAAAATCCACGCAGCTGTCCCCACTGCACGGATTTTCCGCCGGACTTTTTTTTACACCGTCGTTCCGAGAAACTTAGAACATGTTCGTTCTTCCCCCCGGTTTCTAGGCAGAACATGAACATGTGGGTGCGAAGAGGGACGGCCTGAATCCGCAAACTGCAGACAAAAGTCATCCCCCTGACAAAGAGAGACCAAATACCGGTCGGGATTTCCTGACCGGTATGTGGTCTTTGCCGTGTAAACACAGCCTTAAAATGTGCTCTCTATGCACGTGCCCAAGGATACCGTCTACTGCAGACCCCTCCTAAAAAGTAGTGGCCCCCGCCAAACCTGTCCTGCTCCCTCTCTGGGCCAGAGGTTTGCTGAAACACAGAAAGAGCCAAAGTTTGCTCCTGGCATCAGAACGGGTGACGAGCCCAAACCTCAAGCTGAGAGTCATCTAGGTGTATGCACAACCGGGGTGTGCAGGTGAGATAGGAACCCGCGGGCCACACATTCTCCCCCGAGACCTCAGGGGGTCCCAGAAGGGCACCGCATCTCTTGACCCACACACAATAAAAAATTTAAAAATGACAAGTGAATGTGTGCGGCGCGATACTGCCCGGAATGATAACTCCACTATCTTCTGGCCAGGAACAGAGGAGGGCGCTCAGTGGGGACGGGCAATGTGCCCTCACTCATACAGGGCCCCACACCCCAGGGTCACCGGGCTCTTGTGGCTTGGATCCTGGGGCGCAGGTCACCTATAGTCCACGTTAGTGCACCCACAGTGTGCAGCACCGTCCATACCTCAGGCCCCTATAGCAGGCTGCCATCCCCACCAAGGAACTGACAACTGACACCACACTAGAACTGAGCCAAGAGGGTGCCTCTGGGTGTAAGCAGGAAGAAGCACTACAAATACCAGAAACAGTCACTGCTGTAGACTGGCGACCTCTCCTCTACATTGCTGGCGGCCGCTAGGGGCAACACTGAGCTGCAGCTATTACATATAGCAGGCAGCGCTAGGCAAGGACACAGCCTGTGAGGAGGGACACTCCACCTGGTCAGTGCGCCGACCTCTGCACACAGGTCACTGGGCACAGCGGACGGTAAGAGCAGAGGCTGCACACGGTGCACACACAGGCGACTGCCATGGGCAGAGGCTTTCAGGAATGACTACACGTCCCAGCATGCCTTGGGTGTCAGCCGCTAATGAGGAATGCTGGGACTTGTAGTGCTGCAGCGGCTCACGCTCTGCAGAGCTCTGTTGCCAGTTACAGCTGGGAAACAGGAGGCGACTGCCGGTCATCGCTTACCTTGCGTTGTATACCTGCAGACAGAGATCATCGTGAAGCCGGACTGTGAGATGACTGTACTGGGGCAGCAGCAGCTCCCAGCCTCAGATCACAACTACGTACTACTGCCAGCAATCATCAACTGCGCCTGCGCCAACGCACGGGCTGCCGGGAAATGTAGTGCAGTCTAGCAACGACCGAGATGGCAGTCATTAGGAGAGTCTTACAAGTGCGCAGAAGTATACGTAGCGCCCTCTGGCTACACGGCCGCAACGTGATAGAACTGGTGAGAACAGCAGAAGGCTGAGAGCCCTGAACCAATGATCAACCAGCTGTCGCATGTTGTGAACTGTTCATGTTATAATAAAGTTCGTTCAGAAAAAAAAAAAAAGTGTAACCTGAGAACGCGGCTCCTATTGGCCAGGAAGGTCCAGCTCTGTGATTAGCTGCAGCGGGATAGACCAGGCTGCTCGGCGCCGGTTTTGAAGTCCGCTACTTTTGCCTATTGCCACGTCCATAGAGTCCGGACCATGGCCACTCGGGTGAAGGGGGCGCGCAGTGACCCGCAGGAGCTGCTGGAGGAGGTGGAGCTGCAGATAGATGATGTAAGGTGACGGCCGATGTGTCAGGAGGGTCCCGGAACTTCCATTGATTATAGTAGAATCACCTAACCCTAGTGCAGCCTGTGCAGGTTGTGGGATGATCCCCTGCTCCACAGAAGTCACTGCTCCTGAATTATCTGATCAACTGAACAAGGGGAAAACTGCAACAAAGCTATTTAATCCACCACTGGCTTCACTGCTGATGTAACCACACATGACAGCTGCAGTACTAGACCTCACCGTGTAGACCTCACCGATGTAGACCTCACCGATGTAGACCTCACGGTGTAGACCCTCCGGTGTAGACCTCACGGTGTAGACCTCACGGTGTAGACCTCACGGTGTAGACCTCACGGTGTAGACCCTCCGGTGTAGACCTCACCGTGTAGACCTCACCGGTGTAGACCTCACCGGTGTAGACCTCACCGGTGTAGACCTCACCGGTGTAGACCTCACCGGTGTAGACCTCACCGGTGTAGACCCTCCGGTGACTGACGGCTGCAGTGGTAAACCTCACTTTTGTCCCAGCCAATGACTGACAGCCGCAGTGGTAGATTTGTTTTAAATGTAGTAGTTATGGAGAACAAAGCTAAACAGATTTCAGGTTTGAAGCCAAAGAACCTCAAAGGATTTGTCCTGCAGAGGAAAATTAATCTCAAATGGGCCCAGAGTGGTGAAACAAGTCATGCTTACCTACCTGTCTCCTGAGCTCTGCAGGATCCCCTCCTCTTCACTTTCGGGTTCACATCCCAACACACAGAAGAGGCGCACACTCCATTGTAGGTGAATGGAGCGCAGTAGCAGTGGGGGAAAGGTTGGGAAGTCTAGCTTTTTTTTTTTGTTTGTTCCAGGGCCATTTAAGATGAATTTTTCTTTGCTACACAGCCTCTGTTAGATTCTTTGGCTTTTTAGCTGATATTTGTTCTCTATAACTACAAAGCGTAAAAGAAATCGAGCCCCATCTTTGTGTGATTTCTTATCTAATGAATGGTCTTGTTCTCTGGTGCCTGGGCTGCACCTTGCACTGGGGTTCAGTCATTCATTGACTTCTATATGTGGTGGATACCTAATCTACATGATGACGGCTGGTTGTGGAATGTTGTTCTTATCACCAAAATCTGTATTGCACCCAACTGGGAGAAAGGTGTGAAGCTTTCCCTGATGCTGCTCATTCCCGGTTGTGGGCAGCAAGTGCATAGTCTTAAAGGGGTTGTCTCACTACAAGAATTGCTGTGTAAAAATTGTAAGAATTAGTCACTTTGCAATATGTTTTCATCAACAATATGCTACCTATTCTGAGATATTCCCTCTTGTATGGGCTGCATCAGCTCCTCTGGTTTCTATAGCTACAGACCTGTTTGATCTCTCCTGATAGGCTGCCAGCACTGGTTGCTATCAGGGCTGTGGAGTCGGCAAACCAAAGCCCCGACTCCTCAATTTCCCAAACCTCCGACTCCTGACTCCGACTCCTGACTTCCTCATACACGGCGCATGTTTAAGTGATAACTTTACTGTAGTAAAATGGTAACATCAGGCTGTTTATCACCTTATGATACAATAATCAAGCTATTTAGGTAGAACAAATACTGACAAGCAAAAGGGTAACAATGTTTTGATCTTTTGAACACTTGTGGGTAGAGTTGAAGAAAAAGCTGTATTTGTATCCAAGTCCAGTCTGCACCAACATTGGGAACATGTAGAAGAGACCTGGGATCAGATTTTAGTCAAGATATGCTTGAATCTGATCCAGAGCCCAGAAGGATTCAGGCAGTATTGAAAACCAAAGGTGGATTTCCCAAATGCTAACAAAATAATACAAATTAACATTTTGATTTTAGAGCAAAACAGTACAATGCATACAGAAAGAACTGCAGAACTAGCAATGCTAAATACTTGCAAGTCAAATTTATGTATGAGATAGGTAAGATGATTGTATATAAAATTACAGTAGCCTCATGTACAAAGCTGTAGTGGATGGTGAGATATGGAGCCTGAAAGTCACAAGTTCAAAACAATGTTACCATTTTGCTTGTCAGTGTAAAATATATTTATTGGATATGACTTTAGAACACAAAAAAATTGTAAATATGCAAAACACTGCAGGAACATTTGTGGAGTCTCTGAATTTGTTCTGAGAAATAGTATTGCCTCCATCAGATCCTGCATACATGACCCCACATCTGATCTCATTATTTCCAGGCTAGAGAACGGCCTCTCTACAATAACTTGAGTTGGGGGTAAAGCAGTGACCACAGGGACAACATCTCTAAGGCTATGTTAACATGGCTTTTAATTGGACGTATTTCAGTCCAGAATTACGCGCCGGAGTGCGCAAATTACGGGGGAAACGTCCCACTCTTAGGGTAATCACAGTTTTCATAGAGAACTTGGGATTACGTCTCCTTCCCTCCCGGGGCGAATACGCCGGGGGGATAAGGGACATGTAAATTTAACACGGCGTAAGGCGCTGGGCAATGAATGTCATTGGCCGGCGAAGTCCCGGCCCCCCGTCCCCCCCCCACACGGTGAAATTGGGGGTAATTACCCCCTGCATTTAACCTTAAAACCCAGCCAAAAAAATTCAGGGTAAAAGGGAATTGCCTCAGCCACTCATTTTGATGAATGGTTGATCTTCCTTCTTTGAAAGCAGGTAAAATTTTTTTAAAATCTTTTTGCCGGGAGCGAATTTTTCCCCCCTGGGGCGCGCTTTGCCTGTCCAGCATCAATTACACTCCTCATGTGAAGGGCTGAGTTTGGGGGCAGTGCACTGCCCGGACCCAATTCCTCTTGCCTTTGCATCGAACTAACTGGACCAACAATTATTTTTTTTGGAGTCGGTCCCTTTTATGAAGACCCCGGGCCCCTGCAAAATGGGCACCGACCTACGACTCCAAACCCAAAACCCGGGTTGCTATAGCTACAGACGGGGGTTCCTCAGTAGCTCTCACTGCAACCCGTAAAAGAGTAAACAGCCCGATTCAAATAGAAACCCAGAAAACAGGGTTAAAGAATCGATTAGTGAACAACCCTTTTAAGCCGCAGTGTACGATTGAGGCTGAAATCAAAAACTATGGGGTCACAACACCTCCCCTTTTAGTTTCACCCTGATTGTCTATTGACAGCCGTTTCTTATGGCCTATTTTACAGTTTTTAGTACATTTTTCAGATCATCAAGAAAAATCATTTCACATTTATCGTGACGTTTTGGCTATTTTGTTTAGTGGGCATTTGTCTTAGATTCGCTATAAAAATGCAAATCTGTAATATTTCTCCATTTGGGTACACCCCTGCTAATTGCTATGTAATCTAGGGTATAATAGAGACAGCCATCAGAGGGTGGGGTCGCCCTTTTCAGGACGATTTCCCCGCTAGTTAGGCAGATTACCGTAGGGAATTATTTCCTTCAGAAGTGCATACCCAGTATGGTTTTGATTTTTAGTCGCTTTCCACTTTTTTTTGAATTGGGACACTGTATCCTTTGAACATCAGTTACATGCGATATGGATTATCCATCCTGAGCAAGTACACGAGTGACTCCCTAGTGTGTATGCTGTTATGGCAGGATTCACATGTGTGTCCTATTGTGGCATTTTTTGTTCTTTGATCTCTTTTATTCAGCTAAATATTAAAAGTTACATTTTAGTCTAAGTTCTATATTTCAGTGATGACAGTTTTTAGCAAGTGAAACCTAAAGCTTGTGTTGTTTTGCAGGCGGCCTTTTCACTGACAAAGCTTCTTGAAGCAACGTCTGCTGTATCGTCCCAAGTTGAGGAACTTGCTGACAAATGCCAAGAGAATGCCCGCTTTCTGAAAGCTTGGAGAGACCTTTTGAAGGAAGGATACCAGTCATTACAACCCCGTGTATAACCTCCGGGCCTTCAGCAATCTTTAGGACATTCAGTTCAACGAAACAAATAATGGAGAGCTTTTATCTGCTCTGGATATAATTTATACCTGAGGGTTGAGCACAGTGCACCGTGCACTTTTTATCACAGTAAAGTATTGCTTAGTGTTCACTCTTTTTTTTTTTTTGTTACAGCTTCAGAACCATTGTCTGTCTTGGAAATTCTTGTTGCCTAATTGTTCTGTTTGGAAAACAGTATTCACTACAAAGATTTTACAATAAATCTTCATGTATTTTTTCCATTTAAAAATTGGGATTGCACACAAAATGGAAGTTAGGGCTTGATTCTAAAGTGGGAAACCAGTACTCACTCACTCACTAAATAAATAGTGTTAAATACGTGAAAAAGGGCTGCTATTTCTTAACAAAAATTATTAGAAAGCCCTGTGATTTGTGGCTGAGATTGCTATTCTGAAACTGCTGGCTGAAGATACAAAGCCTGAGCATTGTAGCCATAAAAAAATCTGTTTAGTGTAATTCAAAGCTTTATACATCTCCAAAGCAATACAGTGGGGATGCTTCTCTGTAGCAGTTGCTAAAAGGTTTATGATGGTAAAATGAATGTAAGGTTGCATTCACACTTTGTTCTTGCTGTGTTTTTTTTTAACTGAAAAAAAAAAACTTGAAGTAAGTTGGTGGCGATAAAGAAACACACTAAATAACAAGCATTAAAAAAGTTTTTTTTTGAAAATACATAATTGCATCCAACTTGGCAGAGTATTGCAAAAACTGTTCCAGGAGATAGAAGTCTGTACTTGTCAGAGAACTGCAAACTAACATGTACTGTACATCATTTTACTGTTATTCAAGAAATGAGTGTTCCTGCCAAACAGAGGAATCATGTACTGTAATTGGTTTCAGACATGTCAGTAGAAATTTGCACCTGGTTTACAGATAAAGTGGGGGTTTCCACTTAAAGGGGTCCATCCATCCCCATTCCTGGACGGAAAAATGAAAACCCTCAGAACTGCTAAAATATTTTTTCATCGAAAACACTAAGGGCCACATGTAAAAAACTGTTTTGGTCAAAGATTTTTTTTGTTACCCCAAGCAACCAATCAAGCTCCCCTTTTATTTTATATAGTGCTTGAAAAAAAATGAAAGGGGCCCTGATTGGTTGCCATAGCAATAAAAAAGTCTTAGACCAATCATTTTCAACATGTCCCCCTTAGGGGTTGTTCACTCGCTTTTCCCCTCCCTGTTACAACGCTTTTTAGATCCTCTCGGGGGCCCACAGGGCGGCCCAAGACAGCTAACAATTACATGACTTTATCACTGCCCGCAATGAGGGGACGCAGCGGGGTTCACATGAGAGATGCCCCTGCGTGTTTCCCCCCCGCCTTCGGATCTGTTTTGAAAGAATTTACAGCAATTCTTCAAAGCGGACCCGACTGCACTATGGAAACCCAGCGGGGATCTTTTTGTAAAAATCCACTGCCAGTAGTGATATGACACCTACTGCCCCCATAGTGATAGTGAACCTAGCGGGGGCCCCAACAGAAATTTCGGGGCCCCATACAGCTGAACCCTGGCCCCCCATGTAAACCCCCCCCCCACAACCCGATCGCCCTCCCCCAGCAAAAAAAACGCCCCGGACAAAAAACCCGGCCCTTTTAAAACCACATAATAAGTTGCAAAAAAAAACTTTTTGTGTATAAAATACAAGTGAGTTAAATTCTGGCTGCCTCACATACATACCCCAAAAGGGCTAGTACTCCATCCTATCCCCCACCAGCCCACTACATATCCGCTCCCCCACCACCCACATACACATCCCCTCCATTTTTTCCCTTGGTCCACAACCTACCACCTTCTAAAATAAACACCACAAAAAGTAATGTACCTCCTATCACAGGTCAATCGGGGGACACAGTACCTGGCATTATACCACGCCGACATAACCTAAAAAACCACCACATAAGTCCAACCCACTCAGTGTAACCTACTAACCGCAATATAAGCCACATAGAGTCGATACCAGCTCGGGTATAACCTAAAACACCGCCTATAAGACCACATAGAGGTCAGACACCACCCCAAATTTAATCCACAACACCAACATATAGAACCACAAGAGTCAATACCAGCTCAGGTATAACCTAAAACCACCGCCATAAAAGAACTACAAAAGGGGCAGACACCACTAGAAAACCTAAAACCCCACCAAAAAACCAAACATAGAGGCAACACCGTCGGTATAAACCACAACACCCCCCCCACATGGGCAACACCACCCCAGGGCACAAAACATTACAGGGAAAACCACGATCCAATTTAGAAAGCAAATAACCCTAAAATCAGAACTCACCAGATGTATTGAGGATCGTCCTTCTTTGGTCGTTTTTTTTCCTTTTCTTCGCTTTTCCTTTTCCACACCCCCATATCTTGTCCCGGGCCACACCACCCCCTCAGAAATTACACACAAATCTTAGAATCCTCAATTTTCAAGCATTTTTTACCTTTTCCCCCACCTCTTACAAATTTCCCAGGGGGGGGAGAGGGGGAAACAAGCCTAACTTACACAAATACCAAAGGGGTTTGGAGGGGGGGAGAGGAAAAACCCCCCGGGGAGATAATCACAGCTAAGGGCGCCCCCAAAAAATTTAAATTTTACCAGGGGGGTAGGCAAATGGACAGGGCCCCAGGGAATTAATAGGCCTATTTATAGGGAGACACCCGCCGGGTAAGTTGGTAGGCCACCCCCGGTAGGTTGGGGGGTACCTAGCCCTGAGTCCCCTTTTTTTTGTAGGCGGGCGGGCCCCCCCTTTTAAAGGTTAGGCAGCGTCAGGGCCCGCCTTTAGAGGTTAGGGAGCGCAGGGCCCGCCTTAGGGTTAGGCACGCCCGGCCCCCTTTAGAGGGTTTGGCAGCGTCAGGGGGCCCCCCTTTAGAGTTAGGCAGCGTCAGGCCCCCCTTTAGAGGTTAGGGACGCAGGGGCCCCCCTTTAGTTGAGGCAGCAGCAGGCCCCCCCCTTTTGTTTAGGGGCACCAGGGGCCCCCCTTAGTTTAGGGCCCCAGCCAGGGCCCCCCTTTTGTTTTAGCCAGCCAGGGGCCCCCCCTTTTGTTGTAGGGAGCACCAGGGGCCCCCCCTTTTTTGAGGCACAGCCGGGCCCCCCTTTAGATAAGGCAGCACCCGGGCCCCCCCCTTTTAAAATGGCAGCAGCCAGGGGCCCCCCTTTAGTATAGGCAGCACCCGGCCCCCCTTTAGATATAGGCAGCAGCCAGGGGCCCCCCCTTTAGATATAGGCAGCAGCCAGGGGCCCCCCCTTTAGATATAGGCAGCAGCCAGGGGCCCCCCCTTTAGATATAGGCAGCAGCCAGGGGCCCCCCCTTTAGTTGTGGGCGGCAGCAGCAGGCCCCCCTTTAGATAAGGCAGCAGTCAGGGCCCCCTTTATTTTGTAGGCAGCAGTCGGGCCCCCTTAAAATATATATAAAAAAAAAACCCAAATCAGTCATTTACCTGAGCCTCGCTCCCGCTCCCGGCCGCTCCGTGCTCCCCGCCGCTCCTGCCGCCCTGCATAGGCGGCGCGGTGAAGTGACGTCACCGGCCGCCTACGTCAGCAGTAGGGGCCGGGGGCCCGGCCTGCTGAGGGCCTAGTGTTTTCCCCGCCTGCCGGGGATACAGCGGAGCGCAGCGCTAGTGGCCCCTGTCTCCGCTGACCCCGCGCAGCCCCGGGAAGTCGGGACATAAGTCCCCCACTCCCGGGCCGGTCTCTGAGCGCTCGGGACGCGGGGCCCGGGCGATTCAGAAAACCGGGAAATGCGCGGCCCGGGCCCCGGGACGCGGCACTGCCTCCGGGCCCGCAGACCCTCGGGGCCCACACTGTGGGCCAGGGGGAGCCTGGTTCGGCGGCTGCGCCGCCGGCCCCCTCTGCCGTGAGGAATAAGGGGGCCCGCTTTCCGCGGGCCCCCTATTTCCCCCGGGCCCCATACGGGAGTACCGGTTGTACCCCCTGTATGGCGGCCCTGCCTAGCTGCCCCCAGTAGTGATAGTGACACCTAGCTGCCCCAGTAGTGATAGTGACACCTAGCTGCCCCAGTAGTGATAGTGACACCTAGCTGCCCCAGTAGTGATAACGACACATAGCTGCCCCAGTAGCGATAGCGACACATAGCTGCCCCAGTAGCGATAGCGACACATAGCTGCCCCCCGTAGCGATAGCGACACATAGCTGCCCCAGTAGCGATAGCGATACATAGCGGCCCCCAGTAGCAGCGATAGCGATACATAGCGGCCCCAGTAGCGATAGCGATACATAGCTGCCCAGTATGATTGCGACACCTAGCTGCCCCCCGTAGTGATAGCGATACATAGCTGCCCCCCAGTAATGAAAACATAGCGTCCCCATTTGTGATAAGGACACATAGCTGCCCCCCCGTAGTGACAGATAGCTGCCCCGTATGAAAGTGATACCTAGCTGCCCCCAGTAGTGATACGTAGCTGGCCCCCCGTAGTGATAGATACATAGCTGCCCCATAGTGATACATAGCTGCCCCCCGTAGTGATAGTGATACATAGATAGCTGCCCCCCGTACTGACACATAGCTGCCCCAGTAGCGATAGCGATACATAGCAGCCCCAGTAGCGATAGCGACACATAGCTGCCCCAGTAGCGATAGCGACACATAGCTGCCCCAGTAGCGATAGCGATACATAGCTGCCCCAGTAGCGATTGCGACACCTAGCTGCCCCCCGTAGTGATAGTGATACCTAGCTGCCCCCCGTAATGATACATAGCTGTCCCCATTAGTGATAGTGACACATAGCTGCCCCCCCCGTAGTGACACATAGCTGCCCCTGTAGTGATAGTGATACCTAGCTGCCCCCAGTAGTGATACGTAGCTGCCCCCGGTAGTGATAGTGATACATAGATAGCTGCCCCCGGTAGTAGCAATGAGACACAGCTGCCCCCGGTAGTAATGACACACAGCTGCCCCCAGTAGTAGTAATGACACATAGCTGCCCCCGGTAGTAGCAATGATACTCAGCTGCCCCCAGTAGTAATGATACACAGCTGCCCCCAGTAGTAGTGACACATAGCTGCCCCCAGTAGTAATGACACATAGCTGCCCCCAGTAGGAATGCATAGGACAATTAAAAACAACCAACAACAAAGAAGTAGTAGACACTCACCTTTCCCGGATCCTTGGCCGAGCTCCTCCTCCCAGCAGCCGACAGCAGCGAGCGGTGCGGGGGGTGGGACGTCACTGTGCATCACACTCCCTGCGCCGCTCATCATTGTAGGTGTGGAGCTCAGTGAGCGCTGCATCTACAGCAATAGGTTAATGCACCGCTTCTGCTTTCCCTGTAATGCAGCCGCATGCTGAGCGCAGCTGCTAGGTCTGCGCGGCCGGATTACAGCGGCCTCGCAGACAAGATGCCGACCGCCCGGACTGAAGTTAGCGGACGGTCGGGATCAAGTGTAGCCGGCGCCGCGTACCGGCAGGGGACGTGCTAAGGCCCGGTGCCGGTCTGCGGACCGGCGGTTGGGGACCCCTGGTTTATAACACAGTCTTTGTAAATAAGATGCCAAGAAAATCAGTGGTAAGTACTTATAGCAGGGTTGTGCCACCTACCACACCTCCAATGCCACCCTTTGGTCACCAAAGCTGCCTGTCCTTACACCCCTGGATTTCTTCCAGTTGGGCGTGTTCAAAAGGAAAGTGTATTGCAACAACCCACAGGCACTCATGGCACTGAGAGAAAACATTTGACATGAAATTGAGGCTATGTTGGTTGAAACCTGGAGCAAGGCATCCAACTTTCCGTGGAGGCTAATGACAGACATTTTAAACATTTTTCTCTGATTTCCTCATATTTCATATGGACCAAGATATGTCCATGTCAAATTTCACAAAATTATTTCAATTACTTTGAAAGTAACAAAAAGAATTTCAAAAGCAAGTGACCCACCCTGTATTAGACAGCAAGTAGACTGTTCTTGAAGTTGATGTACTAGAGGCAAGGAGAAAAGATCAGAACATATCCAAAATGGCAAGTCTTGTGGGATGCTCCTAATATGCAGTGGTTAGTACCTACTAAAAGTGGTTCAAGGAAGGAAACCGGTCCCAAATGGTATTGGAGGCTGGCCTGTCTGGCTTTAGCAAATAATTGCCACGAATGGCTGTGATCAGCTCACCTGTAAAAATGAGAACCCAAGGAAGGCAGGGCAGCAAACAAAACTCCACAGCCAACAGCAATTAAAAGGGTTTTGCTAAGAAGTGAGTTCCTTACCTCTTATCTGCTCAGGAGAGAAGATAAACTCAGCATGCAGGTCATAGGGAGGAGAGGGATTGGGGTGAGCAGAGAGTGAGGAAGCAGGGAGCGTCTGCAATGTTCACTCAAATAATTACATTACAACCAGTGGACAGCCCCATACACTGCACTTTTCTCCCCAGCCCTTTGCAAGCTCCTTCATGTGCAAACACGCAAGCTTGGCCAGATCAGCTCCTGTTAGTGTCCTGGTCCTGTCTAATGTAAACTGTCAGGAAACTAAGGGGGACTGAGCAATGCTGTAGCTCTCACAGGCTTCACTTTTTCGTAATCACATATATTTAGGAAAGTGATTAAATACCCATTTTGGAGGATCCCACGTCAACATTACATCGTGACATAAAACCCCTTTAAACTAAAATCTACAGGATGCCAGCCTGCAGCTCAGGTGACGGCCTCGTGTTATAAATCCAATAAAACGTCCTTCTGTATTCAAACTTCAATAAAAGTATTCACAGAAACACGGTCATAATCTGTCAAACATTGAGCCTCACCTTCTGGTCTGTCTGGTGTGATACTTCAAAAGATGTATTGTATTGTAAAGTAAAAACAATAATAAGAGAAGTAATGCTGGCTGTGATAGAAAGTTATCAGAATACGCAGTGTATTCCATCGCAGTTGTGTAGCTGCAGACTAGTCAGGGTGTCGTACTGATCCCTGTCTGCTGCTAAAAGCACCTAGCATAGACACATAAGTGTCAGTTCAGGATCAATGGATTGGAAGATGGTGGCCCTGGACTGATGAATTACACATTTTTTTTATATTAGGCAGACAGCTAGGTGCCTGTGCATCTCTTACTAGGGGAAGGATGATATTCTGGGAAGAAGGCAGGCTGGGGCAGCCAGTGTGATACTTTGGGTTATGTTCTGCTGGGAATCTCCTTGTATCATGACACTTAGGGTATGTTCACATGATGTACTGAGGCACATACAGTATGCGCTGCAGTACATCGTGTGTTTCGGGAGCTCGTTCTGATCAGCGCGTACTCCCGAGGAGCGGAGGGCTGGCGGCCCGCCAGCCCCAAAGACATGCATTTCTCGCGGTGCATATTAGCCCCAATTAATTGACACATCACTTATCTCCTCGCGCATACAATATGATCGTATTGTACAAGTGGGGAGAGGAGGCGTAAGCCATAGTTCTCTATGAGAGCTATGGATTACCGTAATTATGGGGCGCATTTCCCCGCGTATTAAGCGCAGTATGCCACGAAATACGCGGCGAAATGTGCCCCAAAATAAGCCGTGTGAACATACCCTTAAGAGGATTCTACTTTGACACAAAGGAGCTTCTTGAACATTGCTGCAGACCAAGTACATCACTACATGGCAAAAATGTTTTTTCTTTCAGCAGTATAACACGTCCTGCCACACCAAAAACATTGTTCAGTATCATAATACAGATCTTAATCTGACTGAGAATCCGTGGGATGTTCTGGAAAAACAAATCTAACCCATAGAGGCCTCACCTCATGAAGCACAGGACCTCAAGGATCTGCTAAAGCCATGTTGGTGTCAGATACGGCAGAACACCTATCTTGTGGAGGCCATGCATTGGCAAATTAGTGCTCTACCCACACATCATCCAGTTTGTTTTCTTGTGATTGGTAATCAGTGTAAAATACACATGTTGGCAAAATAGTTGGTACCCTTCCATTAAAGCGAAAAACCCACAATGGTCTCTGAAATAACTTGAAACTGACAAAAGTAATAATAAATTTACTGAAAATCAACTACCGTATTTTTCGGACTATAAGGCGCACATAAAAGCCTATGATTTTCTCAGAAATCGAAAGTGCGCCTTATAGATCCCGAAAGCGCCTTAATATGAATCAATTCTTCACTTGGGTTTTTAGGCTTTGTTCAAACGTATTAGGTACTCATTATTAGTGACACTGATTTGTAACTGATTTGCAATGATTTACAGCTGATTTACAATAGTTTAAATACGTTCCGAAATCAGTTACAAATCAGTTGCAAATAAGTGTCACTTAAGGCTATGTTCACAAGGCTGATTCAGAACTGATTCACTCGGATTTCCGATGTAAATTACGTATTTCCCAAATCAGTTGCAAATTTAGTTGCAAATAAGCCTCACTAAGTGTGACCGTATTTTTGTGATACGCAACGAAAATATGTACATGTATTGACTTTTGTTACAAGTTTACAAGTTGAGAGTAATTGTGAAAGTGTTGAATGAAGCTTGGCTTGCGGTCTGAACTTTGTTTCATTTTTAATGTGCCCCCCCTTATAAAACCAGTGCGCCTTATATATGAACCAAGAAGACTTAACAGGCGCTCATTGATAATGCGCCTTATAATCCGGTGCGCCTTATAGTCCGAAAAATACGGTAATAAAAATCAGACTTTGCTTTTAGATTGTGATTCAACTGAAAAATGTTAAGAAACAAACAAATGAAATTGTCCTGGATAAAAATGATGCCTTTATCTTAATATTTTGTTGCACAAATTTTTGAGTCAATCACAACAAGACAATCATTTCTGTAATTCTCAGTCAGACTTCTGCACTTGTCCACAGGTGTTTTGGCCCACTGCTCGCGAGCAAACATCTCCAGCTGTCTCAGGAGTGAAGGGTGTCTTCTCCAAACTGCATGTTTCATCTTCTTCCACAGATGTTCAATAGGATTTAGGAAAAGGCTTATAGAAGTCAAAAAAATATTCTCCCAGAAACTTTGTGCCTTGTCTATGCATTTTGGGTAAGGCTGTAGAAAGAAGTCAGAAGTAGAGGGTGTGACTGGCATCTTTCTGGCTCCTCAGAATGTCAGGAGAGTCGAGAAAAATGAAGTGTAATACTTACATGACATACTTCCAATATTTTACGCTAGCTAGTTCCTGGGTTCCAGACTTTGTGATTCGCCAGCTCAACCTTGTTTGTGATAAACTTTGGTTGGCTCCCTACACATTCCCAATGCCTTTTATTTGTCACTCCTAAAGCCTTTAGTCCTAAACTGCTTCTCTTTAAAGCTAGTTTCTTTATTTGCAGTGGATGCTCCAAACCATGTCTTCAAAATTAAAGGGATCAGCCAGGTGTTTAAAAAAATATATCTTAAATTACTGTCGCCCAGTTAAAAAAAAAAAAAAAAAAACAGTCATACAAACCTTTCTCAAAGTAATCTTCCAGTGCGAATTTTGCAAGCCATCTCTGGATCCTCTGATTACTTCCACCAGTGGTAGATGGACCGTTAACACTGCAGTTTTGACTTCCGGTTCTGGCGCTGGCGCGTGGATGTGAGTGCTGAGAGCTCCCCATTACCCTCCTGCTCCAGCCTGCTCAAAAGCCGCTCTGGCGGCGCTCACTGGCTCCCGCTGACCGCTCCGTGTACCTCTCAGCCCCGGCGCACGGGTGGATGGACAGGTACGTCCTTAGGAGCTGCGACAAAGACGCTTCCCCTATGCCTGCCCGCATGCATCGTGGAGACACCAAGATGGCGGCCCGCCGAGCGGCGCTTGCTGAGGAGTGCCGAACCATCGAGGCTGCTGCAATGGCCCTGAATGCCGCGGCTGCCCTGAATGCTACAGCTGCCCTAAGCGCCACAACAGCCCTAAACGCTTCAGCCACGCTCTCCTGTACTCCCTCAGATGGGGCCATACTTCCTCCTCTGCTGGACTACAAGTCTCTGGCCCAGGAGGTGACCAGACATATTCATAGTTTCATAGTTTGTAAGGCTAAAAAAAGACAAGTCGTCCATCTAGTTCAGCCTGTTGTGCTAAAGTGTTGATCCAGAGGAAGGCAAAAAACCCCAATGAGGTAGAAGCCAATTGTCCTCATTTTAGGAAAAATTCCTTCCTGACTCCAATCGGCAATCGGAAAAATCCCTGGATCAATGACCCCTCTCCAGAATCCTAGACATTATAACTTGTTATATTATTACGCTCCAGAAATGAATCCAAACCCTTTTTGAACTCGGGTATTGAATTCACCATGACAAGTCCCTCTGGCAGAGAATTCCATAGTCTCACTGCTCTTACAGTAAAGAATCCCTTTCTATGTTTATGTAGAAACTCTCGTTCCTCAAGACGTAAAGGATGCCCCCTTGTTCTAGATAAAGCCCTGTGTATAAATAAATCTTGGGAGAGATCTCTATATTGACCTTTGATATATTTAAACATATTTATTATATCCCCCAAAGCCGTCTTTTCTCTAAACTAAATAACCCTAATCTTGCCAATCTTTCTGTGTACTGTAGTCCACCCAGTCCTTTTATTATTTTTGTTGCCCGCCTTTGTACCTGTTCAAGCTCTACAATGTCTTTCCTGTGCACTGGTGCCCAAAACTGTACACAATATTCCATGTGTGGTCTAACCACTGCCCCTGAACTTCAAGCCACCATAGAGGCAGCCCTGCAGGCATCTTTAAGTAAATTACAATCTGATATTCAGGGACATGACTTAAGGCTAGAGGAGCTGGAACACAGGATCCTGCAGCTGGAGGCAGAAAAGGATGTGCTGCACCGTAAGCTCCCATCATGTCATAAATCTCAAGATACGCTATATGACCGCATAGAAGATCTTGAAAACTGCTCCCGCAGGAGCAATCTGCGGATACTGGGCCTCCCTGAAAGAATAAAGCAAGCAGATCTCCAGGAACTCTGTCAACTTGCCCTCCCGCAAGCCCTGGGCATCGGTCGCAGCTGCAGGGCTGAGAGAGCACACCGCATTGGCCCTGAACCCCGTTCTGGGAATGTGAAAGGAGACCAACTGAGGAAAAGACCCCGCACTGTCATTGTCAAGTACCTTGACTACAATGATAAACAGGACATCCTCAGAGCGTACCGCAAGCAGAAATCCCCTACACTTCTTGAGGGACATAAGATATTAATCTTCGAAGATTTCTCCGTAGATGTCTCCAGACGCCGCCGAGCGTTCAGCAAAGTATGTTCCTTACTATTCTCCAAGAGGATTCGCTTCCAGATGATGTACCCGGCCACACTAAAGGTGCTTCTTCCGGACGCTGCCCCGAAATACTTCACTTCACCAAGGGATGCAGAAGATGATCTACGGTTTCTTGATGGTCCTGGACCCTTGTCCCCGCGGTCATCTCCTAACAGCGAGAATGGGTCTGCCTCTTCTACTTCACGTCTCTCTTCCCCAAGAGAACAGAGGTCTCCGAACTCTCGGCGTCTTCCTGAGACCCCTCGTCACTCTCCGACCTGAGGTCCTCTTGCAAGGCTTTTCTGGACTGTTGCAATGATCGAGGTTCGTGAGTAATGTCTTGATGTTGATACTTACAGTTTGCTATTGACTCTTTCATAGTTTTAACCCTCTGTGCGGTTGTCTGGCCTACCGCTGATGGACCACGTAACTTTAAATGCCGTGGTCTTTCCACTCCATTTAAATAATACCAGCACGTGGGCGCATGCGGCTCCTTTTGAACCTCAGTACTCAGTTCTGAAATGTTTCTAGGGTGTATCTACCTGTATATCTAATGGCCCTTGGATGCAGGGTTCATATCTTTTTCCTAGAGACTTTTAACTATTTACTTGTTGGTCCAAATGGTTAACCTGCTGTTGATTTCTATACTTAGGGAGTTACAAAAAATTCTTTGTTTCTGGCGGGAGGGTTGGGGAAGATTTGGATTTTAATTCTCTTGTCCTCTTCTGATCACATCCCTCGGGCCAGAAAAAAGCGAAGTCTTACTACGCAGATAGAGATTCTGAGAGGTTTTAGTCCCTGGATCTCTGCGTGCCTTAACATTCACTGTTTATTTATATTTTATTTTTTTTCTTTTCTAATCCACACAGCTTGTTCGTGGGTTCCTGATTATTTAACCTTCTTTGTTTGAGTCTGACGTCTAACTTCTATACCCCCCCCCTCCCACTGTTAGAACCACACGTCCTACCCTCTTAGGCTTCCCTAATAGTCCCATCCGCCCCCTATGAGGGTCATCACTTGGAACATAAAGGGGCTCCGCTCCCCAAATAAGCGGATTAAAATTTTTCGCCACTTGAAGAAAATGCGCTGTGACATTGTCTTCCTACAGGAAGACTTTTTTCGAATGCGGAAATTGTGGGTTGGAGGGGTTTATGGCTCCCAGCGATGGGCGGTAAAGCAGGTGTTATCACCCTGGTGCACAAGAATTTTCCTCTGCAAGTTGTCTCCCACGATTCTGACCAGGAGGACAGATGGTCACATCTGAAAATTTCCTACAATGGTAACCTTATTAGCCTGTTCAATGTCTATGGCCCTAATGCCGTCAGCAGACCCTTTTTTGTAGCTTTGGCAAGCAAAATTCAGAAGGACTCTGCTACTTCCACAATCATAGGAGGTGACATGAACGTGGTCCTGGATGAGGTGCTAGACAGGAAGAGGGACCTTCCACGAACTCCCCTGGCTGCTCCCTCACGTAGACACACCCCTGGGGTCCTTCAAAATTTTCTGACCTCAACAGGGACCAGAGATGGCTGGAGAGACCTTCACCTTGATAGTAGAGAGTTCTCTTTTTTCTCTCATTCCCAACTGTCGTGGTCTCGATTAGATTATATATTAGTATCCCAAGATGTTCAAAGAAAAGTGGTTACCTCCGAGATCTTAGATCTGCTCATCTCGGATCACTCACCTGTAATGATGGAAGTAGCTGATGTTTTCCCTAAGGGGTCGGACTACATTTGGCGCTTTCCCACTTTTATGGCCAAAACTGAGGCATTTGCCAACGTAATATGTGGATGGTGGCTAGAGTTTGCGTCCACTAATGAGCAACATTTGGCTGACGCCTCTCTCTTTTGGGCCACGGCCAAATCAGTTCTCAGGGGCCGACTAATAGCCTACACCTCCTCTTACAGGCGTAAACTGAATGAAGAGTATGAGAAGGCGACGGAGGAGGTGAGGAAGGCTTATACAAAATTTCTCTCTAATTGCTCGGAGGACACTAGACGGGGCTGGGAAAATGCCAAGAGAATCTTTGACTTGTGGTTAGGCCGCAGAGAGGAGGTTCAGTGCGCCCACTTGAAGTCCACCTTATTCCGATATGGTAACAAAGCGGGGAAATTGATGTCCAGACTGCTCCAGGGTAGTTACACCCCTACCCATATTACTTCCATCCGCACTCCCGGGGGCCAGATCACATCTGATCCCTATCTGTTAAATGATTCTCTTAAAACATTCTATGAACAGCTATACTCCCCTGACCCGGGCTCACCCATGCTAGGTCAGCAGATAGTAAAAAATTCCTGGCCTCGACTCCCCTCCCTAGCCTATCCCCTGAACAGTTGGAGGTCCTTAATGCCGAGATCACCCCCCCAAGAGGTGCAATCAGCCATCCGTCAATTGACCAACGGAAAGGCCCCAGGACCCGATGGTTTCTCCTGTGATATCTATAAGATCCTGGTAGAACCTTTAACCCCCGTGTTGACTGAATACTTTAATCAGATAATCAGGGAAGGTAACGTCCGTCCCGAGTCCAAAAATGCCTACATAAAGGTCATCCCAAAAAAAGGGAAGGACCCCCTTTTGCCTTCCTCATATCGCCCAATCTCGTTGATAGACACAGACCATAAACTTCTCACCAAAATCATGGCTGATAGACTAGCTGCCCTGCTCCCTCTTCTAATTGGCCCTGCCCAGAAGGGATTTATTAAGGGACGTGCCGCAGTGGGTAATCTCAGAAAGGTCCTGGCGGTGCTGGAAACAGTGAAAGGATCCTCCCATCCCATCGGACAATTGTCATGATTGCGATTGATGCTGAAAAAGCATTTGACAATGTCCGGTGGGATTGGCTGTGGTTGGTCCTCGATCGTATGGGGATAAGGGGCAATTTCAAAAATCTACTGTCAGCTATTTATAGCGACCCCACTGCACAAGTTCATACCCCAGGTTTTCTATCCCAGAGATTTTCCCTTCATAAAGGGACTCGTCAGGGCTGCCCCCTCTCCCCTCTTTTATTTGATATTGCCTTAGAACCCCTAGCGCGTTATTTAGAAGAATCAGATCTTTTCACAGGTATTACTGTAGGGAGGGAGCAGGTGAAATTGGCTCTCTTCGCTGACGACCTCCTCCTCTTTTTGTCCGACCCGATTGCGCCCCTCCCAAAAATCCTCTCCTTTCTCGAGGACTTTGGAAGGTACTCCGGATACAAAATCAACGCCTCTAAAAGTGAGTTACTAGAAATTGGTTCCCCCCTCCCGAAGGCTACTTGGAGCAGTCTGGGATTAGGCATCACTCCCGTAAATTCCCACATCACATACCTGGGAATAAAAATTGGTAAGGATCCCCACACTATTTACAATCTGAATTTTCCCCCTCTGCTTGCAAAAATCTCCGATGACCTCCGCAGATGGCATGGCCTCCCCCTTTCTTTAGCGGGACGCTGCCACGCAATCAAAATGATATGCTTTCCAAAGCTTTTGTACCCCCTCCAAACTCTTCCCCTATTGCTGAAGCCTACTGATATAAACAAGCTCCACGCCTCCTTCTCTCGCTTCCTCTGGGCGAGGAAGGCCCCCAGGATAGCCCTTAGCAATTAATGCCCCCGGGTCACCCCGGGAGGTCTAAACCTCCCTAACGTCCGATACTACCAACTGACGTGCCTTACTAGACACGTCCTAGATTGGCTCGGAGAGACCAGTCGATACTCAAATTTTGATTTAGAAAAGAATTTGATGCATCCATGGCATCCCCAGGCCCTCCTTCACACCAAACTCGATGATCCCTCCGGGGATTAAGAGCTCCCTTTTGCTTAAAGACACGATAGCAACTTGGAAGCATAGTCGCAAATTGCTTCAGTTACCCTACCAGATGTCTAAGAAGCCCCGCTGTGGATCTACCAGAATTCCCTCAGGGCAGGGATAAAACCCCCTGTTTTAAGCTGTGGAGGGAGAAGGGAGTGGGTGTATGCGGAACATCTAATACATATGGAAGAGAAAAGGGGGGTTGACCCTTCTGAACTCAGAAGTAAATTCGCGCTCCCAGCAGTTCATATGTTCCCGGCGCTCCAGATACTCTCATTTTGTTAAGCCAGACTGAGAAACCTTTCTAAACTTTGTTCACCGAATGGTTTCGACTCCTTGTTGAAGTGTCATGACTCGGTTTTTTCCCTCTCTCGCATTTACAGCATCTTGAGAGAATACGACTGGGGGAGGGGTAATGGCTCACCTTTTGATAAATGGGGACGTAAATTGGGAGACCAGGAGCTACCTGACAAAATCCTGACGGGCCTTCATAAGGTCCGCAAGGCGGTGATTTGTGAGACATGGAGGGAGACTCATTTTAAAAACTTGCACAACGCATACTATGGCTTTAATCTCCCCCCTACGCGTAACTGTCCTGATAGACAGCAGTTCTGCCCCAAATGTCGTGCCCCAGCCACGACTATGTGGCATGGAATTTGGCAATGCCCCTCCACGCAACTTTTTGGGGATCGTTTTGTTAATTATGTCTGGCGTCATTGGCGCATTAAACTAACCAAGAGTTATGAGCTATTAATCTTCCACTACACTAGACCTCCGGACGTTGCTGAAATTGGAAGCGTGGGCTCCGTCCCCGGTGTTGTCCACATAGCTATCCTGGTGGCCAAACGATGCCTCCTACTTCATTGGCTGAAGCCTCAAATACCCCCTATGTCTTTACTGGAGGACAATTTGAGGAAGTATTTGGTAGCGGACAGATTGGAGACGGAACGCCACAAAGAACTTCGTACGGAAGCCATTCATCCTCTCACACTTCTCCAGGGACTAAATAGCCCAACTGATGTCCTCCTTTCGCTACACAGGTTGGTACGCGAGGGAGGCCATGAAGGGCACCTTGGGCGTCCTTGAATCGAGATGACCCCTCCTCTCCCCTCCCCCCTGTTTTTGCCTTCCCCTCGCCTTTCCCCGTTTTCTTCCAGTGGGTGAGAAAATCCAGACCCACAACTGTCAGACTGTCAGACTCATTAAAACAAAAACCAGATTTAAAACAAAAACCAGATCCAGATTTTTATTTTTTGCTAGTTATTCTTTTCTGTTGATTTACACTTTTACCACCATACTTCTGAAAGGATACCTTTCTCAACACTGTTTTAGGTGGAACGACAGATTATTTTTGTTAAGATATCTTCATTTATTATTGTAATGACTGTGTCGTGTCGGATAATCGATGATTCTGTTTTCATGCTAAAATGCTAATATAGCGTTGTTATTGATATGTTATCTTTCATGTATGGTATATATATATATTTTCATTATTTTCTCTCTCTCTGAAAAATCCAATAAAATATGTTTCAAAAAAACCCAAAACACTGCAGCTTCTAATTGACTGGTCACATGCCGCTTCCTGACATCACCACTTACAGTATTTACCTCGGAACATTGATATAAGGTGGTGGCACATGACCACTCCAGCCAACCAGCAGGTCTAAATAATAGTAACAGTCATAAATGAATAGGATTATTGAAGCTTCAAGAGCCCCAAAAAGGTAGATGGGCAAGAGAAAAAGGGCCAGAATAAGACCGAGTGCAATCTAAGATTTTGTTTAGTTGACACCAGTAAAGGTAGCATTGTTAGTGCTGAAAGTCCATTTTAATAAATAATATTTAATACAAAAAATATATTTTTTAGGAAAAAGATCATCTTGTAGAGTTTTCCTTCATATTTCAAATGTTACAGTGGGACTAATGAAACAAGAAACGGCACCAAACATGACAAATGTAATACATCACAAATAAAGGTCTCTGTGACACAAAGCTAGATGCTAAAATATACTTTTTAGGTTAGCTGAATAAATTACAAATACTTTAGAGCTGGGCTTACCAACTATAACATGGTTCAAACATGGCAAAATTGGTGAGCACATCCAAACAATAATGAAACAATACCCTAGGGCACTCTGGTGGCTGAAGAGCAAAATCAAACCCAACAAATACAGTTGTGCTCAGCAGGTGCTAAAACACAAATATCAAGTTTGTGGAATATTTTGAATTCCTATGCTATATAAGTTGAGGTGCAAAATGTGAGCCTATCTAGCATGTCAAGATAACGTTATTAGATTGGATTTATTCTTTAGACTCTCCTCTCCTGAGGGCAAACAAAGTCACTGACCAGTAGGATCAAGCTGGACTGGTTAAAAGCACCTAAAGTAAAGAGAAGAATGCATGACCAAAGTGGAGGCAAGCACATCTCCAACTGTACAGTACCGTTCAAAAGTTTTAGGCATGGTTGGGAAAAAAATCTGCAGTGTTTAGGGTATGTTCATACAACGTAATTGTGGGCCCTATTTTGGTGCATAATTGCGCTGCACATGTACGGTAATTGATAGCTGTCACTGAGAGCTATGAATAACCCATGTTTTTCCCGACGTTATAATACACGGCAGGAAAAAAAACAATTGATATGTTACATACGCGCCGGGGAGAGTAAAAGTGAATGGGAGCCGGCAGTCAGTGTTTTAGAATACGCGCTGGCCAGCACGTGTGTCAGGAATCTCCTACTATGCCTTGGAACTTACTAACTGTGTTTGCCCTTAAGTTTGCCCTCAGTTAAGATGGTGGATTGTGTCTCAACTGGTTGCCATCTTGTTTCCTGTTTCCTGTTCCGGGTTTTCCTATATAAACTCCTAAAGCCTGTTGTTCACTGCTTGAAAATTGTGCTTAGCTCCTGCTTTCCAGTCCTCTCGCCTGGGTACTTGCCGTCCAGCCTTGTTCCTGTTCATTGCAGTTAACCCTGTGCTAACCTATTGCCTGCTGTCACTCCACCGCTTAACCCCTGCACTTCTGACCAAGCAGCAACCCATTACCTTCCTGGGACCTCGCTATCCACCTGCCTCCCTGTGTTTGTACCTAGCCCGGCCATTGGATTCCAGCAGTATACACCAGTATCGTGACAACGTGCTTCTAAAACACCCGATGTACATACTGTATGTGCCGCAATACGCCGTGTGAACATACACTTACAGTGTTTTCAGGAATAGAAGCGGTAATTGTTTTTTATCCGTTAGAAAAATGCATGGTGAATAAATAAAAGAGATATCTAAATCAAATCAATATGTGGTGTGATCATCCTTTACTTTCAAAACAGTATCAATTTTTCTAGGTACTTGTAAACAGTTTTAGAAGAAAATCAACAGGGAGGTTGTTCCAAATATATTGGAGAACTAAGGACATATCTGTGGATGTATGGTTGCAATCCTTCTGTCTCTTCATGTAATCCCAGAGTAGAAAAAAAAACTGGTATGAAATCCGCAGTATTGGCTGCTCAGTGGAAGGGTCAAACCGGGAGGAGTAACTACTTCAGCACAGGGTCAAAATCCATGGCACAGTAGTATAAGGTACAAAATGTAGGGTACTTTATTGGTAAATATGTAGTAGTACAAACTGTAGCCTAAAAAATAGGGAAAAGGGTAGAGAAAAAAATTGGGGAAAGCACCAAAAACTGGTAACTTGCATGAGCAAGCATTGTGATGCTGGGAGATAGCCGAGGAATGTGGACTTTCTGGACTTCTGTTCCAAATCTTGGAGAACAGTTGAGGTTGCTAAATTGAACCTCTATTGATAGGCCTTCATCCTTTTTCTCCTGGGCCCCTGCCTGTTGCTTGATAAGGGATCATGATGACCCAAAATATTGCATTGTTTAGAGGCCCTCCTTCCTTTTCTCAGCATATCTAAGGACATTAAAGACAAGGAACCCAGCTCAAAATAAGAAAACTCAAATGGAGCATTCGTACTACTTCAAGGTTTACTGGACTCTTGCTAACAGGACAGAAGCACCATGTTCATATAGCCTGCCAATTGAGGTCCAACTTATGACCATGAACTGCTCTCTCAGATTTTGGAAGAGAAGCCCAGAAAGTCCACATTCCTCACTATGTCCCAGCATCACAAAGCCTGCTCATGAAAGTTACCAGTTTACTACATGTCTCCAGGACTTTTGAGTTTTTGGTGCTCTCCCCAATTTTTTCTTCCCTATAGGTAATCTACGTTTCTTACCTTATACTAGCGTGCTGTGGATTTTGGCGCTATTTATGTAATCCCAGAGAGACTCGATGTTTAAGGGTTCTGCAGAAGTCATATCTTTGCGCCCAAGAATCTTTGTTCTTCTTTAAGCTAAGAATTATCCTAAATAACATTGGCAATATGTTTGGGGTCGTTATACTACTTAAATTTGAAGCCAAACTTCCTATTAACACTTCTAATTTTAAAAGCATTGTTACTTCGCTTTTTTTTCCCATACCTGCCTAAAACTTTTGCACAGTACGGAACTATACAAAAACAAAACTAGAACATACTATACCTAGAACATAGTGACAATTGCGATGCACCAGATTAAAAATTCATGTACATGTAGTTAAAATAGTTATCAATGTCATTTTTATTACCATAACATTAAAATAAACATATGACAAGTAAATTATATGACTGAGGCCCCATTAGCATGATGTTTTGTGGTATCTGTTGGGATACCTTGAAAAAAGTGTGCTGTGGCGATGGGACATGGCTAACATTGAAATACACTTGCTCTACTTTCCAGTTGTATATGCTTTATATGCCAGGAAACAAAGCGTGGTAGACTACACTCTTGTGTCCTGCACATAAAGGGGGAAATGTATGAACGGGGCTGCGCCAAGTCTGGCGTGTTTTTTAGCCAGACATCAGGCACAGCCCTGTTCACATTACTAAAATGCCTTCCGAACACCATTATCAGACGCATTACAGAGCGCAAGTGGCACTTTGTAATGCGCCTGATTTCAGGGGACATGCGGGAGGCATACCGCACTAGATCCGTACAAAGTTATAGGTTTATAGCTTTGCTACGGCAATTCTAGGCACATTACTGCTGCAACTGGAAGAGCACTTTCAAAGTGGTTTACTTGAGCCAGAAATGTCATACTAGTGCTAGAATGCTCCTGATTTATGACCTGCTGTAAAGTGGGTTCATAAATCAGGCACATTCTATGCTATTTTAATGCACATGAAATTTAGGGCGACATGTATGAAACTCGCCACGTCGGAGCGCACCTTTTCGCCCGTTTTCCGGTGAAATTTGATGATTTTGTCGGTGCTGGGGCGCGTCATACATTATATGTAAAGCCGCGGCCTGCAGTGTTGGGCGCAGTGCGGTTAGGCGCAGTGCGGGCTGCGACTATGATTACGTGAGGTGTGTGCATCATATGCGGTGTAAGTCGCCGTGCGGCCAGTGTGTGGGGGCAGTGCGGGGACATGGGCGCAGTGCGCGTCGCCTAAGAATGCCGTGTGGAGGTGGCCATACATGCGGGGAAAAGTCACCGCGCTGCAGGGGGGGCGCAGTGCGGGACTTAGGCGCAGAAGGGACTGCACTTAACATGTATTCCGATACGAGACAGGCTGGAAAACAGCGAGAAATCATTAAACATGTCCGTGCGGAATATGAATAAAAAAAGCGTCTTTATAAAGGCGTAAAACATTCTCTGAAAAAGAGCTCAAACCTCAAAAATAAAAAATACATAAATAAAATCACTTTCCAAAAATCTAGAACGGCGCTATATCGGGAATTTGGATATTTGAAATTGCCGAGAAATACAGTAATTCAAATTCTGTAAGCTATTCTCATTGGTCGGCATAAACCAGCCAATCAGAATAGGAGCGACAGTGAACCATTAAAACCTATGGAGAAGTTTGGACCAATCAAAATCAAAGGCGGGACAGTTCAAA
Source organism: Phyllomedusa bahiana (assembly GCA_025379985.1). Taxonomy (NCBI): domain Eukaryota; kingdom Metazoa; phylum Chordata; class Amphibia; order Anura; family Hylidae; genus Phyllomedusa; species Phyllomedusa bahiana. The sequence goes on along the minus strand of JAODAL010000461.1, from coordinate 135,148 downwards.
ATACTGTAAAAATGCAGAAAAGAACTGATTGGTTGAGCTAGCGGGGGCTTGGCTATCTCGGCCAATCAGAATAGGAGCGACAGATCCATTATAACCTATGGAGAAGTTTGGACCAATCAAAATCAAAGGTGGGACAGTTCAAAATACAGTAAAAATGCTGAAAAGAGCTGATTGGTTGAACTAGCGGTGGTTTGGCTATCCCGGCCAATCAGAGGGCGAGCTACTTTCTCCCATTGTAGTCTATGGAGAGATCGTGGCAATGAAATCTCAGCTCCGTGCGGCATGGAGTATGAATAAAAAAATCATTTTTATTAAGTGTAAAATTTTCTCTGAAAAAGTGCTGAAACCTTCTATAAACATAAATCAATTAAATCGCTAACAACGCGTTTGTCGCCGAGATCGGCGCTACATAAGGCAGTGCAATAGACAGAAAATCCTGGAAAAACAGTAAGTCAAATTGTTTTAGCTCTTCTCAGTGGTCGGCAGAAACAAACCAATCAGAATAGGAGGACAGTGGCACTAACCAGGAGACCAATCAGAATAGGAGCCTAGGGCATTCAACTAGGAGAAATATTGACCAATCATATTCAAAGGCGGGACAGTTTAAAATGCAGTAAAAATGCAGAAAAGAGCTGATTGGCTGAGCTAGCGGGGTCTTGGCTATCCCAGCCAATCAGAGCGCGAGCTACTTTCTCCCATTGTAGTCTATGGAGAGATTGGCGCAATGCAATCTCGGCGCTCAGCGCCGTGCGGCATGGAGTATGAATAAAAAAATCATTTTTATTAAGTGTAAAACATTATCAGATAAAGAGCTGAAACCTTCTCTAAAAATAAATCAGTTAAATCCCTAAAAAAGCATTTGTCGCCGAGACCGGCGCTATGTAAGGAATTGCAATATAGAGAATTGCCGGGAAATACAGTAATTCAAATTGTTTAAGCTCTTCTGATTGGTCGGCATAAATCAGCCAATCAGAACAGGAACGACAGTGGCCCAATCTAACCTATGGAGAAATATTGACCAATCATATTCAAAGGCGGGACAGTTCAAAATAGAGTCAAAAGGCAGAAAAGAGCTGATTGGTTGAGCTAGCGGGGGCTTGGCTATCGCGGCCAATCAGAGCGCAAGCGACTTTATCATAGAGTTCTATGGGAAAAGAAATGGCGAGCGAGCTCTGTTTGTGATTGGCTAATTTAAAAGAGGCGCGGTTATTTGGACCAATGGGAGAGCGAGCGACGCTCTTATGGGTTTTCTAATGCAATCTGGAATAAAACTGTACATGGCCGAAATTAAATTATAAGACTACAGAAGTTGTACCGATGTGTATATAAAATGATCAATAATATGGGGGTAAAGAAAAAATATTAATTCAATAAAATCAGGTTTATTTCTTTATTTTCATTAGCCAAGGATCAATAGTATGGGTGTAACAAAAATAAAGAAATAAACATGATTTTATTGAATTAATTTTTTTTTCGTTACCCCATATTATTGATCATTTTATATACACATCGGTACAACTTCGGGAGTATTATCACTTGATGCCATGCTTACTGAGGACCGCACAAGCTAGTGACAGACCTGCTGTTTCCAGTAGTGTACCCTTTATTCTCTAAGATGCAACAGTTTCAGAACATTTATTGCTCACATCTGGCAGTTTGCAGCCTGTTCTACCAGAACAGAGTCCACTGAATTCATGAGCAAGCATCAATTCTGCCCACCCACGGCTAGCACTGCCCACTGGTTATTCACAAGTTTCTAACTATTTAAAGTAAAAGGTTGAATCAGCTGCTTATGAATAAGCTGGACTCATCTCTGGCAGGACAGGCTGCAAACTGCCAAATTTGAGCATTTAATGCTCTGAAAATTTAGCATCTTAGAGAATGAGAGAAACAGCGCTGGAAATAGCATGTCTTTCACTAACTTGTACTATCCATAGTAAGGGTAGCATAATCTATGTGAAAGGTTCCTTTTAAGCAGAGACCTCGACAAAGGTAGAAAAGAAGAACCCCACTGTGACTGTTCGTTACCTTTCTTCAAGGAAATGTGTCATCAGAAAATTACCTATTGTTTGTCATGTTTTTATGTAAAACACATTTTTAAAGAATTTTTGGTTATTTTTTTTAACTTTTTTCATGTCAATATATATTTTTTTAAATCCTGAAATCTTGCCGTTTTTACCTTGACCACTAAGCTTATTAATAGTCTGACCCTTCCTGTTCTGCAGCAAAATTTTTTTAGCAGTCTCGTCATTATCAGCACAGGCAGGATTACATTGAATGGTGACACCAATGTGTATAGATAACACAGGATCCACTGTTCACAATAGTAGAATAGTCACAGCTCCCTCTCTCCCCATCCTTGCTCAATGACTTCTTCCTAGGTCACAAAGCATGCCTAGAAATCTCTGCTATAGAAGTCAATGGGTCTGCTTCTGTTCACAGGCTCCTATGTCCATGAAACGGCTGTAAAGCATCTCTCTAAATGCTGTTAAAAGCAGCTTAGGAAAGATGGCTGCCTCTATAATAATATACAGAACATAAAAATGGAAAAAATATACATAGAAAAAAACAGCTAAAAAGAAAAGAATATGTATCCCTATCTGCTTTTAATTAGTGAAAAAAATATTGGTTATAGATTCCCTTTAAAACTATCTGCAGAGTTCTGGGACTAAGATAATGTGTGCATGATTTGCTGCCTAACATGCCTATTATTTGCAGGGGACGCTATAGCACTGTGTCATTACACTGTGGTCTTTATGCAGTTAAACAACTTGTTGCTGGGACGTTCTAGGTTCATATACCATACTGGTGATAGGAGGCAGTAGGGACTAGCATGGGGAGGGTCCCTTAGGTGGAAGTTGAGTGGTGGAGAAGGAAGCATGTCACTGTGGTGAGCAGCGTCTAATGTACAGTAGGGCTGGTGCTGGACTGAGGAAGCCCGAAAAAAGCTAACTCCAACTATACAAAGATCCCTTCAGAGCTTTACAAGAAAAATTCCTTGTGTTGAAGGATATAAGCAAGTGTGTCAAAAGTAAACTGTCTCTGATTACATGAGAAATTCTAAAGAAGAAATTCAGTTTGTTTACGAAAAAAATTTTTCAGTATTTTCTGCAAAATTAGAAATGACAGTGGAACCCCGGATATCGGTGAGACCGGATACAATGTGAACACGTAACTTACAAGCTGTTTTACCAATCCAGTTAACGTTTTCAGCATTTTTAATAATATAAAGTATATTTGTTTTGCACCCAGATCTGAAGCACCATGTAGAACATCATTTATCACCGAAGGTCTGTCCTTTCTTTCAAAATCAAGCGCTTATTGCCTATAAATAATGTAGGTGGGTAACATCTTAAATAGTGCTTTGCTTGTACACAGAATAAAATGAATGCACTGTAAATTTGACTTAAAGGGAACCTGTCACATAGATTATGCCCTCCTTCTGAGGGCAGCACAAGCTAGTGTCAAACCTGCTGTTTCCAGCGCGGTTTCCCTTATTCTGTAAGATGCTGTAGTTTTAGAGCATTTACCCCTCAAATCTTATTCATGAGCAGACATTGACCCCGCCCACCAAATGTTAGCCCCGCCCACTGACAGTTATTCTCATGTTTCTACCTATTCAAAGTAATAGGTTTATCAGTTGAGGTGGGTGGGGCTTGCCTCAGATGGGCGGGGTTTGAAAAAAAAACCTGACTCTTTGAATGACTCTTCGAATGACTCTTCTGGCCGAAAACTGCAGATTTAAGCATTAAATAAACGAAAACTCCAGCATCTTGCAGATTAAGGGACCCAGCACTGGAAACAGTATATCTGACACCAGCTTGTTCTGCCCTCAGCACGGGGGGCATAATCTATGTGACAGGTTCTCTTTAATTTGTAGTCCATTTTTCACGGTTTCTGGGATTCAACCTTTAGTGGTGGACACATGGATAACATTATAATAGTGGTGATAAAAAAGATTTAGAAAATCGCCAATAGTACAATATACATATTGTAGATCCCTCTGCCTTTAGTGCTGGCAAAAGCATACAGTCATTTGTTTCATTGCTGGGATCCAGTCAATCAGTAGTCAAAAGCTCAGACGACAAGATCATTTTTTCTTAGCTCTCTTTACTTGGATAGTAAAAAAATACAAAGCTATTGCCTGTCTATGCGTAGTCGTCTTGGGCGTGATTGTATGTACTTCAGAGTCTGTGTAAAGACCAGGTCTCATTATTTCTGCAGAAATGTCCTGTAATGGCCACATCTCCACCCAGAAAAAGGATGGCGAGTAAACCTTCTGTCTGCTTTTGCTCTCAATTGAACGTCGTTGTTTGTAGTTGTTCCAAATCTGAAAGATCATTTCCTTAAATGGTCTAGTTGTTATGGTATACAAGATGGGATTCAGAGCATGTTTTTTTGGCAGTTGAAGATAACCCCAAGAAATGATGGAAACCCGGGGAAATAATAAAATTGTGTTAATTTTTCCCTTGTATTTTTATATAAACTTCTAACATTTCCATCTATACAAAGTTACATACTGATGGTGTAAAATGTTGATTTCTTTGCATTTCTGCCCCTTTTTAGTAAATTTATCAATGTTAAAAAGGCTATTACACTACCGGCCCCTTTTTAGGTCACCTGTCCAACCCGTCGTTAAAATTAAATTTTAAACAGCCAATCAATGGCGGGGAAGAGGCATTTTGGCATGTGACATGGTCAAGACAATTCCGCAGTTTTAAACGGCATCGTAGGGGGAAGAAAGGGTTTGAGGCTTTGAAGTGGCAGGTTGTTGGGGCCCGAAAGGGTGGGGTTTGAGTATTTCAGAAACTGTGATTCCTGGGGTTTTCACGCAAAACATCTCTAGGGTTTACAGAGAATGGTCCGAAAAGAAAAAACATCCAGTGAGCGGCAGCCCTGTGGGCGGAAATGCCTTGTTGATGCCAGAGGTCAAAGGAGAATGGGCAGACTGGTTCGAGCTGATAGAAGGGCAACGTGACTCAAATAGCCACCGTTACAACCAAGGTAGGCAGAAGAGCATCTCTGAACGCACAGTACGGCGAACTTTGAGGCAGATGGGCTACAGCAGCAGAAGACCACCCCGGGGTCCAACTCCTTTCAGCTAAGAACAGGAAACTGAGGCTCCATTTGCCCAAGCTCATCGAAATTGGACAGTAAAAAGATTGGAAAACGTTGCCTGGTCTGATGAGTCTCGATTTCTGCTGCGACATTCGGTGGTAGGGTCAGAATTTGGCGTCAACAACATAAAAGCATGGATCCATCCTGCCTTGTTTCAACGGTTCAGGCTGGTGGTGGTGGTCTTTGGTGTGGGGAATATTTTCTTGGCATTTTTGGGGGCCCTTGGTACCAATTGAGCATCGTTGCAACACCTTGTGGAATCTATGCCACGAAGAATTGAGGCAGTTCTGAAGGCAAAAGGGGGTCCAACCCGTTACTAGCATGGTGTACCTAATAAAGTGGCCGGTGAGTGTACATTAACATTGATCCTTTTAATTCTTTCCATTAGAAACACATATCCAGTAGGAGTGAACAGAGTATACAGAATATGTGGAGGGTAAACCACAAACTTTCTGTAGACATTGGCTTAGTCAGCTCTGAAACCATACCTTCTGTGCTAAACACTTCATGACTACCGAATCATGGCTTTAGGTCATGGGTGATAGGTAATATGGATACTCTATAAGAATGGCTGCCACAACAAAACAAAAAAAAAATGAAGCATTATTACAAAATTGTGGCTAATTTAACAATTTCTGAATAACTGATACATTACTAATTTTAGAGTTTGAGTGGTCATTCTCTTCAGTTGTATTCTCCCTACAAATCAACACTAGTTGGCAATTAACAAGGGGGTATAGTTTCCACTGTTACCAGATGAGCCAAAGGGGTTACATGTAACCCCTCTTGGTGTCTGTTCAGACCTCCATGTTTTCAGGGAGAGAAAATCCTGGCTGCAAAATTGGTCTGGTAAAAAACTCCGCCCGTCCACACAGCCTATTTTTAACCAGAGCAGCTTTGTAGCCAGGATTCTCTCTACCTGAAAATATGGAGGTCTGAACAGACACCAAGAGAGGTAACATGTTATAGTAGGTCCCTATCTATATTGAGGTCACCTTGCCGTGGTAGATGGGCCTTTACAGTTTTGATCAATAGTGTGAACTGCGAACCTCAAATTTCTATGTATTCTAAAGTAGCAGAAATACTTCTTTAAAAAAAAAAAAAATCCTATGTTCCCTTTGACTGTTTTTCAGTGCTTGTAGAGTGCTGCTGACATTGTGTTGTGTTTGTATTCCAGCTTATACGGTACTTGTGAAAAGTAAGTAATATTGTAGGGAAACAGACACTTCAAGATCATAACATTCTCAATTTCACAAGCATTTTTATTTGCCCTCTCACTGCCCCAGTTTATCATACACATTAGCACATTATCTTGGTGCTACATATTATGTATGCCTCTTCCACATTAAAATATTAACTTTAATTTATTCCACCTGGAAGCTTTCTAGATAAAACACTATCATAAAACACAATTCATGCCCTTGTTAGTTATCTCTTTAATATTCATATAATTCTCAGGATTTGAGATTAAGTATGGCAGTTAATACATAAAGCTATAAAGTCACGAGGACATTTAAAAAAATTACTTCATTTCAAACTAGAATTTCAGATTTGTCATTGATAAATCAGAGGGTACAAAAGTCATTTCTTGAACGGACTTGGATTTACAATATCTGTTATTCATGTACTACTGTAGAATTAATTGGACAGTGACACAATTTTTATAATTTAACTGCTGTACACCACCACAATGGATTTAAAAATAAAAATATCAATGCACAACTTGTGGCCAGGACAACCTCTTTTACGCTTAACTCGACTAACTCTTTAGCATTAAAGGGGTTTTCTCACTACAAAGATCATATCTGTAATGATGGGGATAGTAAAAATAAGCACTTTTGCAATTGGTTTGCATTAAGTCATTTAGTATAGCAGATATGAGCTAATCTGTGTGTGTCTAGAGCTATTTGTGCAGCAAAGTGGTTGGGCCACACCCCCTTTGCTGTGATTGACTGACTAATATTTAGTTCAGCCTGTTTGAACATGCCCCTGGATGGGACACTCCAGCTGTCATTGGCTGCCTGTACTCTGTGCTTTCTCCCCTCTGAGCTGTAAAAATGAAAGTGAAACTAGCTGCCTCAGCTTTCTGTGATGGCTGTGTCTGTATAATAAAGGCTGTCTCAGCTCTTCTCTCTACTCATCTCCCAGCGATATCTCTATGTGAAGGATCTGGGCAATTACTGAGTCTCTAGTTGCTAGATTCACTCTCTCCCCACCCATATAACACAGCCTTATACAGTCTGCTCCCCTTCTACATCCTTCCTGATAACAGAGGGGGGAGCAGAGTGCATTCCTCACATTTGTTTCATCATTTCAGGCTGTATGTATAACTGTTTACAGCAATGCAGGTATTCTGGTTACACAGATCTTGTGGAGGAGGTGACAGCTCTGCATAGATAAGAACTGACCAGTGCAGGAGGTCTGCAGAGCTGTGACATCACCTCCCTTCCACTGCTCACACAGAGAGAACTGGCCCTGGATTTGAAGCTGTTACAGACAGACAGCTCAAGTCTGCAAAAGTTTGTGATGAGAAAACTCCTTTAACGTTGCTTCCTAACATTCTAAGTGTTTAAAAGGTGGAGTGCCTCCCTCTACCCAGCCTTCCCTGACCTCTGGCTTCTACTAATCAGTTACAGCTGGTCATACATGATAACATGTATACATTCTTAAAGTACATAATACAAAATATAGAAATTATCTATCTATCTGTAAAATAGAGAAAAGGGCAGAGATACCAAATAGTCGAGCGGGTGCCAGCAAAATAAGACCTATGTCACAGATCAACAATATTATGAAGGGAAAAATGGCAATGTTTCAGCTCCAATTGAGCTTGAAAAAGGCTGCCACTAGACATGGAATAGAGCACCTTTATGTTTTCAAGTCATGCTGCAATTTTTCCCATATATATATTTGAAACCAGAAGTTTACATACACAACATAAAAAGACACATATGCATGTTTTTCTCACTATCTGACATGAAATCAGAATAAACCTTACCCATTTTAGGTCAATTAGGATTACCACAATTATTTATATTTGTCAAATGCCAGAATAATGAGACTTTCTGCAAAGTCAAAAGTTTACGTACATATCAGTATTTGGTAGCATTGCCCTTAAACTTGTATAATATATATATATATAATATATATATTATATATTATATATATATATATATATATATATATATATACATACATACACACACTCATATATGTTATATATACACACTACACTACAAAAAGTTAGGGATATTTGGCTTTCGGGTGATACTGGGTAATATTTTATCATGAGAGTTGGCCATTTAAGTTGTAGTAAGCAAAGTTGATTTTCTCGTCTCAAACAATTTAATGAAACAAAAGCCAAGGAGGGTATACACCATCAATAAATGTCATTGTCTCAATAATGTGTCATGTGGTCTTAAGCATTAATTACAGCTTGCACTGATGTCTCATGCTGTTCATAAGTTGAGTTATTGACTGCTGAGGCAGGGCATCCCACTCTTTTTGAAGGGCGCCCTTCAGGTCATTAAGGTTCAGGAGTATAGAGTTACTCAGCTGATAGGGGATTCAGGTCTGGAGAAAGTGCAGGCCACTCCATTTGAGGTCCCCCAGTCTGCAACAGCCATTCTCTAATGATGTGACCTCAATGAGCTGGAGCATTGCCGTCCATGAAGATGAAATTATCTGTGTTGTTCATGCAGAGGCACAATGACTGGATTAATGATGTTATTCAAGTAGCAGAGATTTGTCACTGTATCATTCACAAAGTGTAGGACAGTTCTGTATTAACTAGACACACCTGCCTACACTTTAACACCAACTCCAGCAAAACCTCATCTAGTGACAACAGTTGCTGATGCATAGCGCTCTCCTTGACATCCCCAGTATCACTGGCGGCCATCATTTCTGCTCAGAGTGAATCAACTGTCATCACTGAATAGCACTGAGGACCACTAGTCAGGGCCGCCGATAGGAGGGTACAGGCAGTACTTCCGTACCGGGCCCGGCCAGACTATGAAGCAAGGGTGGGCCCGCCGCCGTTGGCAGGTACCGCCCCCTTGCTTCATTATAATGGTAGAGAGAAGAGGCCACAGGCCTGTTCTCTCTACCTTGATGTGTCCACGGCCCGCCAACTGCGCCGCTATATGCGCCTGGGGCCCGGTGCTACAGATGGAGAGGCCCGCTTTGAGAGTCACACAGCGCTGCGCGCCATCATGTATTTCACTGGCTGCCTCTCTGTAACTTACTAACTATTCAGCGCGGCTCAGCAGCTCTTGACTGAGCAGCCGGGCGGCCCCTCCTCCTTCCTCGGGCCGTGGGCAGGACGCGCGATCATTTGAATCAGTGAGGCCCGCCCACGGCCCGAGGAAGGAGGAGGGGCCGCCCGGCTGCTCAGTCAAGAGCTGCTGAGCCGCGCTGAATAGTTAGTAAGTTACAGAGAGGCAGCCAGTGAAATACATGATGGCGCGCAGCGCTGTGTGACTCTCAGAGCGGGCCTCTCCTCCCCAGCAGTAGCCCCAGGCCCCTCTCCAGCTGTAGCACTGGGCCATTTCCCAGTCCAGTCCCAAAAGGCCCCTGTATGCTTGGGGCCCCCATATATGGCGCCTGTTCATTTGGGGGCCCCCCATAAGGCCCCTGTTTGTTTGGGGGCCCCCCTATAAGGCCCCTGTACATTTGGGGGCCCCCCATAAGGCCCCTGTACGTTTGGGGCCCCCCATAAGGCACCTGTATGTTTGGGGCCCCACATAAAGCCCCTGTATGTTTGGGGCCCCTCCATAAGGCCCCTGTACGTTTGGGCCCCCTCCATAAGGCCCCTTTATGTTTGGGGCCCCCCCCCATAAGGCCCCTGTACGTTTGGGGCCCCCCCCCCATAAGGCCCCTGTATGTTTGGGCCCCCCATAAGGCCCCTGTATGTTGTGGGGCCCCCATCATCCCTCTGAATGTTGTGGGTGCACCATTCAAGGCCCAGAAATGTTGTGGGGCCCCCATAAGGCCCCTGAATGCTGTGGGGCCCCCATAAGGCACCTTAATGTTGTGGGTCCCCACTCAAGACCCCTGATTATTTTGGGGCCCCGCTAAAATCCCCTCACCATAACTGTGGGGCCCCACACGGCTGGGGGAATTTGAGTGGGACTGCAAGCGGTGGCTGAGTGGAACCACTCAAGTTTCCGCCATGTGGAGCCCCACTTGAGTTCACCCTCTACTTACAGGGAACTTCTACCTGGCTACCTACATAACGGGGACCCACATACTACTTACCTATGGGGGTCCCTCTAAAACTAACTACCAGGGCACCAAAGGGGTAATTATTACTATTTGGGGAACTATGGATGGAGAGTTTGTTCATAGGGAGATGTGTACAGGTGGAATTGTGAGTCTCAGGTGTTTGTGTTGTGAATTCTGCAGGGACGAGTGGTGTCCAGGAAAAGTCCTCATGGTGGCCGGGACCGGATGGAGAAGAAAGGGGAAAGTGAACGACTTATCAGACGACGTCACTTGTGAGTCACTAAATATAACTGTACTGTGTGCACTTGTATCTACCACTATGGGCCACATGTATGAAAACTGTCTAGGGGTGTTTTCTTTGTTGTCCATAGCAACCAATCAGAGCTCCCCTTTATAGTGCTGTGAAAAAATGTAAGGGGCGCTCTGATTGGTTGCTATGAGCAACAAAGAAAGTCTTATACCTAGACATTTTTCATACATGCCCCCTATATGGTCACTGTATGGTGGTAATATTGGTGTTATTGTAATGGATTATATTCAGTAACAGTATTGTGGCATTATTCTGCATCTTTGGAGTTATGTGGTGATGATGTGGCCGTATTACTTGGTCTTTGTATATTGTGGTTATATTGGTAATGTCGGAGTTAGTATGCTGGTTTGGTCAGTAACATTGTAGTGATATTAGTCACCATACGTAGTGATATGTGGCGGTATTATTTGGTCTTTGTATATTGTTTGGTTATATTGGTCTGGGTATACTGGTTTGGTCTACAACATTGTAGTGGTATTAGTCACTATATGTAGTGATATGTGGCGGTATTATTCGGTCTTTGTATATTGTTGGGTTATATTGGACTGGGTATACTGGTTTGGTCAGTACCATAGTGGTGACACACGTTGATCATGCAGTGTTATTTGCTGGCCCTTGTATATGTACTCATTACTGCAATATAGATAAACTGTAAGTTGTAAAAATCAACAAGAACTAAATCCAAAGACAATGGTGCAATTGTATTTTTTTTTTCTGGAGTTGGTTGCTGGGCGTGGTTGATGGGGGCCCAGGTGCTTTAGCTGTACGGGGCCCTGAAATTTCTCATGGCAGCCCTGCCACTAGTCCCTCGTCCAACATAGATGCTCTCTAGTCTATGCAAGACGATGAGGCCCGTGCCTTTTGGTGTGGACAGGTACACTTGCCAGTCGTCTAGCACACAGACCATGCTGATGTAAATGGTTACAAATGGTCTGAAGTGACACTTGGTTTACTCACACTTCCCTTAAACGTGCCTGGAGTTGTGTGGTATTCATCATCCGGTTCCATTGGGCATTGTTCACAATGAAGTCGTCATCAGTGTGTGATGTAGCCAAATACGTCCTCTTCTTTGTCTTTCTGTGACTCTTCCAGTCTCTCTGTATCTCTGATACAACCTGTTGATCACACTCTAAGACACTCTAAGCTCAGTGGCCACTTCCATCTGAGAACATCATGGTTGAAGCCTCGCAATGGCCAGGTACTGTTGAGCAGTTGAAAGGTGTTGTCTTGACTCATGATGTCAAAAAGGGAACAGCATGATGAGGAGGACTGTTTAAATCCTAATTCAAATTGATCCCCTAAATGTACTGGGCGATTTAGGGATCAAGCACTTGTGAATTTTGCCATTAAGCTCTTTATTAGAGATCAGCAAGTTGTGCAAACAGTTAGACATATGCATTCTAAAGGGAAGAGATAGTCTCATTTAGTGCATGAAAAAGAGTTTCAAGAAATGTTATGTTCGTCCTGAAATTTCACCCGAAAGGCAAATATCCCTCATTTTTTGTAAGTAGTGTATATATGTTTATGTACATAAACAGTGGGGAAATTATGTATTTGATACACTGGCAATTTTGCAAGTTTTCCTGCCTGCAAAGAATGGAGAGGTCTGTAATTTTTTTCATAGGGGCACTTCAACTATGAGAGAAAGAATTAAGAAAAAAATCCAGAAAGTCACATTGTAATAAATTTTCATTTTATTGCATGGAATAATTATTTGATACTATAGAAAAACAGAACTGTTTGCAATTATAAAGGTCAGACATTTCCTGTAGTTCTTAATCAAGTTTGCGCACTGCAGCAGGGATTTTCTCTAGATCTTTCAGGTTTCGGGGTTGATGCTGGGCTACATTGAGTTTCAGTTCCCTCCAAAGATTTTTGATTGAGTTCAGGTCATGAGACTGGCTAGGTCAATATGGGCCTGAACATGGGCTGGGACCTTGCGTGCCCTACAGGATTTTAAACTAACGGTAATCTTTAAGACTGTGGCCCCAGCTCTATTCAGGTCATTGACCAGGTCCTCCTGTGTAGTTCTGAGCTGATTCCTGATCTGTCATCTTTTATCTTTTCCATTTTCTAATAATTGCACCAACAGTTGTTGCCTCTTACATAGTTGCTTGCCTATTGTCCTGTAGCTCATTCCAACGTTGTGAAGGTCTACAATTTTGTCCTTGTTGTCCTTAAAGGTTGGAGCATGATTATCTTTTATACAGGTAATGAGTTAAAACAGGTGCAATTAATACAGGTAATGAGTGCAGAGTAGGAGGGCTTCTTAAAGAAAAACTAACAGGTCTGTGTGAGCCAGAATTCTTCCTGGTTTGTAGGTGATCAAATACTTATTTCATGCAATAAAATGCTAATTAATTATTTAAAAATCAGACAATGTGATTTTCTGGATTTTTTTTTTTTAGATTCTGTCTCTCACAGTTGAAGTGTATTATAAGGGATCAGCTCAAAGGTAGTGTGACACAAGCCAAGTTCTTGGTTTCCATTTAAAGCCTTGACGTTTATTTTAGCCGTCCACAAGACATTAAAACAAAACATGGGCTTAAATTCAGCTAAAAAGGAAACTAAACAGTTTTACACAGTCTGTGTTAGACACTTACAGTCTCGTGTCCAAGCAAGCCTACTGGTTTCTTTCCCCACCAGGAAAAGGGAATGTAGAGAGTTCTCAGGATCCTTGCAGCAGCAGATCTTTCTCTTGCTACAGACAAACACACTTTGGACTACAACCACACCCACCTCTCACCTGACTCTCCAGGGTTACACATAGGCCACACATACCCTGGCCTGGACCTGCAACTTGGGAGCAGTCACCCCACCCAGTTCTTTGACTGCTCCTGTGAAAACCTGACCTGGATTATTAATTTTGCAAGTATACTAGAAATATAAACGTGTTTCAGTGGCATATCGCTGCTGACACCAGCAATAATTGTTTTTCACCTCACAAACGCCACGGTCCTTGGTGACACTTATCTCCTGTCCACCACAGTTCCCTCTGCCATCTTACAGTATGTACGATAAAAATTACAGCCCTCTCCATTCTTCTTTGTAGGTGGGAAAACTTGCAAAATTGCCAGTGTATCAAATACTTATTTTCCTCTATAAGTAGGAAAAACACTAGTGCAGCACTCGATCAAAAAGTAAAATTCCGTAGTAAAAATGTATTTGTGCATGTCTAAATGCAGGTGCAACATTTCAGATCCAACTTAACATGTCCTTTGTTGCTATGTAACTTAATTGGTTATACTGTAGAGGACACTGAGGCTGCCACTCACCAGTGGTTGGATGACCACATGACATGGAAAGGCATTTATAGATAGAGGCCAATAGAGGGTGGCTTGACACTTAGGGCCACATGTATGAAAACAGTTTAAGTCTAAACAGTTAAGTCCTTGTTTTCCATAGCAGTCAATCAGAGCGCCCCTCTCATTTTTCCAGAGCACTATATGAAATGAATGGGCGCTCTGATTGGTTGCTATGTGCAACAAAGTGAGTTTTAGACCTAGACAGTTTCCATACATGTGGCCCTTAATTATGATGGAGAGTGGTTTCTGCTACACTAGCCGTCAGCACCCACATTGAAGTGCTGTTCAGGAATTTACAGCATGATGTGGACGTTTACAAATGGAGGGAGAAGGAGGCAGACTCATATAAACTCACTCCACTGTGCCCTGAATTCAGCAGTATAGTGGAGAGCGGCTCTGGTACACTAAACTGCAGTTTTGACTCAGCTGCTTCTGCTTTTCCAACGTCTGTCTGTCCATTCCTGCTGCAGTCAGCATCCACATTGACGTGTTGTACAGGCATAGGTGTAACTTTAGGGGGGTACGGAGGGGACTGGTCCCCCCCACTTTTTTCTGGGTGGGGGACGGTCCCCACCACTTTTTAGCCACTTCAATAAAAAATAATCCATATGAAAGCATGAGAATACAGTAAAGTGGGGAAAGCAAAGCACAGAGGAGGAAGAAGTGAACCCTTTGCCTCCTATATTTCTGTGCTTCTTGGGGGAACAGAGTAGGTGGCAGCCTCAAGTATCAGTGCAGAGTGAGAGCAGTGCTGATTGGTAGAGCAGGAGTCAGCAGGGGCTGTTTCATCAATCAGAACGCTGCTCACAGTCCAGCACACTCTGTATCTGGGGCTGTATCTTTCCCATTGTATACCACTTCCCCTATGCTCAGCCCTCATCAGACAAGAAGAGAAGTGCTTGCCGAATGCCAACTGCACCAGACTACAGGAGAGAGGTAAGGAGGGGACAAGTGTGCTAGGCGTTGTGTGTGCATGTGAGTAGGGTATGTACTGTATATGTGGGATGTGTATACACTGTATGTACAGCCCCGCAGCATTTTAGAAGTGTGGACTGGCCAGTGCATACTTCTAAATCACCTGGCATAGAGCAGAGCGCACAGTGCGCCCTGCTATACTCCTTGTGAACATACCTTAAGGGTACATAAGGGTGCAGAAGATATGAATGCTACCTCAGAATCAGCGTACAATCCGGCAGGAAACTGATTTACATTATACACAATATAAAATCAGGCTTGTCGTTTAGATGACACTGATTTTACTCGAATATTTTCGGTATGTACTGTCAGTGCCTACAAAGTATTCCTTGAGGCATTTTCCACACTAACAGCTCTAAGGAATAGGAGAGAGAAATCTGCCTTGGGCAGTCTGGCTCGTTTGCTAATCGTAATTCTGCGTTTGTAAGTGCCGAATTTCCAACAATCAAATGACACTGTCAGTGCCGAAAAACCGTCATATGAGCCCACTCTAAGAGCGACATGTCCCAAAAATGGCGTCCGTACGCCAGTCTGAATGCGGCATAAAGTATCGTACACTCGAAATGTATTTCCTAATTTGTTCTGCGCTTGTTTTGTAAAGTGGTTGTATTTGCGTCTGTCGGAATGTTTTAGGCGTTGCACCTTTTTCGTTGAGTGTGTTGCTTGGGGCACCTGTTTAGGCGTTCCGGCTTTTGTACTTCAAAATTAGGCGCATTCGTCAGTTCTACGCATTTGTTAACGGTGCATAGGTTTATTTTGGAGCGCATATTGTCTTCGCGGCGCATGCTTGTACGCCCTTTCTGGCTCCCTCTGAATTTTTGTCATAATTGCTTTTGGGGCGCATTCTTAAATTAAGCGCATTTGAGCAGAGTTGGGAGCAACTTTCAACAGAGCGCACACAGTAGGCGCACAATCTACAACTTCAACCAGCAGCCAGAAATAAGTACAGGACAATGTTCTGCAGTGAACCCTGGAGTAATAAATAAAAAGGGGGAGCATTTGCACAGCATCAGGTTATGTACTCATATTTTCGCACACATCAATGCGCAGAACTTGTCGTACACGAATGACGAAAGTTTGGACAATGCAAATTTGACGCCACCAGCCGGCAAAAAAGGCGAACACTCACACACGTCAAAATGCCGCGATGCGCCTAAAATCACACATAGAAAACAGCCGACAGTGTAAGCCCCATACAAATGTGGCGCACATGTACGACTAAAAAAAAGGCGCATACAGCCACACAAAAGATGGGGTAAAATGCGTTGACAACCACTGTACACTTGGAGTACACTACAAAATCGGGAAACACATACGCAAAAAAAAAAAACAACGTTGGCATATTGGGACATGTCGCCCTAAGTGTTTAATGTGTCTGTGTTCAATATATGTATATATACACACACAATTTCTGTGGTACCTTGTCTAATGTAGTTAGCCTCCTGGGTACAGTGTGTAATGTAATAATCTCTGTTGTACAGTGTGTAATGTAATCTCTGGGGTACGGTGTGATATAATCTCTGTTGTACAGTGTGTAATGTAATCTCTGGGGTATGGTGTGATATAATCTCTGTTGTACAGTGTGTAATGTAATCTCTGGGGTACGGTGTGATATTATCTCTGTTGTACAGCGTGTAATGTAATCTCTAGGGTATGGTGTAATATAGTCTCTGTTGTACAGTGTGTAATGTAATCTCTGGTGTACGGTAAATAATGCAGTAATATCTGGGGTATAGTGTGTAAACTAATCTCTGGGGTACAGTGGGTAACATAGTATTATCTAGGATACAGTGAGTAATGTAATCTCTGATGTATGGTAAGTAATGTAATCTCTGGGATAAAGTGTGTAATGTAGTAATCTCTGGGGTATGGTGAGTAATGTAATTCATTTCCAGGGTTCAGTGTGTAATGTAATACATTTCTGGGGCACAATGAGTGATGTTGTTTCTGGTGTATGATATGCAATAAAATAAATTTTGGGGTACAGTATGTGACATAAGTGATTCCTAGGTGTACAGTGAGATTCAGTTCTTTTATTTTCCTCATTTTGTTGTGTGTATAACAAATTTAATGGAGTAGTGATTGGGGGGAGGGTTAAGCGAAATTTGCTGCATTACACAACATCTAGAGGAAATATTGGTGGGCTGGTTAGGTTTCATTGCCAGGGCTGCTTTAGTCCCAGTCCAGCTCTAAACTTCAGTAATTAATTAGAGAGCCACTCATAACCTTACGGATCGCACCAAATGTGTTTGGCGTACAGGCTCTGCCTGGACCTGGTGGGGGAGCTCACAGCACTCCCTCAGACCTCCTAGATGGGTTAGAGGGGGCCACTTTACTGCAGGGAGAGGAGTGGAGAGAAGGGAAGTGAGGGGAAGTGAAAGGGAAGGCGAGTGAAGGAGGGAGGGAGGGATAGGAAGATAGGGCATGAGAGGGAAAATTGGTCCCCCCACTTTTTGAACCAAAGTTACACCCCTGTGTACAGGGATGTACAGCGTAACATGAGTGCTAGCAAGCATAAGGGGATCAATGCTGCCCAAGCATGGGGGTGGGAAGTGTGGCTGACACCCACCCCTAGGATCAGTGGCTACTGTGCCCAGCAGGAGGCAAGTGGGGAAACATGTAATGGGACCTCCATGTTGGTTTGTCCTGGGTATTTTGTGTATTCAAAATAGCTGATGCCTTTGCACTACAACTGTTATTCCTAATTCCACTATGTAATTTTCCTGAGCATTTATATATAGACGGATTGCAGTTGTCCTGGGACAAGAACTCTGGCCGTAAACTGATGCATATTCTCTTACAGTTACTGTTCTGGGACAGTCTATCCAATTGTATTACATAATGACCTACTCACTTAAATGGGTTCAATTTGATAGCAATATGATATAATGTGTTCATACAGATCATAAGTGCACCATGAACTGTTAGAGTATGTTCACACGGCTTATTTTGCAGCGTATTTTGCCACGTATTGCGCGTGAGTCGCGGCGACAGGCGCACTGCACGTATGGTAATCGCTCTATGAGAGTTTTGGGTTACGCTTCGTCCCTCCACACGTACAATATGATTGTATTGTACGCGCGAAGGGGAGAATTGACAAGTCAATTGTTAGCGGTGAATACGCGCCGCTGACAATGAATGTGTATAGTGCTGGCGCCAGCCGCCCCCCTGTGCTTTGGATAGATGCGCTGATCAGCGCGTCGCTCCAAAGCACCCGGTTTATTGTGGCGCGTACTATACACTCCATGATACACTATGTGAACATACCCTTAATTGACGAACTGACAGTCATAAGTTCACTACTGATGAAGCTGCCCGAACCCCTCCTTAAACAAACAAGGAATTTTGGGAGATTTCATTTCTGAAACATGCAAACCAGTGACTGCAGCACTAAACTCTAAGGTAGGCTGTAATCAGTATAACATATGTTATGAAAGAACATACACTTTAGAAAGTAAACAGATATGAAATGCAATCAAGTACCCTTATATCTGTGCAAGTGGGACACATGTCTATCCGATATCGATGGCATATCTGCCCATTTAAGTTTCAGTTGGTTTGCTGTACTAGTAAATGAACCATCACAATATTAAGGATGTTTATCTTTGCTTGTGTTTCTTGAGCTGCTGTATACTGGCAACCACTCTAAACACCTCATAAAATCATTCTGTTCCTGTCAAAGATAAACTGCTGCCTTTGTTATTTCACATAGAGCAGCTGGGGGAACTACTGACCTCAGAGGTCAAGTTATGCCACAATGGTAGTTTACATAATGGGTTCCAAGACTGGCAAAAAATTAGAAAATAAAAACTATTATATGTTAATACAAGTATCTTAATTACAAAAATAATGTTTCAAAATTAATGACAGTTATAGCTTCTTTCTATTGAGAATATTGGAAAAATCTGACTAGCAAAAATAAAGATTTTTGTAAATGCATTTTTTTTAACCGACAAGACTTTTATGATGTTTAATTTTTTGTGTTATTACATTTTTGTCTTGCAAGTCATCAACTGTAATAGTCAATACCTTTGTATCACTTAATGATAGGCCTTATTTATTATCAAAAAAAATCAAAAAAATGGATTTAGTGGTCTTATGCAGCATACGTGGATATTTATTGAACATCCAAGAAGTGTAGATGGTACAACAAAAACAGTTAAAGCCGACACGTTTCAGGCTTCACATCTTAGCCCTTGATTTATTATGTTAAAGATTATTTGGTACATATTAATGGTGTACCATGAGTGCCCTGAGGAAGCAGAAATATCTCATGATTAGTGTTGTGCTTCGAACTTGGGTAGGGCCAGTTGTGCCTGGTCTGAATATTGCTGGCGATGGCAGGAAAATCGTGAGACCAATCATTTATAATATATATATATATATATATATATATCCTTTTCTTGTGATTGGTTATACCATTTTACCACCATTGCCTGCACAATGTCCCTACCTCAAGCCGAAGGGCTATACTACCTATTATCAAAAGCAAGTACAACGTTTACCTTCACCAAAACTCCTGCACTTTTTTTTTTACCTTTTTTTTATATAGAATTTGGTATCAGTTTTGTTTGAAAGATATGTAATTTCTGGCATTTCAAGTTTAGAAAACAGTGTAGGTTGTCAAAAACTACAGAGCAGCTTGAGTTTGCGTGTACTGCAGCATCTGGCTACCTCAACGCCACTCTGTATGGCTTCTGCCTGTGGCACAGTGCTCTCTGTGTCAAACAGTCTCTATTGCAGTTGTGCTCAAACATTTACATAACCCGGCAGAATTTTTACTTTCTTGGCCTTTTTTCAGAGAATATAAATGATAACGCAAAACTTTTTTTTCCACTGATGGTTAGTAGTTGGGTGAAGCCATTGATTGTCAAATGACTGTGTTTTCTCTTTTTAAATCATAATGATAGCCGTTTGAGCTTTGCCCAATCTTGGTTGTGTTTTCGACAGAACAAGAGCATATTTCTGCATTGTTATTTTTTGTTCTGAACATTGCTATTCCTCCGACCTCACTATTTGTCTCACATTTAAGCACAACTATGCCTCCTGCCTCTCCCTTCAATACAGCATAAAAACCAGATCCCTGTATAGGGGTTAAATAGTCACATTCCTGGGGCTCCTATGACTCTTGGTATGTTAAATTTTATGTGCAGCCTTGAAGATTCACTTTTCACCACAGGTGAAACATAAGGATTGATAGGGAGAATATATATAGAAAATGTATACAATCTACATGCTGAATAGAAGTGAAGAATGTGATTGGTGGGTTAACACCCAGACCTCCAACGATCAAAACTTTTGACATGTCAATATGAGATGCTAGATGTCTGGAGAAGTGATATATAAGTGTTGCCTAAAAGTTGGTTATGTCCTGTTACCTATTTTAAAGTATTTCTTTTTAAATAAAGACTTTTTTTGTAATATTTTAACTGCATGGATGTGTAGCTGGAATGTCACCTTTTCTGATCTGGAGAAATGATAGTTAACTTTAAATACCCTGACTTACTATAAAGATGAAATAGCAGTAGTTACAAATCAAATGCATTAATCCTTAAAACTAAGCGAGTCCAGTTGATTGAACACAACACTAGTCACTGGCTAAATCCAGAAATTTAAAGGGGAGTGATGTCATCACAAAGGTCTCAGCAGCACAGAAACTCCAGACAGTGACAGCTTGTTTTTATCTGATCTTTCAGACAAAAGACTAATAACTCTACTGTTTCCATTAGCTGAGAAGCTTCTCCAGACCTCAGAGAAGGTAATTTAGCTAATCTAAACTGATAAACATAATAATCAGAGAAGTCTGTCCCGTCCAGTTGGTTCTGTTTTTGCTTATTCTATGTTATTATCCTTATAATTTGGTTTCTGTCTCTTGAGCAGCTATTTAAATCGTATTGTGTTTCATATACTAACGGGTGAATGACCTTGAGTGATTTATATTAGTACCTCCAAAAGATCCTCTTGTAGGAACGTAGTATATGGATTTTCCGATATGATTACCAAACAAGCGATCCTAGTTGATTACCATGTTCACCACTGATGTAAGCTCACTTAAATATAATTTCTACATATGTGAAAGAAATATGCATTTATATACGCTTCTGACTGTTTTACTGTTTATAAAATCTGCTGTACCTTGCGGAGCTTGCTTCAATAAAGCTATTTGAAAAAGAAATAAACAGAGAAGTCTGAATACACAGAGCTCATATGCTAATTACAGACAGCTTGACCAGGAAGTGACAGAGCCAAGCAGCATTATTTCATTCATGCATCCTATGAAAACTTTGAGATGAGACAATCCCTTAAAACTTACCTGGTATCTCAACTTGAAGCAGTGAGAGAAGTTTAAGTATAAAAATAGGAATCCAGCAGAGGGCATCTGTAAAGACAATGAAGAAGAACCTCTTTGCTAAGGTCATTTCCTTCTTAATGTGGTTGTGGATTTCAGTTGCCATAATTGCCGTTTGCTGGATACTATAGAACATACTACTATAGGAAAACACAATGATGATGAAGGCTGCCAAGTTCACACCTGTCGGAACAATATACAAAGTATAATTATTTTGGTAATAAAGCTTTTGGTAATAGGAAAATACATTGAGTTATTATGCTTGATGCACATATGTTAGGCCAGAGTCACATTATTTTTGGCCTTCGAGTCTGATATTTATGCATGAATAGAAAAAATACGGATATACTGTATACACAAGCAACATTTTTTTATAGGGCAAATATATGCCAAAGTGTATCCTAATCAGGTATCACTGGCATACACATTCAAAACAAAGTCCAACCAGCTCACCTATGAATAGGCATATAAAAGAGGTGAGAGTGCACGGCAAATCCCAGCGGTTGCAAACAGAAAAAGGAAGTTCTCAAAAGTATCATTGTCATACAATTATCAGGCTTACAAAGCACATGGATGAAGGTGGAGCTATCATGTCTTGAAAAGGTCAAGGGATTGTAACATCCTGCTGAGCACAACAGCCCCGTCATTTTGGACATTAAGGTCAACAGTAGACCCTTCAATTTCAAATTCATAGTGTATTCTGGCAATTTGTAGTCAGCCATTATTAGCAAACTGGTCATGCATACATGATTCTAGTACTGTGCAAGGGAGCAGTCATTGTACCCTTTACTAAAGATTTTGAACATTGAATTTCAACATTCACAATTTTCTATTCCCCCCCCCAGAGATGAGTTCTACTTGAAGTGTCTGGTAGTGGCTTTCATCTCTTCATTGAAATCCAATCCAAACTTGCATATTTATGGGAGACATTACATAACAGATATAATAAACAGATGCTTATGAACAAAAAAAATCAAGCACACTACTCACAAAAGGTTTGGGATGTTTGACTTTTGGGTGAAATTTAAGGAAAACATAAAAATTTCACACTTCAGTGATTTTATCCTGAAAGTCGTCCATTTAGGTCGTAGCATGAAATTTTAATTTTCTCATCTCAAACAATTTAATGAAACAAAAGCCAACAACAGTGCAGGGTATACACCATCAAAAATGTCATGGTCTCAATAACGTGTAATGTAGCCTTAATCAATTACAGTTTGACACCGATGTCTCAGGCTGTTCACAAGTCTAGTTATTGACTGCTGAGGCAGGGCATCCCACTCTTTTTGAAGGGCGCCCCTCAGGTCATTGAGGTTCAGGGGTACAGAGTTACAGCTTCTACATGGTGACTCAGCGATCCCACAGGTTTTCTAGGGGGTTTAGGTAGGGAGAAAGTGCAGGCCACTCTATTTGAGGTACCCCAGTCTCCAACAATCGTTCCCTAATGATGTGATCTTGAGTTCCAGCATTGTCATCCATGAAGATGAAATTATCCCTGTGTTGTTCATGCAAAGTCACAATGACTGGATTAATGATGTCATTCAAGTAGTGGAAGCTGTCACTGTATCATTCACAAACTGAAATACAGTGGCTGATGCATAGCGCTCTCCTTGATGTCTCCAGCACCATTAGAGGCCATCATTTCTGCTCAGAGTGAATTGACTTTCACCAATGAACAGCACTGAGAACCACTGGTCCCTCGTCCAGTGTAGATGCTTCCCAGCCAATGCAAGACGATGATGCCTGTGCCTGGTGGTGGGGAAATGCACTCTTGCTGGTCACCTAACATGCAGACCATGCTTATGTAAATGATTTTGAATGATCTGGCATGACACCTGGTTTCCTCTCATCTTCCTTAAACGTTCTTGGAGTTGTGTGTCATTCATCATCCAAGTCCGCAGGGCATTGTTTACAATGAAGCGGTTATCAGTGTGTGATGTAGCCAAAGGACGGCCACGTCTTTGACTTTATGGGACTCTTCCAGCCTCTCTTTATCTCTGTTGCAATCTCTTGATAACACTCTGTGCCACTTTAAGCTCAGTGGCCACTTTCGTCTGAGAGCATCCTGTTTGAAGCCTCGCAATGGAGAGGTATTGTTGATCAATTGTAGGGTCTCATTATGTCAAAATATGAACAGCATGATGAGGAGAACTGTTTGGGTATGTTCACACAGTGTTTTTTGAAGTGTAAAATAATGCTTCAAAATCAGCTTAAAAAAACGCCTAATCAGAGGTGTATTTTCAAGCATTTTTTTAAATGTTTTTTGAAGAGTATTTTAAAAAATCCTATTTTCATTGTAGACTATGCGTATTTTACAAGCGAAGATCGCCTCAAAAATTGACGTCACTTATTTTTACGGCTCGTATTGCGTCCAAAAACACCTCGCAAATATGCTTGTGAAATACGCTTCATGTGAATAACAAAGCGTATTTTACATTATACAAACTTGGAAGGGAGAGGCATGTAGTGCTGTTGGGCCACTGGGCTGTGCCCCTCATCTGTGTGGTTTTTGCTGTGGTGGTGGCCGCCATGCAGTGTTACCCCCATTTAGCATAGGGACCCACTTAATAGAGGTCGCCTCGTCGTGCAATGGCTAGTTTTGATCAAAAAGTATACTAAGAACCTCCTGTTCATTTTTTATAAAGTTTTGCTGAGAAGCATTAGATAAATGTATAGTGTGAGGATGTGCGGTCCATGCCTCTCCCTTCCATGTTTGTATATATACGTTCTTTTCTTTGCACTCATGGACCAGCACTCCTCCCCATTTGGCCCAGGTGCTTTTAATTAGCAGTAGTCTGTATAAGGGTTAATGCCCTGTTTCTTGCAGTCTGCATGCAGGGAGCCCTGGGAAGGTGAGTTGTGTCAACCTTTCCTTTTGTGGTGATGGTGCTGTGTGATGCTGCTGTGATGCTGCTGTGATGGTGCTGTGATGGTGCTGTGATGGTGCTGTGATGCTGTGCTGGTGGGGTGGTGCAGTCCAGAGCCAGGGGGCTAGGTCAGGCAGCAGTGGTGCTGTTGGGCCATTGGGCTGTGCCCCTCATCTGTGTGGTTTTTGCTGTGGTGGTGGACCTGCATCTGAAGCTAAGAGATGGTCTCATTAAGTGCATTTAAATTTAATTGTTTTAAGAAATTTTATGTTTGTCCAGAAATTTCAACCCACAGCTAAATAACCCTAATTTATTGAAAGTAATGTAGCTCAAAAGGGTAGATTCACCTAGTTTAAGATTTTTGCAACACGTTAGAGTTCTCTGCTTTAAATACACTTTCTTACTAATGATATGCAGCCGTGAGTTTACCTGCATTATACTGATAAACCAGAGGTTCATTTCTCTCCTTTGCTATATAATCTCTATGCAGCATATGGATACTTTTTTTTTTTAGCTATCTCTCCTTCCATATAATCCTATCCCAGGTCTGTCAGACTGTAGGGAAATTTTCCCTAGAGAGTCTATGATAAGTAATCCAGATCCTGATCAATACATTTCTTTTAAAGCTACTCAAAAGATTATGGCTTTACCTTGACTACAGAAGTGAAGTTGCTAAGCCTTTAGAAGAAGTGCATGAAGCACTGGGCAAACTCTGATGGAAACACAGCTATGACCCCCTTATCATTTTGGAACAGGCAGAAAGCTCTATGAAAGCGCATAGCAAAAGGATCGTCTGTAGAGTAAACATTTAAAAGGAAGTATTTGCGACAGTTTCCAATGCAGTCTTGTGGCAGTATATAGTACAGTAATATACATAGGAAATAAATTTAATACAGTGTAGGGTATAGGGTTTGTTTAATCAAAGCCAAATTTTAAAATATATGCTCTGTACCAAATGTACTATGCATTTTATACACTTTTTAAAACTACCCCATAAAATATGTCAAATTTAATGAACCTGTCAGATGGTTTATGCTGCTCTACCAGAGAGCAGGTTGTGATAGAGGGAGAGAAAATGAGATTAGTGATATACAGGAAAATACTGCCAGGACTCCTTAAGAGATAGTTAAGTTCTGCTTACTCCGCCCACATTCAGTGATTGACAGCTTTTCCTGTATAAGTGTGTGTACAGAGCAAACTGTCATCACTGGATGTAGGAGGGGTAAACAGTGCTTCCAATTTCCCTTTTCCTGTTTTTACTGATTGTTACTTCAAAATATTGCTCCAAAACATATAAACCTTTATATTTTTAGAGCTCAGCTTTTCTCTATCATATCCTGCCCTCAAATAAGGGAGCATGAATCACCTGAAGAGGAAGAGGTTGGAAACTCACTGAAAGGAATGAAACGTGCACCAGTTATAAGCGGATGCATTCTACAGCACTATCAATAAATCTATCCCAGTGCCTGAAACTTGAAGCTCCTTGATCACAATGGACAATTTAAAACACTGATGTCTTCCAATATGGCAGAGAAGTCTTGGGGATACCTAAAATCTCTGGACCCTTGTAGTTAAACTAATGTTAAGGTTAATCTGTCAGCTGTTTCATTCTGTCTGAACTAAGGCTTACCCCCAGAGCAGGGGAGAGACCTGTCAGTTAAGCTGGGCTGGATAAGGAAAAACCTCTTGGGCTAGTATGTCACCCCCATGCCTGGCTATATTTCAAGGTGCGTCTTCTCTGAAATGCCATAGCTGGAGGAAGCTTGTGGCTATTTCATGCTGTCCATGGTTCACGCAGCATGAAACGACTGACAGATTATGTTTAAGGTAAAATAGCCCTATATTATTTCCAGAAGCCACTTTAATGCAACTAGTTTAGCGCAAGATGGACTCTTTTTTTAATTTCCTAAGAAATAGGTCTCCTCCTATTTACCAGGGCAATAACTTTGAAGTGAAAAAAAGTCAGGAAATCAGGTACTTTTAATAAAGTCATTAGATTGATTCAATCACAAGCATTTGGTGAGGTCATTGTATAAATTACATGTGAATTCTACATGCTAAGGATGCATGTCATGGCTCATGGGACATATGCCGGTTTTAGTGTATAATCATACCAGGGAGCAGAGTCTAGGGAGCCCTCTGATGTTTCCTCTTTAGCCTCTGTACAGGGATATGGCCTTTGTTGCAAGAAAATCCGGAGTTGCTACATAAAATATGGTTACTTACGATTATAGCTAATGTCTAGACTTAGCACCAGGAGAGCAGATGAAAAACATAGTCATAGATGAGGCAAGTGGAGTTCTTGCTCTGTCAGAAACAAAGCCAAAGATCAAGTTATGCAGTGAACTGATGTTGAGGTCAGTGGACAAATAAAGTCTGGAACCAGGAATCAATATGTAACAGCAGGAATCACCAACAAAGATCAGGCAGCAACGTGCGGGAAGCGTCTCTTCAGTAACATTGGAGACCTCTAAAAGGCATTGGAAGTGGCATGTGAATTGTTTTCCCTGTCGCATATTGCAGCAAAATTAGCCGAAATACGCCCCGCAATAACGGTGTGTGAACATACCTTCACAGATGCAATTATACCCAGTATGTGTGTATATATATATATATATATATATATAGTTAATATAAATTTTTTTTTTTTTTAACAAAAAAAAGGGGAAATTTTTAATGGGGGGAAACAGTGGTTTTCTGTTTTTGGGTTTTTTAATTTTTTTTTTTTAAAAACAAACTTTTTTTTTTTTTTTTTCTTTTTGCCCCTGAGACGGTAGGGGGGGACCCGCTTCCCCCCAAAAAGGGGGGGGCGGGGGGGTTTTAGTTAAAGCCACGCCGGGGAAAGGAAAAATCTAAGTAGCCCCCGGTTTTCCAAAAGAGCCCGCCGAAAAAGCGGGAGGGGGGGACTTGCGGGGGAGTGAGGCTCCCAAAGGTCGAAAACCCCCTGACGGTGACTGTTTTGGGGGCGGGGGGGGCCGGGGGGGTTAACATTTGGGGTACAAAACTTTAACCCAAAAGGGCGTATTTGGGGGGGGAAAGGCAGAAAAAGGGCCCGGGGCAGGGGGGCAAGGTTCGTGGTCAGGGGGAGGGAACAGACGGTCAGGGCAGGCGGCCAAAAAAGGAAAGGGGTTCAAAAAAAATTTTAGCGGAAGGGAAGGGTAAAAACGGATAAGAATTACGGACTCAAGGACACTCCAAAATCCTTCAAAGGGCACCCCCAACAATCTGGAAAACGGGTTTTGCCGGGGGCGGATACTTTAAATAAAAAACCAGGGGCCCGGGGCAAAAACCCCAATTCCCGGGGACACGGGCCCTTTTTTAAAAATCAAAAACCGGGGCGGTGGGGCCCCGGCGTAGGGGGCGGTGCCTTTGGCGCACAAAGGCCCGGGGGGACGGACAGGAGGGCCGTTCCCCGGGGAGGGGGGGGGGCCAGGGAAAGGACCCGGCCCTTGGGGGACGGGGGTGGCCGCGGGTGCCGCAAATGCCCGCGCCGGGGCCCCTGGCAGGCAGGGAAAAGGCCGCAGGGGAAACCCGGCGCCCGGGGCCCCCAAGACAGTCCCTCCCCCCCCCCCCCCCTTAGGTCCCCCCCTTTTTTTTTTTTGAACCTACCCAAAGGGGGATCGGTGACAGTTTGGGCCTTCCGGCTTCCCCACAAAACGCCCCCTCTGGCCCAAAACCCCTTTCCCAAATTTGGGTTTTGAGAAAGAAACCGTTTCCCCCCTCACTTCTTCTGGCGCCCGCACCTCCTTGACCTCAAAGATGTTTTTTCCGATTCGGCCAAGGAAAAGGGGCGGGGACAGATCCACGGGAGAAGCGATTCAGCCCAAACAGGTTGAGGGGGAAAAAAAAAAACTTTAAAAGGCGTTGGGGGACACGCAGAGTTGGGGGAGGCAAGCGGAATTGTGGGAAAACCCGGGGTTTAAATTAACTGACGCAGTCCCAAAAAAAGGGGGCCCAAAATTTTTGGGGCCCAACTTGTAGCGGGGAAAACCTTAAAACGAATGTATCTGGATGATAGCCAAACCCTTCAAGGCTTAAAAAAAGGGGGGGTTTTTTCCGGGGTACCTATGGGCCCTTTAAAACTGTAGAAAACGTTGGGGGAAGCCGAAGCGGGGGCCGGGACGAGTGACCTGCCAGAGTGACTTGATGCCCTCTTTCTTGGGCTTTCCACGGCGGGAACGTGAAAACAAAAGGGGGTTTAGGGGGAGAGGGGGGTGGGGGATTTTAACCCCCAAACACAATAAAAAAGGGGGCGGTTTTAGCAGACTCCGATTCTGGGAAAATTGTATGGGGAATTCCCCCCAGGGGAAAAGGGTCGGGGCCCCAGTTTTCCTGGGGCAAAACACAAAATGTGGGCAGTTTAAGTGCCAAATTTTTTTGGGTTTGGGACCCTCTCCCCCTTTCCCCCGGGTTGGGTCTGAGGGTGGTACGCAAAGGGAAAAGTCCAGCTGGACCCAACTGATTTACACAAAGTCCGGCCCCAGAATTTTAGAACAAATGGACCCCCCAAATCAGAGGTTGGCGAGGGGACCCTTTGTAACCGAAAGATAGGGTGGAAAGAAAGAGCTGGCTACGGGGGTGACGAGGAAACCCCGGGGAAGGGGCCCCAAAATGACCCTTTTTTGGGAAAACCCTTTGTCAACCAACCCCCCAAATGCCCGGTTTTTCCCCGGATGGGGCCCGGCAGGTAGTGAAAAAGCCCCTTTGGGAAAATTATGGGCCCACGGTTTTCCCGGGCACGAGGGGCGGGAAGTAACCCGGGGTTTTTGAGGCGAGGGCCCTTTTTAAAGGAAAACAAGAGGCACAGGCAGAACAAACCCCCAACGTCTTGCATGGAGGGGGGCCCCCCCAGGTAAAATCTGGGAGGGTTTTGTGGGGGGGACTTGTGAATCCCAGGGGGGGCCCGCTTTTTGGAGAAGTTTTGCCCCAAATTTAAAGGATTGTGAGCCGCAAAGCGGGGACGGAGGGGTTAGGTCTTCCCGGAGGGTACCTTTAAAGGGTTTTCAAGGACCCGAAAGCAAAAAAAGCCTTTCCCGGGAAGGAAATAATGTGCTGTAGGGGTGGCTCCAAACCCCCCGTTAAGGGGAATCTGGGGGAGAGCGTCTCCCCCTGACTTTTTTTTCACCCGGTCTAATTGTAAGAGAAAAAAAAACGAGCAAAAGAAAAGCGCCCCACCGGGCCCTTGTCCGGATTCAAACACGGGGCAGATTGAGATAGAAAAGGTTTTTTGTGATCCGGGTAAAAATCGGATGGGGTGGAGAGCCCCTTCCAGCGGGTTTGACGCCATTCTTCTGGGGCCCCAATTTTTTATAGCAAAAAGGGCCCCGGTCACCAAGGGTGTATTTGCGCTCGGCTGGGTTAAAGGGGTTTTGGAGAAGAACCCACAATTCGCAACTTTCCCGAGGGGGGTTTTCTGAAGAAAAGGGCCCCGGCCCCAACGGGAGGGGGTCGTCGATTTTTCCTAAGACAAACGGGCGTTGAGGGTCCGGACGAGAAGAAAAAAGGAGGGGAAAGGGGAAATGGGGCCCTTTCAAAACTTTGAACCCCCTTTGAGCCTCGGGAGGCCAGGATTTGGGGTCGGCCCCCTTTTTGGTGGGGGCCCAACCAAGGGGTGCCACCCGGGGAGAGGGAAAAACCTGAAAAAATAAATTGCCTTTTAATATTGGCAAACCCTACAAAAGCGTTTGAACCCCCCGGGAAGGGCCCCCACGGGACGGGGCCATTGCGGGGACTGCTGAAAGCTTGGGGGGGGTCCATCTAAAAGCCTTGATCTGCCCAATGTACCCAAAAAAAGGGGCATGAGGGGGTTTGGGAAACAAAAACATTTTTCCCACTTGGCAAAAAATTTGGGTTTGACCCCGGAGAGGCGGGAGACCTGGGGACTGGTGACGGGGGGTCTCCAGGTCTGGGAATAGATGAAAATGTCGTCCAGTTAGACAAAAACAAAAACGTATAAAGGGCCCCGGGGAAGATTCATTCACAAAAGTTTTGGAGAATTTGCCGGGGGCGTTAAGAAAAACCAAATGGCATTAAACAAGATATTCGAAAGGGCCCATCAAGGGGTTTTAAAGGCGGTTTTTCCCAATGTCACCCTTTCAAAGCGAATCAGATTGTAGGCTCCACGGAGAAAAAAATTTTTAAAAAAGGTTTTTTGCCCCACTTTGGCATCAAAAAGCTCGGAGATAAAAGGGCAGGGGTACGATTTGAAGTTATTTTGTTCAGGCCACGGTAATCGATACAGGGCCGGGGGGGGTCCCCCCCTTTTTTTCTCGACGAAGAAAAATCCGGCTCCCGCAGGTGATGATGACTTGCTTTTGAAGCCTTTGCGTAGGGGTTTCCCCTTGGATATAAAGTCCGTCATTGCCCCTTTTTCTCCGGGAAAGGGGGAAAAGGGGGAAAAACCCGCCCCCGAGGAGGAGTTTAAATAAACCGGGCCCAATTTAATAGGGGAATCGAAGGGGGGGCCCATGCGGAGGCGAGATTCGGCCCCGTTTTTTCAGAGAAAACTTTACATAGTCCTGGTAAGGAGGAAAGGGGAACCCCGGAAGAGACTTCGTAGGTTTTTCTACGGGAATCTGAAAGGAAACCCGGGGGACTGGGCCCAAAAACATCGTGAGTGACCAAAGGGCCGGGAAACCCCCCCAAGAATCTCGCCAGTGTTTCCCAAATTTAGGGTCGGGGGCATTCTCTTGCCCCAAACCCGGGGGGGACCCCCGGAGGGGTCCAAAAAGAGGATCGAAAGGGAGGGCGAAAAAATTCTTTAAAATTCCCCGATGTTAAAAGCCCCCAAACTGCAAAAATGAGGGGGCGCAGTGCGAAAAACCCAATGGCATCCTTGGGCATTCGCCACTGACGGAGGAAAACAAAAAAAGGGTTTTCTGCAGGGGGGGTTTTATGGAAGCCGGTTTCCCGAGACACCAGTGCATGGCTCTTTAAAATTTTCCGGGGGACCCCGAATTTCCCGGAAGGGGGGTGGTCTGGGAAAGGGGCTGTCCGGCCCAGGGTTTCCCCAAAGAACCCAAAGGTCAAAAAGGGGAAGAGGGCCCCGGGGGTGACACCTAGGGTTGCCTCTCCCAAAGAGCCCTAGGTGTGGGAAATTTCCCCGGGGGCAAAAACCCCAGTCTCCCCAAAGAAATTTACCGGGGGAACCCCCCACAGTAAAGCCCCAACGCCCGGACGTCGCCCGGGGAGCGTTTTCCCCCGGGTCCCAAAGTGCCCTTTCCACCTGCATGGGTTCTCCTCAAGAAACCCTTGGGGGGAGGAAGGGAGGGCGGGTTTGGGAAAACAGGGGCTAACGAGGTAGCCCCCGGCCCTGGTCGGGGGTTTGGGCTCGTGTTGGAGGCGGGGCCCTTTGTCCCTTTTGGCAAAACGGATATCGATCCGGGTGGCCAAACCCAATCTTTCGTCCCAGTGAGGTAGGCAGGGGTTGAAACCCCTTGCCTCCCTTTAAAGTCCCGAGAAAGGGCCCGCCAGAAAGTACCACCAAGCCCCAAATTTTTTTTCCCGGTTCTAACTCGAGGGTAGGGTGGGGGAAAATGCACAGAGTAGTTTTCCCACAGTGGATTTGCCCCGAGGAGGCGGAGCAAATGATGCGGCAGTGAGGAGGTACGACCAGGTTCCTCAAAACAGGTTCCCGGGAAACCCCCCGGGGGAAGGCTTCAGGTTACCGTTAGCAGGGGTCTCCCCCCCGGTCCCACAGCGGGTGGCCCCGGCCCAAAACTTTGCCCATTTGGGGGCTAATAATGAAAACCAAATTTTTGCCCGCTCATGGGAAATTGATTTTCCCCCGCATTCGATGTGTAAAAGAACACTGACTGATGAAAACCCCGCACTTTTGGGGTTCCCCTATTTGCGAAACGGGAAGCGGGAATGCAAAAGGGCCCCGGTTGGCCCCGAGCAGGAGGAGCTGAGGCTGCGGAGGGAACAGGGGCTGGTGAGAACCCGGGGCGGTGCGGTGGAGGTAAGGGGGCCGCAAGGTTTGGCCCTCATGGGCCCCGAGCCCGGTCAAAGCCCCTGACCCGCGGGGGGGGGCGGCCGTCTAAGTCCCGGGGGTTCGGGGCAAGGTTTTCCCTTGGGGGAATCCATGGCCAGAATTTTTCTAGGGCGGTACGGTGGGGTCCCCCTTGGAAACCCCCGCCAAAAAGGGGGGGGGGTGGGGGTTTTTAAGGGCCCCGCCAGGGAACGGGAAACTAAGTAGCCCCCGGTATTCACCAGAGCCCGCCGCCAAAAAACGGGATGGACTTTCGCGGCGGAGGCTAAACCCGGTCGGGTTAAACCCCCGACGTGAAATTGCTTGCGGTGGCGGGCCCGGGGGACAGCGTGGGACAAAATCGTAATCCAAAGGGGTAGTCGGGGACAGGCAAAGGGCAGGGAGGCGGGAGAGGTTGTGGTTCAGAGACGGGCAGATGGTCCGGGCAGGGGGGCAAAAAAGGGAAGGGCAGGAAAAAGTTTTGCGGAAGGACTGGTACACGGATAAGCAATACGGACTTTAAGGGGCACTCCAAACTCCCCTCTAAGCAAAAACCCAAAAATCTGGAACTGGGCCCAGGGGGGGGGGGATACATTATAAAAAGGAAACCCCCGCCCGGCAATAAGCCAATTACGGGGGACACTGGGGCCCCTTTTTTTTCTAAACCAACGGTCGCTTGCGCGCTAGGGGGGGCGCATGCGCACGACGGCCGGGGGGGCCCGACAGGAGCGGGGTTTTTACCGGAGGGGGGGCCAGGTAAGCGAAACCGGCGTGGGGACGAAAGGGGGGCCGCGGTTACCCCCGGTGCCCCCCGCCGGGGGCCCTGGCAGGGAGGGAAACGGCCAGGGGCAGCGGCGCCCCCCCGGCCGTCCCTGACAGCCCCCCTATAGCCCCGATTTACTTTTGGGGATTTTTTAAGGGAATACTAATTTAATTTTATTTGTAAGTAATTTTTGAATTTATACTTAAAAAAAAGGTTGGGGGAAAGTATTCATACCCCTTGCACTTGGGTTTCTCATTTTTAAATGTTACATCCCCAAAAAGTTAATTAAATTTTTTGATATTTTATTGGGGGATAGGGGCAACCAAGGAGCATGTATTTGTGAAAGTGTAAAGATAATAAAAAAAGGCTTTTTCAAATTTTTTTCAAATTGAAAAAAAAATGTGTGTACATATATAATTTAAACCCTTTCCCCCCCAATTCAAAAACCTTTTTTTGGGGCCCCCCTTTAGCCCGGGAACGACAGCTTTTCATTTTGTTTAGATATGGCTCTTTCCAGCTTTGCACAAACTAGAGGCTGGGAAATTTTTTTTTCTTTTCAAAATTTGGGCCAGCTCAGTCAATTGGGGTTGGGGGGGAAAATTTTTTTAAATAAAATTAAGTGCTTTTTAGACTTCACCCAAAAAACTTGGGTTCCCTTTTTTTGTCTATCACATAAAATACAAATTTTTAAATTTTTAGCGTAATGTTTAAAAATTGGGGGCAGTTTTAAAAGGGTTTTATTTCTTTTTAAAACCCCCCTGTACAGGGTTTTTTGGCTCTTCCCTGAAATGGCCTAATAAGCTTTTGTACATAGCAAGTCAAAAAGGCCCCTTTTATTTCCTCCCGGTGCCCTGGGAGCCAGGACAATTACCAATTTCCATGTGTTTTCCCTACTGGGGTGCGGGGAAACTGCAGTGGGTTTGGAATTTGGGTTGGGGTCCTTGGGTGCGATCTGCACATTTTGTGAGCGCTGGCTGTGATAGCTGCATTGCTGGAATCAATGTGACCCAGCAATGTAGCTGTGTGGTGAGGGGAGCCTGTGGAAACCCCCTGGCTCAAATGGGGCCCCTTCACAAGTTTCAATTTGGGTGCAACCCCCGGGAAGCTACACCAAATTTCCCCCCAACAAAGATTTTGGGGGGTTTGGGAAAGGAAAAATTTAATAGCCACTTTGGGGAAAATTTTGATAAGGCGAGGAAACATTTTTGGGGGACCCTGCAAATGTTCCCCTTCCCAAACAAAAAAGGGGGCCAGTGTGCATGTGCAAATAGAAAGGGGCGCCATGAAAGGGCCCCCCAACTGGCGGAGCAGCCATAGCAGGGAAGCATCAAGCCACACAGAAGCTTGTGACAAATGCATTTTCCTAATGTTATTATCTTTGATTATTTTTTTCACTAATAATTTTTCCCCAACAGTTTTGATTTTTTCTTTGTAATGAGAGAAACATTAATTTTTCTAAGAATAAAGGTTTTGAGAAATCTCTTGTTTGATTTTTTTTGAAAAATCAAATTTCAAAAATCTCAATAATTGCTAATTTCACAACTGAATAAGATGTTCCTGTATAGTATAGATGCCCTTTTAGTAATATTTAACTGTTCAAAAGCACGAAAAAGGTTTAAAAACAACCCGTAAATTTTTTAAACTAGGTACATAAAAAAAAACAACAGGCCAATTTGGGAAAATTCCCAATTTAAAACCTATGTAGAAATAGTGGGTGCTTGCAGAATGAAAAAACCCATCCAAGTTCTTTTCCAGAGAAACATTAGATAAATAACTGCATCACTGTAATCCTAGGTTACCAAGGAGGCTTTTTTAGTGTGCTCTTCTACTTCTAGGTGTTGCTGGTTTTCAAGGTTGATAAAGACGCCAGCATTAAGCTTCCTTTCAGCTCACTGAATGTAACATTCTGGGCGACATGTTCCAATACCAAGGCGCAATAATTTTGGTGTATTTTGCGGCCAAAAAACTTTTGACATCATATCCTCAATATAAATGAACTGCAATATACCAAAACTAGGCGCATTATACACAGGGCACGACACATTGTAAGGCACCTATAGAGGCGCATTAAATATAGTAGCAATGATACGCTGTGCGAATCCATAATGCAATGCACCTTTTGAGGCACATTACATACACTAGTAATGATACATTATACACCTCCATAACGCAATGCGCCCCATAGGCGCATTGCATACACTAGCAAAGATATGCTATGTGCCTCGATTGCGCAATACGCATTTTTAGGCGCATTAAGTTTACTATGTAAGGTATACCAGATGCAAGATTTTTGAAAGGATTGTACTTTCAGGTGCACTTTACACTGATTAAATGCGCCTAAAATCTGCTGTGGCGATGCCAATTTTCGGACTTGTCGCCCTATGTGATAGCAATATTGCATTTGGGACACCTCTTTGAATATGCTTTTACTGAACTTATACTGGTTATAATTATTCATGGATATTAAGCTTATTAAGTAAGATATTAATTATGCTATTATGAATTTAATGTATCTTGTAAACATATTACTTACATTATTATTAGGAATTTTGGCCACTTGTAAATGCATTTGATGTTTTACTGGATATTGATTATGGATTATTCACCTTTCTTTTTGAAGTCTGTACACAAGACGGTAGAGGAGAGCCAAAATGTTGCATTTCATTGGACATGGAAGCACCGTTTGATTTTTTCGCTCATTTTTGTAATCCTGTTTATTACTAACGTAATAATTTATCTTTTCACTTGTTAGGTGTAAAAAGAAGTATTTAAGAATAGACCAATATCACTAAAACCATATTGTTTCCTCTCCCATTGATTTAGCATTACTGTAGCATCAAAGATGAGTGATGAGAATCGGCCTAATTTATACTGTAGTTCATGAGTAGATGACCACATCTAGTTAAATGTTTCAGTTATTTAGTCTAACTATCAAAATCATTATATGAATTAACAATATATTTCTATGTTTTTGGAATATTTTGCTAACTTTTACCTGAACTCTGACATGAAAACATTTGTGTTATGTAACAGAGTCAACAATATGTCTTACCAAGGAAGATAATGACTGAGTAGATCTGAGCTGCTGTGCTTTCTGGTTGTTCTGAGTGCAGTGGGAAACAAACCCCATTTGTTCCATAATAGTTGTGGAAAATATGTTCATTGCTGAGAGGTAAAAAGGCTATGATAAAGCCGATAATCCAAATAAGTATTAAGGTCATTATCGTCCTCCATTTTCCTGGTTTAAGACACCTAAAAGGATACACTATGCAAATGTATTTTTCCAAAGTCAGGTAGGTAAGAAGTAAAACTGAGACTTCCGTTGAGAGTATGGCTAATGACCCAACTAGCCGACACTGCGTACTGTCCATCCAGGCCTGGGCATTCTTGTTGTATTCACCTCTGTATTTCACATCATAGTATCCAATAACAAATAAGTATATTCCCATTAAGCAATCAGCACCTGCAATAAAAACATTTAATTATAATTAAAGCAGACATTTAAATGATGGAAAATTAATTTGAGGTCCATTATAGATAGGAGACATAAAAAAAGCATAGGTTCAGCCAAAGATGAACCTGCACTTGTATATATAGAATTACCTTATTTTGTTCATATCATGCAAACTGGTCATAGAACAAGACAGTAGTGTGGCAAATGATAATTCCTCTCCAATACTATGTGAGTCTACAGGAAGAATATAGACTGTTCTTCATGAATTGGCTTCTACCTCATGGGGGTTTTTGCCTTTCTCTGGATCAACACTGTAGCACAAAAGGTTGAACTTGATGGACGTCTGTCTTTTTTCGGCCTTACAAACTACGTTACTATGTTACTTAGTCTTAACATGGTCAGCAGGTCTCCATCTATCAGTTTATCTTCATATGAACTTCCAATAGATTTAAACTTTTGATAATCTGACATTTGGTATGTTGAGTTATTGAAATGTAATGTTAGATGTTGTTTGCCATTCACAAATTATCAGTAATCTCTTTCTAAAACCTAAAGGTTTACTTGTGCCAGAGTTCTTTAAAACGGCTATAAAAGAATAAGAACTTCAAACTTCTGGTTCTGGCGCTGGTGTGAGGATGTGAGCAGTGAGAGCTCCCCTTCACCTCCCTGCTTTTTCCCGCAAAACAGCCGCTTTGACGGCGCAGACCGGCTCCCACTGACCGTGCCACGTATCCTGCATCTTCAGCTGTCGGACGGATGGATAGATACGTCCTCAAAAGCAGCCAAAAGGACGCGTCCCCTCTACCTGCTCGCACGCCATGAGGCGATCCCAAGATGGCGGCCCGCCGCATGACACTGGCTGAGGAGAGCGGGCATAGCGACACAGCATCAGGTACCCATGCTGCCCTGGTCGCGTTCTCACTGGCCCCCGCAGAAGGAGCTACACCTCTCCCCACTATAGACTACAATTCACTAGCTCAGGAAGTGGCTAGGCATATAGCGCCTGAACTCCAGGCCACTATAGAGGCAGCCCTGCAGGCCTCTCTGAGCAAACTGCAGCATGACATTCAGGGGCGCGATTCACGGCTGGAGGAGCTGGAACACAGGGTCCTGCAATTGGAGGCAGAGATTGAAGTGCTGCACCGCAAGCTATTTTCCTGCAATAAAGCAC
Organism: Phyllomedusa bahiana; assembly: GCA_025379985.1. Taxonomy (NCBI): domain Eukaryota; kingdom Metazoa; phylum Chordata; class Amphibia; order Anura; family Hylidae; genus Phyllomedusa; species Phyllomedusa bahiana. Next base: position 97,641 of record JAODAL010000461.1, on the reverse strand, counting down.
AAGACACCCTGTATGACCGTATAGAAGATCTTGAAAACCGCTCCCGCAGGAGCAACCTGAGAATTGTAGAAGCGGGTGAAGCAAGCTGACCTCCAGGAACTTTGCCAATCCGCCCTCCGCTCACGTTCAGGGCTGTGGAGTCGGAGTCGTGGAGTCGGAGTTGGTGGTTATTTTCCAGGAGTCGGAGTCGGAGTCATCATAAAATGGACCGAATCCGACTCCCAAAATATATAATAAGTTGGTCCAGTTAGTTCGATGCAGTGCAAAGAGCAAGAGGAATTGGGTCCAGCCAGTGCTACTGCTCCCATATCTTCAGCAATTGATGACATGGAGCAGGCAAAGTGCTGCTCCAGGGGAAAAGATTCTGCTCCCAGGGCAAACAGATTTCAGCAAAATTTTTAACCTGATTTTAAAGAAGTAGAAGATTTAAAACATTCATCAAAACTGGCTGAGGCAATTTCTTTATACCCTGACATTGTTAGAGATGTTGCCTCTGTGGTCACCGCTTTGCGCCCAACCCAAGTTAGTGTAGAGAGGCCGTTCTCTAGCCTGGAAATAATGAGATCAGATGTGAGGTCATGTATGCAGGATCTGATGGAGGTGACTATTTCTCAGAAAAAATTCAGAGACTCCACAAATGTTCCTGCAGTGTTTTGCATATTTACAACTTTTTTATGTCCTAAAGTCATATCCAATAAATATATTTTACACTGACCAGCAAAATGGTAACAATGTTTTGAAATTGTGACATTCAGGCTCCATATCTCTCCATCCACTACAGCTTTGTACATGAGGCTACTATAATTTTATATACAGACATCTTATACATAATTTTGACTTGCAAGTATTTAGCATCTGCTTAGTTACAGTTTTGCTCCTAAAAATCAAAGTGTTAAAGGGGTTGTCTCACTACAAGGATGACTTTATGTTAAAGATCTTGTAAAAACAAGTCACTTTGCAATATGTGTCCATTAACAGTGTCCTACCTATTTTGAGATATCCCCTCTTGGATAGAGTGTATCAGCTCCTCAGGTCGCTATAGCTACAGACCTGTGTGAGCTCTCCTGATAGGCTGCCAGCACTGGTCACTATAGCTACAGACCTGTGTGATCTCTCCTGATAGGCTGCCAGCATCGGTTGCTATAGCTACAGACCTTACTTATACGGCAGCCTAGTGGAAGCCAGTAAACATGCCCCTGAATTCAAAATGAAACCAAGAAATTAGGACTGAGGTAAGATGAATCAATATAGTGAGACAACCCCTTTAATTTGTATTATTTTGTTAGTATTTGGGAAATCCACCTTTGGTTTTCAGCTCTGTCTGAATCCTTCTGAGCTCTGTATCAGATTCATGCAGGTCTTCACCAAAATCTGATCCCAGGTCTCTTCTACACATCCCAATGTTGGTGCAGACAGGACTTGGATACAAATTGTTACCATTTTGCTTGTCAGTGTCTGTTCTTCCTAAATAGCTTGATTATTGTATCATAAGGTGATAAACAGCTGGATGTGACCATTTTACTACAGTAAAGTTATCACTTAAACATGCGCCGTGTATGAGGGAGTCAGGAGTCGGAGTCGGAGTCAGGAGTCGGAGTCGGGAGTCGGAGTCGGAGGTTTGGGAAAATGAGGAGTCGGAGTCGGGGCTTCGGCTTGCCGACTCCACAGCCCTGCTCACGTTGGGTCGAGAGAGCACATCGTATCGACCCCGAACCCCCTGCTAGCACTCTGACAGGGGACCAGCTGAAAAGAACAATACACTATGTGGAAATCCCTAAAGAAGCATTTATGCTATCTATCATACATGAAAAAACTTTGAGACTCTCGGTTCACATATTTTGATCAAAAGATGTTTAAGCTGCCCACGACTTTCAACGTGATCTCAAAATGCAGGTTGGGTGTTTTTTATTTTTTCTCTCTGAATAATGGAGGTCGGTTGACCCAGCGAGAGGCCTGATTGGCTCGATTGAGAGGTAAAGATAGGATAGGACTGCCCGATTTTGAGATCACGTTGAAAGTCGTGGGCAGCTTAAACATCTTTTGATCAAAATATGTGAACCGAGAGTCTCAAAGTTTTTTCAGCTGAAAAGAAGACCCCACACGGTCATCATCAAGGAGCTTGATTACAACGACAAACAAGATATCCTCAAAGCATACCGTAAGCAGAAATCTTCCCCACTCCTAGAGGGACATAGGGTACTAATTTTCGAGGATTTTTCCATGGCGACGCCGAGCTTTTAGTAAAATCTGTTCTATGCTGTTTGCCAAAAAGGTTCGCTTCCAGATCTTGTATCCGGCCACCCTAAAGGTGCTTCTGCCAGATGCTGCCCCGAAGCACTTCAATACACCTTCGGTTTCTTAGTGGACCTAGATCCGCATCCGTGGGGTCACCTTCCGGCAGCGAAGACAGGCCTTTCTCTTCCTCTCCCCCACACCTCTCCCCTTCCAGGGAACAGAGGTCCCCGAACTCTCGCCTTCTACCTAAGACTCCACAACACTCCCCAACTTGAACTTGAACTTGAGCTCCCATCCCTGGACTTCTCCTGCATTTTTTCACCGCTTCGGGATCATGAGTAACTCTTTTGAACTGATTGTTTACGGTTTACTCTTAAGTCTTTCTTACTACAATTTCGCTATGTGTTATATGTCCGGTCGCCCCTCCATCATGTAGCTGCAGCTGCATGGGGCAATTTTATTCCATTTGTAACGGTTAACATATATTGTTGGTTATTTGTAGTCAAGTTGGACTAGGTTCACTCTTGGGGAGACATATAGTCTTTTCCTTCTTTCTGGCAGGAGGGCTGGAGGCTATGTCTATTTCTATTTCCATTATAATTTCCATCTTTTTGGCCTTCTTCAGGCACATTCCTCGTGCAAAGAAAAAATTTAAGTCCCTTAACGCAGTTGGAGAGTCTGAGTGGGTTGTTCCCTGACTCTCTGTGTGCCTTATTTTATGTTCTATCAAACTTGCACAATTACACTGTGATTTTCTACTTTGTTTAACTTTTTGTTTGAGTCTGACGCCTCACCCGACTTTTTTTTTCCCTCTCGCCATTATCTATACAAAGCCCATTCTCTTGAGCTCCTGCCCCCCCTCCATCAGAATCATCCCATGGAACATAAAGGGGCTCCGATCCCCGAATAAACGGATTAGAGTTCTCCGCCACCTGAAGAAACTTCGCCTAGACATTGTTCTCCTACAGGAGACCCATCTAAATTGTGACGATATTTTCCGTATGAAAAAATTGTGGGTGGGCCACGTCTTTGGCTCCCTGGCAAAGGATGGGAAAGCAGGGTTTTATCACATTGGTGCACAAGAATTTCCATTTCAGCTAATTACCCATCACTCCGATCCAGATGGTAGATGGTCACATTTAAAAATTAATCACAACGGCAACCCTACTAGCCTTTATAACATTTATAACTCCCAAAGTGGTTTATTTTTTGTGCACTTGGCGGATGTAATCCAGAAAGATGCTGCCACTTCTGTAATCATAGGAGGAGACATGAATGTTGTCTTGGATAAAGTTCTGGACAGGAAGAGGGACCCTGGTTGTGTTCCCCTGGCCACCATGGCGCATAGGCCCAATGTAGGGGTGCTTCAACATTTTCTGAGATCCACAGGGACAAGGGACGGTTGGAGAGACCTTCATCCCGACAGTTGGGAATTCTCCTTTTTCTCCCACTCACAGCAATCGTGGTCCCGACTGGATTACATTTTAGTTTCCCAAGATATTCAAAGAAGAATGGTAGCCTCCGAGATCCTACACTTACTCACCTCAGATCAATCTCCCATAGTAACCGAGATAGCGGACATTTTCCCCAAGGGATCAGACTTTATCTGGCGTTTCCCCACCTATATGGCTAAGACTGAGGCGTTTGCCGCTGTAGTGCGAGGATGGTGGTTAGAATTTGTGTCTGATAATACGCAACACTCGACAGACGCCTCACTCTTCTGGGCTGCGGCCAAATCAGTCCTTTGAGGCAGAATTATAGCCTACACCTCATCCTATAGGCGTAAATTAAATGATGAATACAAAAGCGCGACAGAAAGGGTGAGGGCGACCTATAAAAAAATTCCTATCTGCCTGCTCGGAGGAGAACAGGAAGGATTGGGAAAATGCCAAAAGGGTTTTTGACCTTTGGCTAGGCCACAGAGAGGAAGTCCAACGCTCCCACTTGAAGTCCTCCCTATTTTGGTATGGAAACAAGGTAGGGAAAATACTATCCAGGTTACTCCAGGGTAGCTACAGCCCCTCCCATATTACATCCATATGCACTCCCGAGGGCCGGACCACTTCTGTTCCCTGCATGATTAATGACTCTCTTAAATCCTTCTATGATCAGTTATACTCTCCCGACACAGATTCTACCCCTGCTACGGCAGCCGAAGGTAAAGATTTCCTGGCCTCATTGTCTCACCCCAGACTGTCCCCAGAGCAGCTACAGATGCGCAACGCAGAGATCTCCACTCAGGAGGTACGATTAGCTATCCGCCAATTGGCCTCTGGGAAGGCCCCAGGACCTGATGCGTTCTCAGGAGAGGTATATAAAATCCTAGTGTACCCACTGACCCCCTTGCTGACTGGTTATTTCAACCAAATAATCAGAGATGGAAAGATCCACCCAGAGTCTATAAAAATGCCCAAAGATCCCCTTCTCCCATCTTCGTACCGCCCGATTTCGCTGATAGACACTGACCAGAAAATGCTTTCGAAAATCATGCTCGACAGACTAGTGGCCCTGTTGCCTTCTCTCATTGGACCAGCGCAGAAAGGGTTTGTTAAAGGTCAAGCCGCAGTGGGTAACCTTAGAAAAGTCCTGGCGGTGTTGGAAAGTACGAAGGACCCCTCCTCTCCCACCGGTCATCCTGTCATGATCGCAATAGATGCCGAAAAGGCGTTCGACAATGTCCGGTGGGAATGGTTGTGGCTGGTTCTTGATCGTATGGGGATAAGAGGAAGTTTCAGAAACTTTCTCTCTGCCATTTACAGTGACCCTACTGCGCAGGTCCACACACCGGGTTTCTTGTCTCCCTCTATAAAGGTACCCGCCAGGGCTGTCCCCTCTCTTCTCTGCTATTTGACATCGCCCTAGAACCCCTAGCTCGTTATCTAGCTAGGGGTTCTGAGGCAGTTCGGTTTCATACTGGTCAGACTCATTAGATTCGTTTTTGTTAGACTTTCTTTTTGTCTTTCTTTTTATTATCTGTTATTTAACAGTTTTTGTGTGTTATCTCTGTAGTGATTTGTTCCCCACTGCAATTGTTTTTTACAACGTTGTTTGGCAGGCTCTCGCATAGGCTGTTCATACCTGTACTGCTATCTTTTCTGATAATATGATTTGGAAACAATATGTTTCTGTCACTGATGTATTGTCACTGTATGGAACAACATTTTTTATTTCTTTCTCAGCTGTATTGTCTGCCATGCATTTGGTTCAAATTCTGTGTTATTTTAACTTTCAAAATCCAATAAAATATATGTTATAAAAAAAAAAAAAGAATAGGAACTTCAAAATGAAAAAATACTGTAGTCATTCCAATTAGGGTTTGCATTTGAAGCATATTTATTTTTCTGGAGATTTTCTAAACTCTGGAACATCTTAGGGAAAATAGAAAAAGGTAATAAAAATAAACTTTTAATTTTGCATGCAACTTTTTTTTTTATGATGGAGCATGCTGTACAGTTACTACAATGTTACTTACAACAAAGAGAAATGATGCACAAAGCATGCAGCTTGTTCTCCGATCTGATGTATGGCCGCGTGCAGATCACAAAGATATTCCCAAAGCAGGTAGCCACAGAAACAACCCAAACAAACACTCGCTGTACTATACTGGCAAGCAGGTTCTCCAGAGATGAAATGCCATCTGTGTTTGGCTTGCAATTCCGCACATGAGGGGCAAAACCACAGTACTGGAATTTCTTAAAATATCTGTTAACAGTAAGAAAAGTTATAAATGTTAAAATTATGGTTTTAATCTGGAAAAACACAATTGGCTAAGGTGTGTCAATAGAAAGGACAGCTGTCCTTATAGCCATAGTAATCAATCAGAAACTTTCCATTTTTTCAGAGCAGCTTATAAATTGTATTAATTTATATAGCACTGACCAGCTCTGCTGTGCTACACACAATCACTCACATTGGTCTTTGTCCCTACTGAGGCTCACATTTTAAATTACAGATGACTCTATCAGTGTGTTTTTAGAGTATCAAAGCAAACTGAAATACTTAGAGACAAACCCTCATAAGCCCAGGAAGAACATTCAGACTACAAGCAGATGTTGCACTTGGTTTGATTCCAAATACTGCTTAGAGGCACTGGTGCTAACCACTCAGCTGTTTAGAGGGGTTCGGCCACAAACAACATTTATTATCTATCTATAGGTTAGGTAAAAAATGTATGATTGCTGTGGATTAGACTGCGGGTTACCCCATTATTCAAAAGAATAGGGTCATGAGTTTCAATGGGCGGTTGAGCAATCACACTGCTGCTTACTTTACCACTATAGGACTGATAGAGATAACCAAGTGCTTTACTTGACCTCTCTTCTGCAAACCCCTAGACTTTGACTGGCTTGGTAGCACACATGGTTGACCGCAGCTCACTTGTTCTTGTGATTGATGAGAGTTCCAGGGCTCAGATCATCAGCTATAATACATTTATCAACAAACAAATGGATAGGTTATAAATGTAGTTCATGGTGTAACCCGGGGTTCCTGCACTGAGCAGTGAAGCACAGCGCTGCATTGTCAGTGTCGCTGACTGTGCGGCTCACTAACGTCCTTAGCTGCCGCCGTGGCGGGACTTCCTGTGCGTTGCTGCGCACTCACTGCACAAGGTCAGACGGAGGAGAGCAGCGTAGCAGTCTACTCCCCTTCAGTAAGCTCAGGGCGCCGGCGCCTGCATGCTCCTCCTTCTCCTAATCAGTGAGTGCCCGCACAGAGCAGCCGGTGGCCATATTAGGCATTTATTGTAGGGCTGGAGCTGTGCTGGGGCTGGGCAGGCTAGGCTCAGCCTGGAATAAAGATCATGAGATGTCTTGGGGGGGGGATATAATTCAACTGCAGCATAAATGTCAGCTCTGTGGGCAGGGGCGTCGCTAGGCTGTTTTATTTTGGGGCTCGGGCCCTGAATAAAACTCCCTGTGCCCCGAGTCTCCCGGGCTCCAGGCCGCAGCCGTGGGCTTGGAGCACCGATGGCCCTTCAGCTGCATGTGCGTCCGCTGGACGCACATGCAGCTGCGGGCTTCTGCGGAGCAGAGAGCGAGCGCTCCCTGCTCCCCAGACAGTGTCGGACCGGCTCTGGGTGCGACACTGCGGGGCCGCCGGGTCCCCACAAGCTGAGGACCCGCCGCGGCCCCATGTGCCTCAGCCGGCAGCGTCGCGATGATGTTATGTCATCGCGACGTGCCTTCTCCTCGGGCGCACAGGCGTCATAGGCCCCTGCGCCCGAGGAGCTGGGGGAGGAGCCGGGCTGAAGAGAACTGAGCGCGCTCGCCGGGGGAGGTAAGGTGAGTATGAATGTTGTTATTTTTATAGCGTTTACCTGCCTCAGTGCCCCCCTATACTGCCTGTGGCCCTATAATGCCTGCCTGTGGCCCCCATATCACTGCCTGTGGCCCCCATATCACTGCCTGTGGCCCCATATTACTGCCTGGGCCCCCATATCCCTGCCTGTGGCCCCCATATACTGCCTCAGTGCCCCTATATTCTGCCTCAGTGCCCCTATATAGCTTCTTGTGGCCCCTATATTTCTGCCTTTAGTGCCCCCATATACTGCCTGTGGCCCCATATACTGCCTGTGCCCCCCTTATATACCTTTCCTGTGGCCCCTATATACCTGCCTGTGGCCCCTATATACTGCTTCAGTGCCCCTATATACCTAACTGAGGGGACTGCTTACCTATAAATTTAAGGATTGCTGGAAATGTGAGAATTCTAAGATACTTGTGTCCAAATCCTCCAGGGATGATTTTGGTGGGACCAATGGGCATGAAGGTGTGAAACCGGATGGAAAGAAAAGGGGAAGGTGAACGACGCTGATCGAAAAGACTTTCCCCTGTGAGTCTCAAAATGTAACGGGCGTGTAATCACTTATAGTTGCAGAGCGCTACATAAACTAGTAACTACCAATATATGGTCCAAAAATGGCAGTGGTATATGTTTCGAGCCTGTGTACAGCTGATGTCCGTGGGGTCTGGCGGATTATTTGTCCTTATGTATAAAAGTTTTGGGTCTTGGTTTGTAGGAGGGGGTTTTGTAAAAATCACTTTTTGGTATATTTTTCTCCCCTGTACGGTGTATGTTTTGGTGTTGTTTTGGGGTATTGTATATGAAAAGGGGAGATTTTTGAAAGTAAATTTTTCTTGGTGATTTTTACTGTTTCAGTGACTGCTGAGGAGATGGACAGGATCTGTGGGGATGTGCAGAAAATTAGTGACGGGGAACAAATTTTTTCCCTGTAAAAAAAAATCCAAAAAAATTCCAATGAGGCGTAAAAAAATGGTAGTGTAAACCCCCAGCCCTCCCCAAGAAAAACAAAAAGGGGCCCCCGACCCCCGGATGTTTTAGGCCCCTTTACAACCCCCCCTGTCTGTGGGTCATATGACCCAAAGTGACAGTCTACAGTTTTATTTTAAATTTTTGCTTTAGGGGTTTCAAATTTTAAATTGCTGACCCATAGGCTGACAGTATAATGTAGACTGTATTCAATGTGGAGGGGGGTGACAATCAGCGTAAGTTAAAATGATTTAGCCTCTGAGGGTCGTATTGTATATTTGACCCCTAGAGGGGTAATCAATATAAATGTACGCTGATTGTCAGCTTGTGGGCACTCTGACGCTACAGTATTATGATCAGCTTTAAGGGTCAAAAAATTCAAAATGAAACTCAGAGTTTACCAATTTAAACTGTAGTACTGTCAGCTCTGTGGGTCAGGGTAACCCCCCAGAGCTGCTTTTATCCCACTGTAGATGATTTTCGCTCAAACCTGTGCCTACATTAGCGTGGGGACCCATTTCCCTTCCTATTTTTTTGCGGGGAAACCCATGCCATCTGTTATCTGGGGGGAACCTATGCTGACCTATATACTTTGGGGACCTATGCCTGTCTATATACTGGGGAGCCCTGTGCCTATCTATATACCGGGGGGATCTATGCCTATCTATATACTGCGGGGACCTATGTTTACCTGTATACCAGGGCGACCTATGCCTATCTATGTACCGGGGAGACCTATGCCTACCTTTATACTGGGGGGACCTATGCCTACCTATATTTCGGGGACCTATGCCTACCTATATACTGGGCTCCATGTATAGGTGTGATATTTGGTACCTGTATGACTGTTATTTAGGGGTATTACTCTGTCATATGTAGGTGAGAGTTTTTGAAAAAGTCATTTTGTCAGGGCTGATTCTCATTCTGCACTGCACTGCTGAGGTGATATAAAGGATCTATGTGGACTACATGGAAAATAAACTGACAGGAACATACACTATTTTGTGTAAAAGTCCATGACACAGTTCACAATGTGGCGTAAAAATTTCAGTGTGAACCCCGCCCTACTGAGCAACCATAACACAGAGGGCCCTTGCCCCAGATGTTTTAGGACCCTAGCAATGCCCCTGTTGTATAGTGTTTGTGTGCTGCTGTGGTAGAAGTATATCTTGAGTGGACAAATGGCACCATTGGAAATAAGTAATGTGGAAACTGCAGAGCACCATATGCCAATTATGTGACAGATAACTGATCATGTGCATCCACACATGCTGATTGTCTTCCCTGGGGCAAATAGGATCTTCCAGAAAGATAGTGCAACATGCCACATGACTGGAAATGTCCAACATTGACTGCAAGAGCATGACCAAGATTTTACGCACTACCCTGTCCCTCTAAATCCCTAGACTTTAATGCAACTAAGCATGTTCGGGATCACCTCGATAGTGGTGTTGGCTCTATGGATCTTCGCCACACACCCTCTGACAGTTGTGGGATGCAGTCAGCAGGGCTCCAGATACATGTGACAACCTACCACCAAAATAAATGGGTGTGGGGGAGGGTTTACCGATTTATAATCTTTTTTTGCCACAATAGGTTGAAAAAATGAACAGTAGGTGACCACTGTGAACTCTGAGTAAATCATTTTTCAAACCAGGGCTATTTTCATGAATTTCTATGTTTAAAAATGTGTAGGATTAATGCTGCAAATGTATAAGAAGAATTCAAAGAGTCAAATAGTTAGAGCTGATTAGGGTATTCACATGAGGCCTGACTATAACCATTCATATATACTTGAAACAGCTTTCTGAAAACCAGTAGATCCCAGGAGGTAGCACTTGTTTCAAAGAGATCCTATAAATAGCAAAGTTTTGACACTTAATTATAAATTGTCACAGGTGCTACAGCAGAAAAAATTGGCAACTGTAGTGACATACAAACATTGCATTTTTCTTTCGGAAGGAGTTTATTTGTATTAAGAGAATTCTATTACTAGTTAATTTATGAAATTGGCCACTTTTGAACCCCAACAGCTCCCATTTGAGTTGGCGTATATATTCATTTCTCTGAAACATTGTTTATTATTGCATAAAATGTATTTCAATGACAATCAAGTTCTTAAAGAATGTAGATTTGTGTGGAAAATTTGTTGAAATCCCTACTCAAGGACCCACACCATGTTCATCTAATTAAAGTGAGGTAGTTGGACATGTATGTGACATGAATGAAAAGCATTACTTTTATTTAAGATAAGATGAGATCATTGTGGAAAGTAAAAGGGCTGTCTGGTTCCTCTAAAAAAATAATAGGAAGCTCCGGGTGTCCTAAATAAAAAGGAACATACTCACCTTCTCCTGTTCCTCTGCTCCTGCGCTCGGTCTCCCTGGTCTTTTGTTTGCTTTATTCTAGTATTTCTGCTGCTTGTTTGGCTGCCGTGGCCATGCGCCTCCTCCCTTATATCATCATTTGGGAGTGAACAGCTCTGAACATTGATGTAAGCATAGGCACATTAGCGCTGCAGCTAATCATAGGCTCCAATGATGAAGAAAAAAACAGAAGACCAGAGAGGCAAAGAGGAGCAGGAAAAGGTGAGTATATTCCTTTTTTTATTGGGCCACCAGGAGCTTCATATTAATTTTTTTAAAAGTAACCAGACAACCCTTTTAACCTCCATTGGATGTTGAAACATGCCGGTGTGCATAGCAGAGGAAACCGATTCTGTTACATAGAAAACAATACTTACATGTGAGTGAGATTTCTGAGTGGCAGAAACATTCTTCTTTGAATATTTGGAATTTCTACTCCCTCAAGACTTCTGAAGTACACAATAATGATATGTAATGAATGACGATAATATGCTCATTAGTACATGTAGCCTATTTCCACAGACATTGAAGTAGCTAGGAGGTTCAGGGGAGCATTCCCACCAGGACGCAAATGCGTCAAAGGGCCCCAAACACTCTTCTACCACACAAGAAGGCAGCATATAAAAATTACAGAAAAAAGTAGTAATTTAGGTTATCTTATTGTACTATATAAGTTGCAGTGGGACATTCTAGTAATAATCTAAAGATCTGTCATGTAATGTGATGAAGAATCTACAGATCATGGTAAGGAGATTAACAAGATTTTCAACATATTTGGTTATACAGTGGTCCCTCAAGTAGCAATGGCCTCAGGTTGCAATATTTTCAACATACAATGGACTGTCATGGGACATTGTATTTTAAAAACACACTCTCCATATCATATCACAGGCACTGGTGATCTGTGGCTCATGTGGAAGAGCCAACTTTATTATTATTGTTATTATTATTATTATCATTATGCATTTTATAGCGCCATTGATTCCAGGGCGCTGTACATTTAGGGGTTACATTCACAACATAAGTCAAACAATTACAATAGTGACAATCTGTGACTAACAACAGGTACAGAGGGAGAGAGGACCCTGCCCACGAAGGCTTACAATCTACAAGGAAGGGGGAAGAGACAGAAGGTGAGGGGCAGACATGTTTGTGGAGGGTGTAGTGACAGCGGGGTTATTCTAGGTTGTAGGCTATACCAAAGAGATGGGTTTTCGGGTTGCTTTTGAAGCTGGTGAAAGTGGGGGAGAGTCTGATGTGTTGGGGCAGTGAGTTCCAGAACATGTGGGAGGCACGAGGGAAATCCTGGAGACGGTTATGTGAGGAGCTGACAAGAGGAGAGCAGAGAAGAAGGTCCTGTGAGGAGCAGAGGTTGCGTGAGAGGAGTTATCTGGAGATTAAGGCAGAGATGTATGGAGAGGAGAAGTTATGGAGAGCCTTGTAGGTCATGGCTAGTAACTTGAAATTAATGCGCCGGGCAATGGGTAGCCAGTGAAGGGATTAGCAGAGGGGAAAGGCAGAGGAGTATCGAGGAGAGAGGTGAATCAGACGGGCAGCAGAGTTGAGGATGGATTGAAGGGGAGCAAGAGTGCTAGACGGAAAGCCACATAGAAGGATGTTGCAGTAGTCTAGGCTGGAGATAAGGGCATGGACCAGCATTTTTGTAGTGACAGGGTTAAGGAATGAGCGGATTCGTGAAATATTTTTCAGGTGGAGGCGGCAGACAGAGGTGAGCATTTGGACTTGCCAACCAATCATTATGAACATTTTACTTGTAAAACATTTCTATTATTCAAGTACATATAGCGATTGTTGGTCTAATAGAGCCTCTCTACAGTTCAGTGCAGTTCTACATGTTCCGTAATGCTCTTTACATGTGTCAGGATGAGTATCTCCTTTCGCCACCAGATCAGAGCCCCATTTCCTTTTTTCTATTACATATATAAAGAGTACATGATCCAAAGTGATTTCCAGCTTCAAGCAGCTATTTCTGATGTAATATGTAAGGACTTTTTTTTATCTGTATTAGTTATCTGCTTAATTTTCTTTATCTCTATTTTGCATTATGTTGGCAACATTTTGGGGCCTCAGAAACAATCACCAGTTTTCCATATGGTTATGGTTTCAACATACAATGGTTGTTCTGGTACCAATTAATATTGTATGTTGAGGAACCACTGTATACTGTAATGGAAAACAAATTCAGAAAAATAATTTTTATAGGATCTGAATTCCTAATTTTATTTCATCACTTACAATGATTTCAGTCCGGTTACATGATCAAACTGATCTAGTTGAATCTTCTGCATGGGGTTGTAGGAAATGTTTCTGTATATATAAAAGTAGAAAACAGAAGAAGAGATATTTTAAATATTGTATAGAAATAAACACTCAAAATTGCGCAGTAATAATGTTATTCTTACTGGTAGTCTATAATCACACAGGCATTGAGTCTATTCAGGTTTCTGTTCCTCGCTGATGTATAGAGTATTGTTGCAATATTCTTTACTGTAAGAGAAATAAAAACCTCATGATGGCTCCTGTCAGCTATGATGTCAATGTTAAGACAGCTTAACTTGAAGCAATCAGTGCGGATACTGTCAGATTGTGCATTGAAACACTCCATTAACAAGGGTGTAACAACCACCTGTCAGTCTCCATACATTTTCAGGAGTATTTACAGAGGAATGGTCATAAACATAGCTCTAAAAGAAAAAGCGTACTGGTTTTTATTATAATATTTTATAGGCAGTGTTTTTATATTTGCAAGTGTATTGCAGAAGAGATGACAGCTTTTCTTAAAAAAAACCCAGTTGGATAGCATGTAATTGTCTATACAGCCAAATCAATTGATGACTGAGTTATCAGAGAATGGACATTTTCTCTGTGTATGTCTTCTATTACTCTCACTGACATATATTTGTGTTTTCTTTTAATATGTTTAGTTATCTGGCTGGTGTTCACTGATATTATGTTGCATTCAAAAAATCTTAAAGGGGTTTTGCCAAAAGGTTATTATCCTTTACTAAACAGGCTGAACTGTCCCTCTTGACCTTGAAAAAAGGGCGGGTGTTTATCTACTGTGTTTAAAAAAACCAGTGCCTCCTCCATGGTGTCCATAGCACCACCACCACCCCATGCCATCCCTTCTCAAGGCTGATATTCAGTCTCTGTAGTTTTGAGCAAAATTATTTGGCTAAACCACAGAGAATAACTAATTGTGCACAAGCACTACAGTTTTAGTTTTCTCCACTCTTAACTGCTCAGGATAGAAGGATAAGATTCCAAGCAGCAGTGCTCATGAACTGCAGTGGGGGTGGGGGGTGGGGGGGGGGAAGGGGAGGATGCTGAGCAGGGAGCAATCTGATGTTTAACCCCTCAGATAATAAACATTAACAAATGAGCAGGTATTTTTTCTATACAGCAAGTGACACAGGTTTTGTTGCTCTCCTCCCCGAGACCCTCCTCCCCCACCCTTCATGTGGCCCAGCCCACAGAGAATATTACACTAGAACCACCCCTGCAAAAAATTTCTATGCAGAATCTTTAATCCAAAACACCAAAGTAGAATCAATACTGTTAACTTGGAAGGTAAGCTACAAGTAACAAAAAAACATTAAAATTATGAGGTAATTTTAAAATAAGAGAGAACAAGATTAACATCTCCCATATATATTAAACAGAGCCAATATAAAAAAACTATATAAGAATTGGGGCGCCACACCCTTATGGAAAAAAGGAAGTGGAAACACTTGCTAAAAAGATAATCACTACGCCACCCCCTTGCATTGCTTCCTAATCTAGTGCATTACTGCCTGAATGAACAGGGAATGATCATTCCTGATAAGGACGACCCCGTCTGGAACCAATCCCAGTCAGAAGAATCCCAAGCAAACCCTAAACACAAATAATGTGATATAAAAAAAATATCACCACAAACAGAGCTCAAGTGCCACAACACCACAAAGATAATGTAATGAATACTCTCCCACCACATAAACAAGACCCAACAAGTATTCAGTACCTACATATACTTTCCTCAGGGGACAGGAATTGTAGTGAGGGAAACAAGTAAATAAGAATCCCCCCAATAACTAAGGTCCACAACATTATCACAAGAGAGCTCAAATAAATAACATGCACCAAAAAGCCTTACCAAAAGAGATTGTGCTTCCAGACGAAAGGCTCCTGTGCGGCTAAGGTGTGCCGTCAATAAACCGGAAAGTTCAAAAACCACCACCATGTTTATGGCAGTAATTGTTCGGTATCCCCTTTTTGGTGTCCAATAAGGACACACTCGCATCATTTTGGAGTAGCCGCAATCTTCTAACTTTACTCGTTTAGCAGAGAGCCCGTGCATGGAATCCCCCCGAAAAACCGGAAGTCACAGATAGTGCTGCATATTATTATCCGGGTTATATTATTTCACCAGCGTGTAATGAAAGGAGGGCGGAAGTGGACCGTCGTCGATTAAAAACCCATTAACCGCCCGCCGTCATCCAAGGAAGGGCGGACAAAGCCCGCGAGCTAGTGGGAATACACACTATATTTACACGCTCAGTGAGTTGGACACAACGTCTGCGCCAAAAAAAAAAGGAGGGCTCACACACAGTAGCGATGAACATAATTGAAATACCCACACGCCGACGCGACATTTCCGCCCCTTCCGATGACGCGGCGTATGGTAATCGCCGCATCACAGTATCCGCCCATTTACATTACGACGCAGAATCATAATAACCGGATATGCATGCACTAATCTGTGACTTCCGGTTTTGCGGTTCCATCCCGGCTAAAACGGTAAGCATTGCGTCTACTGCAAAATGGAGCAGATTGTGTCCTATTGTACACAAGAGATACCGGAAATACTACATAAACTGGGAGGTTTGTCACAATCCCGTTAGCGGCACACCATAGCCCACCTATAGCCAACGCACTGGGAATAGCACCATCTCTATAGGGATAAGCCATTTTATGTGCATGTATTATTTATTTGAAGCTCTCATGTGAAAAAAGTTTACCCTTAGGTTTAATTGGGATGTCTAAACTGCTTTTTCCCCACAGCCTACAACTCTGTCCCCCTGATGAAAGTAAAGTAGGTACTGAATACATGTTGTGACTTTATATGAGGAGGCGAATATTCATACATTGAGACATTTTGGTTTTTTTGCACTATGAGCACTTTAGTTATAAGATTTTTTTTCTTCACATTAGTAGTGTTAGGGAATCTAGGGAACAACTTACAGGGATATGTTCCAGACGGGGGTTCGTCCCTTATCATGACGGATACATTCCCCCAGTACAATAGCAGTTAAAGCACAAGATAGGAAGCATTGCAGGTATGACGAAGTGATTATCCTTAAGCAGTGTTCCTACATCCCTATTTTCCCTAACGGTGTTGGGCATCTTTTAAATTTAAATTACACATTGTCTCTGTTTAATATATATGGAGAGTAAAATCTTGTCTCTATATATTAAAACTATAATTAAAAGTTATATTTTACTTATTATAGATTACCTTCCAAGATAACAGTATTGCATGCCCCTGCCAAACAGATAAGAAGTTGCAAACAACTCAAAGCCGGAGGCCAGAATCAGGCTCCTGAGGTCGTAGCTAATGTACAACAGATCAGAAATTAAGGCATCTAAACAAACGCTGAATTTCTCAGGAGGCTAACACTTTTTTAAATCACATATATTTAGAAAAGAGATTAAATACCCATTTAGTAGGATCCCCACGTCAACAATAGATATGGCAAAAACCCCTTTTTAACAAAACCCTCAGGGACTTACAATTGTGATAATTCCTTCATGTCCTTAAGTAAAGAAGGAGAGAAAGCAACAAATCTGTTAAAACCAAATCTCCATACAAAAAAAAAAATCCACAACTACAATTCAAAACACCTGAATTTTATGCACACTTAATTATTAAAAAAAATCATAGTTTTAAGAACTTTTCAAATTCATTTCAAAGTACGGTATATGTATTTTATTTCACAGCTTATTTTTCCAGGTGTTTCTCTATCCTGTATACCAATTGCAGTATAGTAACTTGAAAAGAGGAATGAAAGAAATAATAAATCACCCTGAAACAAGTTGTCAAAGCAAAAAAACACCAGCCTTAATTGCTGGAATGCATTATATGTGTTTGAATATATAACACACTTTGATTTTGGATGATCTTTGTCTCTGCTGAGGAGCTTGCTCTGGTCTGCTTCCCTTTTTTCATACTGATGTGTTACATTTTTAGGATAAAGCAATAAGGTGCAGTGTAACAGTAGTTGATTCCCATAAGACAAACTGTGATGTATTTTGAGTTACCATTATAGAAATGGATTTAGGTCAAGCTAGTTTCTCAAAATATTTTATGAATAGAGACAACTCATGATGACAATGGAGGTTCTGCATCTTTGATTTACTGTCCTTTTTTATTTCTTACTAAAATTGCACAAAATTACAGAACTCATATTTGCCAGTTTTTGTTCATACACAGTTGGAAAATTTGAGGGGCCCATTTCCAAGTAATTTTAGGGAAATAATTTAATTTACCATCCAATAATCCACAGATTCTGAGGTTTTCACACTTTCTTTCTGGTAATATAATCTAAAATCACAGTAGCTAAAGGCTGAATGGGACAGGTGATTAGGAAAAAGAAAAAAAAAAGAAAAAAGTGATAGCAGCACAGCACTTTGGTAAGCCATTATAATTAACTGCATACCCGCCATCCTGTGCCCCTGCATTTCTGCTCAGCTCTCCCAGAAGAGCTTTATATGCCATTTCTAAATTCATATACAGTCTAACATTTTCTGTTGTACATCCCTAACCCATCACTTTAAAAACTGAAGAAAACCAATCCTAAATGAAGGGGCACAGAGCTCTGCAAGGGCGGTGCACTGCTGATATTCATTATAGCAATATGGGGTATGAGGTGTTGAGGGTATCAGTCAACCAACTCCCCCATGACAAACCATCTGAACTGATCCTATAACATTTCAGCAGTTTGTAAGCAGTCATATGAATGCCCCCTGTGGTCTATTAAATATATTATACTATTGCATCCTAGTAGGCTTCTTTACGGAGTATTCACTACTTACAGCTCATCCAGTCTAGAGAGTGATGAAAAAGTGTTGTCACTGATTGTAAGGATTCTATTCTTCCGCAAAACTACACGCAAAACGGAAAAAGTACCTGATTTCAAACAAGACATAAGTACGTATAAATATAATCAATACATATGTGTACAATATACATTACTTTACTGAACTCGCAATGGTTTAGATCCTTCTGGTTATTGTGACTTAACAAGTTATTAAGGCCTCCAAGCTATTGTAAAGATAATTGTAATTAACCTGATTATAGATTTAATTAACTCCTGCAACTTTGATGGAATGAAGAAGTGGAGTTTTCACTTTAAAACAATGCATAAAGTAATGGAAATATTAAAACAAAATTTCCCCTTTCCGTACTTCCGGGTTTCTGCGGCCTCAAGTGAGCAGCACACAAGCAGGATCTCCGATCCCCTCAACATCACGCACCACCATAAAGCACTATCTGTGGGGCTTACTTAAATACAAAAAGTGACCTGGAGGTCACGCTGAAACAGCCATCAAAACAACCTCTGTAAGCCTGTGTCCCAGGTTATCAGGAGGATCACAGAGAAGCAACAGACAGAGATAACCATTGAGACAAGGGCATGCACAGCCCCAGCAGCAACTCATTACAGCACCTGGACAGACTCTCCGGCTTCACAGGGGAAAGGAGTCCTAAGGTAGGGGCTCAGCACTAATCGCCCTTACAAAACAGCCTAATTTTGAAAATCAAAAGGGCAGGCACTGATAAAGCAGCACTGGGACAGTGACCACCCAGCGAGAGCTCCTATAGAGGAACCAGGAGACAAAGGATGCCTAGCAAATTTCCAACTAAAAAAACAAAGCTCAAACAAGCAAAAGACCAAGAGGAAGAGGGTTCACTAATTGGGGCAAAAGCCCCCTCCATTACATGGACAGTGACCTTACGCGCAGGCATGCGCAGACCCCCCAATGCACAACAAGGCAGGTCAAAGTCTGCAGCCCAGCAGCAAACCCCGATATCAAAGCAAGGTGAGGCGCTCAGGAGGAATTGTCTTGCAGCGGCCCTGCCTGCTACTATTGTCATCCAATCAACCTTTAAAAATCCTAGGCGATAGAAGTGAGGCAAAAAATAATTGTCCCCAGAAAATAAAACAAACTCGAGGCAATGGTGACGGTAAATAAATGAAACAGATACAAGCTGATAAACCCCTATATGGCCAACCCACACCAGGTTTTGGCGGTTCATCGATCCCTCTAATGGGGTGCCGTGTCCCCGCCCTCTCCCTCCCCCACCCCCTCCCCGCCCCCGTCTAGGGAGGGCATAACCTCCCCCGACCCTTTTAGAGAAACTGGAGGTTTATCTGAGTACAGAGGCAATCGGGCAACGTGCTCATGACGCTGCCCGATTCCTCTGGCATGTGCCGTTGTCCGGCAATTTCTCCTATCTCTGCGAGGAAGCTGCGTGAGCTAATTTTGGTGGAAAGGGGTGGGGCTTAACGGGACCCCGCGAAGCTCTCCGCCCCCCTTTTCCCCTGATTTTGAAGAACTTAGTAAGCCAGCAGGACCAGGATAGTGCAAGAATGCTGAGTGAGCTGGGTGATGGGGGTGGCTGGATTGCCAGTGAGGGTGACTGGTTGTGTTGTTCAGGACTGAGTGCTTGTGAGGGGAGGGGAATATGAAGTAGGGGAGCCATCTTCTTGCCTGCTCATGGGGGGCATCCTGCCTGGAATAAAGGGGCAACTCTTGTTCTGCCTGCAAGGGGCATCTACTGGATAAAGAGACATCTGCCTGGCTCATTGGGTGCAAGCTACCCCTGGATAAAGGGGGCATTCAGCCTGGCTCAATGGGGACATCTGCCAGGGCTAAATAGAGGGCATCTATCTGCCTGGCTCAAGGGGGCATCTGCCTGGCAAGGGGGGCATACTATCCTTGGCTCATGGGGCCTCTAACCTGGATAAAGGTGGGCATCTACCTAGGATAAAGGGGGCATCTGCCCGGGCATGAGGGGGTCATCTGTCCTGGCATGGGGCAACTTCTACCGTGGAATAAAGGGGGCAATTCTGCCTGGCACATGGGGCATCTAACCCTAGCTAACAGGGGGCATCAGCCTGGATAAAGGGGTGCATCTATGCCTGGCGTCATGGTGGCATCTAACCTACTGTATCAACCTGAGTAAAAGGTGGCATACATGCCTGGCTCATTATGGAGTCATCTCATGGCTCAATGGGGACATCATACCTGGATAAAGGGGGCAACCTTGCCCTAGCTATTTGTGGGGGAACTACCGACTGGCTGTAAGGAGCATCTAAGTGGCTTATGGGGGCACTACCTGGCTGTTGGGGACACTACCGGGCTATTGGAGGCCCCTGCCTGGCCATTGGGGGCATCACCTGGCTGTAAGGGGCACTATCTGGCTATTTGGGGACAGCTACCTGGCTCGAAGGGGCTTTAAACCTGGCTACAGGAGGCTACTACCTATTTTACAGGGTTCAAATAGGCCCACCGAAAATACCTATCTATTGGGGCACGTTTGGTGGTTATCTCCCAGCTCTCCTGGATGCTGAATAGACATCCAACAGTCCAGGGAAGCTGGGTGACGCCAAAACCCTAATTTAGCTTTTTTCCAGAGCCTTTAAAAAGTTAGGTGGAGTAGGGGGGGGGGTTTTTTCGAAGGGGTGGGGCTTACTTTAAAAGTTTGGCCGTGGTTATAAAAAATTTTTGGGTGCGACGCCCCCCGCCTTAAAAATCTCCTGCTTTTTTGTTTTAAAAAAGTTGGAATGTATGCTGAAACCCCCATTTCCAAAAGGAGAAATCACCTGAGTGGTGGGGCGTAAAGTGGCATCGAAAGGCTTTCTGGGGGTTAGAAGCACTACCCAAAAGTTGGGTCGAACCCATTTAAGACAAAGAGAAACTAGAAGATTTGAAAATAGTTTCTGGGAGGGTAAAAATTCTCAGAAAAAATCGGCCCCCCAGGGGGAGTTTTCCCCCAAAAAGTAAAACAAGCACTATATGTGAAAAGGATCTTTGGCCACCCTTGGGAAAATACTAGGAATTTTCCCCGGTTGAGCGGGCCACCATAAAAGGGCCCAAAAAGAAAAAAGGGGTCAAGGCTCTAATAATAAACCCAAAGTCCCTGTGATCGTAAAATACTTAAATTTTTTGAGACAAAAGACTGTTTTTATTACAAGTTTTTCAAAAAAAGAAGGGATAAGCCCCTTAAAAAAGGAATTTCGTTTTAAATTTTTCGGCTGACTTTTCCCGCTGATATTTCTAGAAAAAAAAAGGCTTTCTCCACAGTGTGTTGTCTTTGATGAAGAAAAAAAAAATTTTCATAAAATTTTCCAGAAAAATTGAAAAAATTTTTTTTCTTCCCCAAAAGGAAGATCAGAAGCCTTTCTTTCCCCAGGGGAAGTTTTGGGGATTTATAAAAAAAACACTTGCAAGGCTGGTTCACAAAAAGAAAAGGCGTCAAGAGAATACGGGAAAGGAGGAGCTTGGGTGAGGGGGAAGTTCTCATCCTCCCCCCAACCAAAAAGGGAAAAGGGGGGCCACAAACCCAAAACATCACCATCGAGGTCTAAAAGAATCCTTATTCCCCCAATTACCCCGGGCCTGACGAGGAAACGATTAAGTTTTTTTTAAAAATGTTCAGTAATCCCGACTTGAAAAATGCGTCTACCCCACAATAGACTATGAAGTGGGTTCTTTTTTTCGGGCCCTATGTTTCCAAAAAGGTTTTTTTATGATGGGAATAGAAAGGGGTCATAAGTATATTTTAAATTTACCATACTTATTTAATAGTGTTTTCCAAAATTGTATGTTTTTTTGGAAAAAATTTGGTTTGGGGGGGGGGTGTGGGGGTTTTTGAAAAAAATGAAAACATGGGGGAAAAAAAGGGAGAAGTCCAAAAATAAGAGGGATGAGAAGGAAATGTGGGGGGACTTTTAAAAAATTAAAATTTCCCTAAAGGGGTTTTTTTTTTTTTTCGGGTTTAGTTTGGTTTTTTGTAGAGCCCCTATTCTTGGCTGTTTCTGAGTATTTTTCTTGTGGTCTGGTTGAATTTTTGAAATATTTCCAAAGTGGGATACATTTTCAATTTGAATAATAACATGGATATGAAAATAGTTTTTTGGGAAATTAAAAAAGGGTTTTTACGGCCCCCAACAAAAACGTATGATGATTATAAGGCATCAAAAACGGCTTAATATAGATTTTGCATTATTACAGGAAAACATCTCACAAAAAAGGGCCCTTTTTGACGGTTGAATAAATTGTGGGTAGGGGGGGTTTTTGGGGTTCCCCAGGTAAAAAAAAAAAAAAGAGGGGGGGTTGGGTTTTTTTTTTTATTTAAACAATCGAAATTGCTCGGTGGTATCTCATAAGGAGTGAAAAAGAGGGTTTGGGAAATGTTCATCTTGTATTAGATACCCATCAGGTGGGAATTAGTTTGTAAAAAATATATGCCCCAAAAATCCAAACAGAACCCTTTTTTTGGGTTTGGGGAGAAAGTATTAGCTGACACCGAAAAGCAGATTTTAAATTTGGGGGGAAGATTTTAAATTTTAGTAATGGAAAAACAGAGAAGATAGGAAAAGGGGGAAATATTGATATAGTGCCCTTTCAAAAAAATCTCTGTTGCCCCAGTTCTAAAAGAACTGTAGGTTAAACGATGTTTGGCGCAAAAATAACCCTGGGGGAAAAGGGAATTTACATTTTTTCAAAATGCCCAAAAACTCGGGGCCAGGGTTTGACTATTTTTTTTTCCCGATGGGGTGTTAGGTAAAATAAGTGGGTTTGGATAAAAAGGATAGGGTTTTTTATCGGGACCATGCTCCTTTAAAAAAATGAAATTTCCAGCCTGACATCCTGGGGGGCAGGGATAAAAATTTGGGGTATCCATCATTTTTGACAAAAGATGAAGAGTTCAAAAAATTTGTTTAACGGGGGTTGGTGGGGGGATTTTTCCCAAAAAATAAGGGTGGAGCATAAGTCAAAATTTTTTCCCTTTTCTGGGACACGGCAAAGGTGGTTTTGAGGGGGCCGATAATGTCTTATGTAAATACATTTTAAAAAAAAAACAAAAATAAATATGGGGAAAAACTTTAGTATCATTGAGGAAAAAAAAAACACAGTTTTTCACAAAAAACCCCTTAGCAGCAAATAAACAAGGTGGCGGGAAAGAAAAAAGTGAATTTGTAAAAATGGAAAAACGAAATTGGAATTATGTATAATGATCAATAAAAATTTTTAATTTTTAAAAATTGGGGTTTAATTTGGGCAGGAAAAAATTTGCGGGCCCAAAACTTGCGGGGGGAAAGTCTAAAAGAACACAAACCCAAAGGGGAATGTATGATAAAAAAGGAGTAATACAAAAAGATCCCAAAAAAAATTAATATATTTTTAAAAAATTTACTATGAAAAATTTTTTATGAAGAAGAACAAGATTTGGATTTAGATGGGGGACCCCGTTTTTGGAGGTAAATTTATTAACCCCACCCTGACCGAGGAGAGAGAGAATTTTTGAAAGCCCCCATTTCAGAAGAAGAAAAAAAATTAGTACAATTAAGAAGTTTTCAAAAGGGGAAAAGGACTGGGCCCCGAAAGGGTTCCCCCGGGGGAAATTTTTTGGTCATTTGGGGAGGAAAATTTTCTTTCCCCAAAAAATAAGTGGGTTTTTTAAAAAAATTTTTAAACACCAAAAAAAGGGTTAAAAGATATCGGGAATCAGCCCCTTTTTAAAATTTTTTCAAAACCAGGTAAAGGGCCCCTTTTTTGGCCCCGGGTTTTTACCCCCCAATATCACTGATAAACAGGATGTCAAAATTGTCTCAAAAATTTTTGGCCAAAAAGATATTTAGTTTATTTTGCCTAAATTGTTAAGGACCCAAAAAAGTGTGGGTTTGGGCAAGGGAAAGGGCGGCGGGGGGCGAAAATACGAACCCGGGTTTCCCCTGTTTCAAGAGAAAAAAAAGGGAAGGGTCTAAATCCCTCCCCCCGGCCCCCCTTTGGGTGGCTGTCGATGCAGAAAAAAACTTTTGAAATGGTAAAAAGGAAATTGGGGCTAAATTCAGTTTTTGGATTTAAACTAGGTATTAAAGGAGATTTCAGAAGTTTATTGCAGAATTTATCATAATCCTCAGGCCCAAGAGCATACTCCAGGTTTTTATCAGATTTCAATTCACCCAAGAAAGGGCACAAGACAGGGATGCCCCATGTACCCCTGTTGTTTAACACAGCTCTTGAAACCCCTTTAAAACAAATGTTGCTAAAAAGGAAAAATTATACACTGGAATTTAAAAGGGGGGGGGGAATGAAAGGGGTGAAATTATGTTGTTTTGCAGATGGGCATGCTGGGTTTTTATGGAGTTCTCCAGGAGCAACAAATTTTCAGGGAAATTTTTAGATAAAATGAGTGAAGTGGGCAAATCTGTTGGTTACAAAATTAATATTTCAAAAAGTCAAAAAACTCCCATTAGATTTATTTTGAAAAGACACTAAGAACTAAGGGCCAGGTAAAAAAAATTTTTTTTAATTTTGCTTTTAAATTTTTTAGGGATTAAAAAGGGGAAAAAAAAATTTTACAACTGTATAATCTAAATTATGATCCCCCGTTTCACAAGATTCTCCGGGGAAATTTGAAAGGGGGCAAAAACTTCCACTTTTCTTTTTGGTAGGGCCAAAAACCCAATAAAAATGGTTTAGGTTTTTTCGGGGGGTTATTGTACCAAAACCAGAACTTTGCCCAAATTTTTTTGAAACACAAAAAATATTAAGAAAACTAAAGTAAAGCTTTAATTTGGTTTTTTCTGGAATAAAAAAAGGCCCAGTTTTGGCATTTTGATTTAAATTTGTTTTTTTCCAAAGCATTTGGGGGGACTTCAAATGCCCCCCTATTAGGGTTTAAAAATATTTCAGCCCTTGGGTAAGACACGTTGGGGGCGGGGTTTGGTTTCCCCAGTTAATTTTTTTAACTTAAAGTTAGAAAAAAACCCAAATTTGGGTTTCCTTGGAAAAATTAAGTCTTTAAATTTCCTTTAAACCCTTTTTAAAAAAATTTTCCCCGTAGATATTAAAGGCAGTTTTAGGGATTGGGATAGGATCTGTAATTGGAAAATAATCAGGAAAATGTTCATCTGCCATTTTTATATATCAAAAAATATTTAGTATATGGGAGTTTCCGGGGTTTTTACACCGGGAAAAGAAAATAAAATTTTTAATATATGGAAAGAAAAGAAAATAAATAAATTAAAAAAAAACTAAATTTTTGATAAAAAGAAGCGTTTTTTCACATGGGAAGAAATTAAGGGAAAAATATGGGGCTTAAAAAACCCGTAGGGCAAAATTTTTTTAAAACTTGCAAATCAAAACTTTTTTAAAAACCCAAATTTTAGAATTTGCCCCCAAAGCGAAGGAGATGATTTAAAATTTTATGGTTTTGGGTTCAAGTTCAATTTTGGGTTAAAATTTCCTTTTGGGGAATTATATGGGAGACTTAGGGGATAAAGAAATTTTAAGGGGAAAAGAGATACAATTTTTATTCTGGAAAAAAGGAAAATTGGAGGGCAATGATGATCTTGGAAAAAACCAAAAAAGGGTTTTGACAGAGTACGAACCTCTATATAAAGAAAGGGTTTGGGGGATGAGTTTTAAAATTGCGCATAAAGCAAATTTTCGCCTTTGAAAATCCCCTACAAAAATGCTCCCCCAACTATCTTAAAACCCGGGGCCCGAAAAAGTGGTTTGGTTAAAGGGGGAAACCCAATACACGGATTATGGGGGGTGCCTAATTAAAAAAATTAAAGGGAAAAAATGTACGAGAGTAAAACAGAAAAATTTTGGGAAACTGCAGATGAAGAAGACCCCCTTTTGGCAACAAATTTTTCCATTATGTTCAGGTTTAGCTCCCCCCCCCCCCGGGGGTGGTTTAGGAAGTGGATTCTGTCTGGAAATTTAAAGGGGTTTCATATTACCCCTTTTTGGGAGCTAAAAAGTGCATTTTAAGGCATGGTTTTAAAAAAGTAGTCCAGTTTTGGGGGAGGTTCTCAGAAAAATTGAAAAGAAATTTTCTTTTCCTTTTATAAATTGGTTTCAGAAAGGGTTTCCAAAAAAGGGCTCAATTTTAAAAAAATTTTTTAAAAAGTTTGGGGGAACTTTGTGGGTAAATTTTCCTTTAAACCGACCCGGGGGTTGACCAAGATTATGAAACCTTTTGAATATAGTTTAATATTAAAGGAAAAAAATTTGCAGGTAAATTGGAAAAAAATTTGTGTTAAAGATAGGGGTTGGGAAAGAAGTAATGGGGTTTTACGATTTTTTTTTTTTTTTTTTTTTTCCCCCCCACTTTCCCCTTTTTGGCCGGGGAATATCAGGGGGGTTTTTGTCTATTAGCCCAAAGTGCCCTTTTGTAATAGCCAAAAAGGGGACTAAAGGAGGGTTCAAATTTCTTTTTTATTTCTTTTTATTAGTTTTTTTTTCCCTTTTTTTTTGATTCCCACTTTTTAAAAAAATTTTTAAGAAAAACTTTTCCTCAAACTTCTATCATAAAAGGGGGAAATGTATGTATTAATGTGATGTAAATTTAAATTATTTATTAAAAATTGTTTTGGAATTTTCTTTGTAAATTTGTCTTTCAAATAAATTTTTGTTAAAAAAAAAACAAAAAACTATATTTCCAAATGAAGTTGCCTCCTAAAGATTAGTAATATCTTTAAGGGCATGTCCCCACGGCAGAGGACAAATATCCGACCGGTATTTGTCCAGTTTGTGTCCCTTTGCACCCCCGGGCGGGGGGGATGGCTTTTTCTGCGTGAGCCCCCCCCCTTTAACAATAAAAAGGAACATTTTCCCATCTGTAAACCGGGAGGAAAAAGGGTGTATGTTCAGTGTTTTCGAGGGGGGCTTTGGGAAAAAACCCCTTTCCGGGGCGGACTGTGCCGGGTTTTTCCATGGGAAGCCCGATGTCCCTAGTTTCCCGGTTGTCCCTAGTTCGGGGGCCCGTTTTTCAGGGTCTGCAAAACCGAAAAACCGTTGAAAAAACCCGGCTGTAAACCCTTTGGTGCGGACTTCCCCAAGTGTCCCTTGAAATTTTACTGTATTTACAACTAGTAGGTCCAAAATTATGTACTGCTTTAAGTGGATCTGTCAGCTGAATATACTAGTGGCCAAAGCAGTACAATTCATAAAAGCAGTCCTTCTGCTGCCTAGGCCTGCCTCCCTTTGCCCCTTTTCGGTGATAATAATAGGATGAAAGTTTTAATGTAAAAAAAGGTAGGGAAGAGTCTCTTTGAATAAAATATATGCATAATTTAAAAAAAAGGGTGGGGGAGTAGTGAGGGGTTTAAAGGGTTTTCTCCCTTTATGCAAAAGTCTTAAAAATAAGAGACTTTTTTTTGGGGAAATTTTTTTATTTCTTTGAAATTTGTTTAATATATTTTTATAAGTATGCCTGTCTTCTGTCTTAGCGTTGGTTTTACAGAGTTGCACGGGGGCTCCCTTGTAGTGTGAGGTTTTAGTAGATTTAAGGGTAGACAGCGGGGATGGTTTTTTATCTTGTTTCACCCTTTGTAGCAGGAAAAAGCCTACAAAAGTGAAGTCTTGTGAACTAAAATGAAAGTTTCCCCCAATATTGGTAGAAAGAGGATGCTAGGAGATTTTTTTTGGGCTTTTGCTTGCTTAAAGATGTGCCCCCGTTAGGGGAGTGGGCCCTTGGGAGTTTTTTCAGCCCTGTGGGAAGTAATAGTGAGGACTGGGGGGGACTATGTGAGCCTTCAGTTTAAAAGCTAGTGGAAAATTGGGGGGGTTTTTTTTGGGGCTTTGGTTTTTTATCTCTAGTGTAGCCTTAGTATTAAAGGGGTTTTGCCACAAAGTAAAATTGACGTGGGTAGTTTGAAAATTAAATAAAAAACTTTTCACCTTTCAATCATTTTTAAAAAAATTCTAAAACCGTTTTTATTTTAGTGCCCCTTTTTAGTGATCCATTGTTTAAGTCTTTCCCCAGGGGGTATGCCCCAGGGCTGTGAGCCCCTCAGTCCTGGTTTCCCACATGTTCAGACATCACCTCTCTTCTAGGTAGTACTGGTGTTCAAATCGGGGGTGCTGTCTTTCTATCCTCCCCTTTGGACTAGTTAGTAAAAAGTTAAATATGCAAAAAAAAAAAAAAACTTAATGAGGTGTGTGTATTGATAAAGAGGAAAAAAAAAACACAGGTTAAGTTCCTGCAGGGATTTGAACCAAGGAATTTGGTGCTAGGGGAAAAAAATTTTACCTCTGAGCTAAGGTAGCTATTTACAATTCTTACATAAACAGACCTTTCTTTGACTAAGAGGGGAAAAGCATGGTGATGTTCCTGTGGGTCACTTATATGAATTTCAAACAAATACACAGCCCCTTTGAGCACCACGCTGAAGAGCTGGATGCGGGATTTTTAAAATGGTTGGGGGGGAAAAAACCCTTTAAGTCACTTTATACTTCAAATTAAAAGATGGCAATATAAAATTTTCAAAGGTCAACACCCCAAAACCCTGTTTGTTGTGCAATTAAGTACAACACCCCTAAGGGCTTTAGTGCAGTAACTTCTCTAGAGGATGCAGCTATTGGTCCTCCCATCATTCCCATGTGAAGCCATATAGAGGACAAAAAATGGATTTAAATTGCAGTACTGCTTCAAACTCACAGTCATATCACAAAGAAGATAAGCTGTGGCACTCACCAATACAATATCTGTCTTCTTTATGAATGCATCTCCAGGGAGATCACAGAGTGGCAACTGTACATCGGTCCGACTGCCATTTTGCACTAAACTGTGCTTCGTCAGGCCCTCAGTTCCCACTCTGTAATGTCCCTGGAGATGCATTAATAAAGAAGACTTTGTGATATGGTTGTGTATAGGAGCGGATGGTGTTTGCAGCCATTAAGCCCCCAGTGAAAAACATCTGCTATTACCCACGGCTCCAGGACTTTAACACCTATCATGTTGGAAGACATGACTACATTGTAGCTGGTGATATGGAGAGTTAAGTGCAGTGCTTTCTTCTATTTCTTTGTTTGAAGATGGCTTCAAACTATTTCTAAGAATATTTCTTGATGTAGATGGGATATTTTATTTGTTTCAGGAATACAATATCTAAATTCTGTTGTTGCCTGGAAAATCCCAAGTCTGGAACATGTAGCCCTCATAACACAAATAAAAATATGACTTCTAAGAAGTGTTATTGGCAGTTGTTGGATGCAACGCTGCCTCAAAGTTCCATTTTGTCATCCTCTACACTGCCATAAACAGGAGACCAAGGGCCACATGTATGAAAACTGTCTAGGTCTAAAATTTACTTTGTTTCCCACAGCAACCAATCAGAGCTCCCCTTTCATTTCATATAGTGCTCTGGAAAAATGAGATTGGTTCCTATGGGCAACAAAGTGAATTTTAGACCTAGACAATTTTCATACATGTGGCCCTAAGTGTCACAGCACTTTCCTATCACTGCTGACACCTATTACAGGAGATTATAGTGGTCATCATCTTCCCCCCTGATTATACAATGCTACAAAAATGTCTGTCAAGAGACAACCAAAAGTAATAAAGTAAAATATTTTTATTCATTTTTCCTCTGTCCAAAAATATAGCTTGAGAAAGTAAAAATTGGCTGTAGAATAATCTGTAAAATAGGATGTGCATTAAGCAGATTGACAGTCATATAATGTAATGAATATACTAAGTCCTTAAATATAAAGCGTATGCAAAATACTGATTATGCAGATCCCTTACATATTGCAGGATTATGTTATACTTCTCTTCAGAAGGCAAATCCCCCTCTAAAAATCTCAGTGTTCATTATCTAAAATGATGCTATTTTAAACTACTATGTGCTGATTACGTACTTTGTGTGGAAAATAGAGTCTTAACTGCTGTACATTTTGATCTTGTAATTTGTGTGCCAGCACCCCTTTAGAAACAGAATGGCAGCTCTGTGTAGACAGTTCATTTCCACTTTTATTTGTAATATCATCAAATAGCATAACATGTAATCATATAGCATAATTTGTATTAATTGTGAAACAACCCAAAGACTAAAAAAGTAAATCCCAGCTTTAATGCCAACTTTAGAAGGGCTTGTCCAATACTGCACTCCATGTTATCATCTGGTCAACCAGTGTAACTCTGATGGAAGTCAAGCTTGATTCTGAACTGAATGTTTTACCATAACCTCTACCTCACTCTTTGGTGCTTAGTTTAAAATGTGAGGGTGGGTCTGACTGTAGAGTATTTTAATCAAATTACAGAAAAGCTTTCATATTATTCTATTAAAAATGTTTTAGGCTGAGCTGCGAGTCAGAATGCACTACAGTCTTCACCATCCTTATCCTCTTTTGGCTTCTTTCATGGGCCAAACAGATGATAGTCTGATGGGGCAAGATCAGGAGTATAGAGA
Organism: Phyllomedusa bahiana; assembly: GCA_025379985.1. Classification (NCBI taxonomy): domain Eukaryota; kingdom Metazoa; phylum Chordata; class Amphibia; order Anura; family Hylidae; genus Phyllomedusa; species Phyllomedusa bahiana. Next base: position 67,274 of record JAODAL010000461.1, on the reverse strand, counting down.
TGATGCGTTAACACCTCAAAACAAATTTTTAGGAGTATTGGCAGAGGTGTGTGGATGTGCATTGTTATGCAACAACACAACGCCCTAAGATAAGCAGTCTTCCTTTTCTTCATGGCTGACTCTTGTGCAACCTTCCATGAACTTTTTAATCAAACCATACACAATTATTTGTGACAAAAAGCTTTCTCCACTCTGTGCACAAAGTCTTCCATAAATATCAGTCACACACTGAGCCTACAGAAAAATTAACCCCTTATCGACACAGGATGTACATCCTGGTGCCGGTAAGGTTCTGTGTAGTGAGATTACTTATAGAAGGCTGGTGTCAGCTTCTGATTGTCACTAACAGCAGGGAATGGAATGAAACGTTACCACTCACTCCCGCTGCGAGATCGTAGGTTGCCAATCCGTTTACCTAATGAAGTCTTCCATCACCACAATGTCTGCCATTCTATCACTTCTTTCCACAATATACAATGCAGAAGGGTGTACTAACGATCACGACCCCTAGTGGTTAAGTACCTTAGGGAGACTTCTAGTATCTCTCTCTCTCTCTATTATATATATATATATATATATATATATATATATATATATATATATATATATATAGATATATATATATATAATATTTACACACACACACACACACATATACAATTTTTAAAGTATAGAATTAAATAAAAATAGTAAAAGTTCAAAATGAAAAGTACTAATATAAGAAGTGACACACAATTGGTGTCACTGCATCTGTAAATGTCACTTCTATTAAAATATAGCATAATTTGTTCGGGTTTCTGAACACTGTAGGAGAAAAAAATTCTAGATGCCAGTAATTGCATTTTCAAAGAGTCATATATATCCCAAAATGGTACCAGTGAAAAGTACACTTTAGCCCACAAAAAATGCACTCTCATTCACCCATATTCAGTCCATAGGGGGAAGAATAAAAAAGTTATTGGTTGCAGAAAATGGTGCTGCAGCGCAAATTTAAGAAATAGAGAATATTTGAATTTTTTTTGCAGTACTAAGACATAGACAGAACCTCTGCAAACATTGCGCAAGTACACTTTTTTCATTTCACCCCGCTAAGAATTTTTTAAAATTTTCTCAGTACATTCTATGATATATTCAATGACACCATTAAAAAGTACATCTTGTCTTGCAAAATAGAAGCCTTCATAAGCCTGTGTAGATGGAAAAATAAAAAAGTTATGGCTCTTGGAAGGCGAAGAGCCATATTATTATGACGGTTAATCAATTCACGCTGCTCTGTTGTGCAAATCACTGGTAAAACAGCTGTTTTTCTTACACAACAGTTTTAAATGAACTGATGTAATATGTTGAAACCTACACTGCTTTATCTGCCGATGCCGCAACCTAGCACCGAAGGCTTCGATAAGACAGTGTGGCCAACAGAAATTATAATATAACTGAAGATGGAATACTTTTTCTACTCACCTTTGTAAAGCAAATCAGAGATTCTAGTCTCCTATGGACACTTCTTTTAGTTACAACAGATTTTATGTTTTGCAATGATGTCTAATTCCTTGACTTTGTGCATAAAAACTGTCCCATAAAACGTTGGCTTTCGGCCCATAGCTGAAACCTAAATGGAAACTGAACTATGATAGATTGGCAGGGGGAAACAAGCCCATGTTTCCTTCAGGTCAATTTAGAACCTTTCTCTAAAAAAGTTTTCCCACAATTGTTTTCTACTACCTTATTACCTACTCTGTAATTTCTAAGACATTGACCAATATTACTATTCTGTCAGTGGTGTTTATATTGCTGGTTGCCACCATGAAAATAATTTTTACGGTCATAGATCCACTTGTCCCTGCTGAAAATTTTTTAAAAAAAAGGGCTCCTAAAAAACATAAACTGTTTGCAAGCCGTAGCTACATTGTGACAGTGCACACATTTATCTAAACATACTTAATGACATTCTAATGGCATAGTGTACTTTACATTCATTATCCATTGTTTCAATCCTTGTATTAATGGAAAGCCAGTACAAATACTTACAGAACAGTTAATGTGGTACAGGAACTAAATGTTGTGTTCTTTATGGTGGGAATGTAATTGCCTTCAAAATCTCTATAAAATACAATCCACAATAAACTGCATTAGCGAACCAACCAAAATTTTAAGAAAAAAGAAGATATTATTCGATTATTATTTGGGGCAAAAGAAAAAATATTGCAAAAAGAAATACCCCCAAATATGCCAAGGGGAAGAAGATATTGTACTAAAACTAACATATTAAATTGTTTTAAAAGGATTCATTTTTAAAACTCACCAAACAGCAGAGTTTTCCATGATCATCCGATCCACGTTCTCCCCCAAAAAAATCTTCCCCTTTTAGGGAGTTTCTTTAATACCCACGAACAAAGGGGTTAATAGACTCCCGGGTACTACCCCCAAAAAACATGTTGAAGAATCCTAGCTCAAACCTTTTGCAGGGTATTCATTTAAAAAGAACGTTCCCCCACAATTGTACCTGTTGCATCCTAAAAAAATACCCTAATTACCCGGAGCACGCTTAGCCAAACGCATTTTGTTCAGCAGTAACCAAACTCTTCAGTGGGTAGCTATATATGTATAAACCTGCCTAATTAATAGGTAAAGGGTACTAAGAGGCAGGGGAGGGGGAAAAAGACTAGTGTGCCCTCAAGGAACTGGTATCCTCTACTATATCTCCATCATGAACTGGAAATGCTCTCTCTCTGGGAGAACTGTAGGATTGGATGATCTACGGAATCCCATGACTGTTTGTTGAGTTAAAAGTTATTTTTAATTTTTTTAATTTAAAAAATTTTTTATATTTTTTAGTAAATATCTTTTTCCATATTACTTGTTTTAGCTTGTAAAATAAAATCTTAAACCAAGCATTTTAAATTAACCCTGAAATATGTATTGTGATTAGGATGGGGGAATGATCTAACAAATGGGGAAATTCTTTTAAAATTTTGGGAAAAAACTTCGGTTCGTAAGGGAAATCGAACTTTGGGGGTGATTGCGGGAACGAAGTGTGCTTTTCATTGAAAAAATGGCTGCGGCACAGGGGTTTTCAGGGGGCCCAAAGGGAAATCTGGGAGAAGAAGGGGGCTAGCCTCCCTTGACATGTGCGAAAAGGGAACCCCAAATCGGGGGGGAAACCGGCGGGATTCTGTGACACCCCGCACAAATTTTGGCCCCGAGGGGCCGCTGGGAGCTCCACTCCTCTAAACTGTACTAAAGGGGAAGGTTTTTGCTGCGGGTGATAGCGCTTTTGAGGAACTGTTTTTTTACACAGCGATTTTTGTGGGGTGGTCTATGCTTTTTCTCAGGGGACTGTTCTTTTTGAATTTTTCAAATTTCTGTTTTTTGGGGTTTGGATCGAAACCCAGTGTGGTCCACTGCAGGCATATCCCTTTTAAAATACCCCAAAGGGGACCCCTAACCATTCCTGTTGTATTCTTTTTAAAGAAACGCGTTTTTCCCCAATACAAAAAACCACTTCTTTTTTGGTTTTGCTCAATTTTATTGCGAAATTTTACACCCGGGGGTTAAATTTAAATGCGTTTTTTTTTGTGGGTGTGAAAAAAAAATAAACCGTTTTTTCAACGAAAAAATTTATATTTTTTTTTTTTTGGTAGCCTAATTCACAACCCCAAAGGTTAATTACTTTTTATTCTTTTTTGTTTTGGGCGTAGAAAAACGCCATTGTAACACGTTTAAAAAGCTACAAGTTTTTTGGTGGCTAATTTTCTATTGCGCAATTTACATCCGGGGGTTAAAATTTAAGCGTTGTTTTTGCGGGTTGTGGTGAAAAAAAAATTTAAACCCGGTTCTTTTTAAATCGCCAAATTATTTTTTTTTTGGGGGGTAGGCCCTAATTAAAAGGGAAAAAGGGTTTAAATTACAATTTTATCTCTTGTTGTGTTGGTAGAAAATACGCCATTTTTTTAATATGCTACAAACCCAAATAGTTTGTGGGGGCCCTAAATTTTAAATTTGCGCAATTTACACCCAGGGGTTTAAATTTAAAAGGTTTGGGGTTTTGTGTTCTGCGGGCAAAAATTTAAAATTAAGTCTTTTTAACCAGGGTTTTTTAAAATACTTTTTTTAAATTTGTAGCAAAATTCAAAAAGACAAAGGGTTTTAAAATTAAGCCTGTTTTTTTGTTTTTAAACATTTAGAAAACCCCCACACAGTTGTTGAAAACCCGAAAAAATACAATTTAATTTTTTCCTGGCCTTTTTGTGGAGCGAAAATTTATACCCAAGGGGTTTTCCCAAGCTTGTTACTGGGTTCTTTTTGGAAAAGTAAAAAACGGGTGTAAAATTTATCATAAAACAGATAGCTTCATAAAAACAGTGTCTTAAAAATTTTAGAACAAAACAGTATTTTAGACAGGGGAGGTGGCAGGCTATGCAACTGCGAGGGGCCCAGTGGCAAAAAACTTTTCTAAAAACGGGCCCGGGTCGCAGAACAGAAAAGGGGGACGTCGCAGCAGGGGTCCCCCTCGGTGGGGCCAAAACTGCCGTTGTCATTAGCGGCCGTGTGTTGTTAGAAACCCCAAAGGGGGTTCTTGTTTGGGTTTTTGAAGGTCATCCTCTTCCCCCCAGATGAATTTCTGACACCCCCCAGCCAGAGTCGGGGGGAAACCCCTGACACAACATTAAATTTGGGGCTTTGGCCCGGGAAAGCGGGTCAGGGGCCCTTCCCCGGGCCTCAGCCCCCCCTCTGCCCCATCCATTTCCCCTCACCCAAAGGGATCTCAATGGGTCGGGGTTTTAGCCCACTATTTACGGATGAAAATTTTTGAGGAGGGCGCAGCAGCTATTTGCAGCGAAAAGGGGGCCCCCAATACCCCCAGCTTCTTGCAGTAGGCGGCAAAGTATAGAGTGGAGAGTGGCTGGGAGGTCTTTGTGGTGAGAGGTCGCCTCGGCTTCCCAAAGGGACCGGTTTATGAAGGACCGTAAAGTGACGATTGAAACACAAAAAGATAAATGATGTAACCCGCCCGCCCCTTGGGAGCGGGTGAGAAGGGTTCAAATCGCCCAGGAGAAGGGGGGGGTCAGTTGGGGCGCGTAAAGGCTGCGGCGCAGCCACCCAAAGTGGGTTGTTTGGGCCCGTGAGTCAGCAGGGTTGCGCAGTGTGGGTGGGGAGCCAAAGGGGGCCCGGGGTTTGGGAAAAACCCCCGGCTTCGCAGGTCCAAAGACAGTTGCGGAAACGGGGCCTCAGGAGAAGGCGGGGGGCGTAGTAACTCAGTGGGGAGGGTGGGGGTAAAATCGATATTTCGGCGGGTGGAATTTTCTTTGTTTAAGAACCGGAGGGCCGAATATGGGTTTTAGGGTAGAATCGGGGGGCAAAAAGGGGGAAGGTGGCCAGGGAGCTAACGTTGGCACAAGGGCCCTCCCGTAAAACACATGCAGCGTCACCACCCGGTGGCCTGGGAGAAACGGGGTAAGATGTGGTGGCCCTTTCCTTTGCCCCCTCCCAGCACCCAGCCCCGGCCAGTGGCACGCACCCTTTTCCCAGCCATTTTGGGCTCCCCACCCCCTGCAGAAGGAAAGCTGTTTCTCTTTGACATCCTTTTCCCGGCCCGGGATGCTCCTGCTCCTCGCAAATTCATGGGAAAAAGCAGCCCGGTTCAGAGAGGCGATTGTAAAGGACAACAGTATGCGCCCAAACCCCAAAATTAAGGTGCAGCAGGGGACCTTTTGTCCTGCCCAAGGGTTTTTGGTTTCTGCGGGTCCCCCCTTTCCAAATGGTGGACTCTGCCCATTCAGAAAAACAATGGCTTTGGGGCCGAGCCGGTTTGGAGATTTTCAACCCTTTATTTTTTTTTCCAAAAAGGGCCCAGTCCCAGCCTTCATAAATATGTAAAACAGAAAAGGGGGTAGCCCTTGGCTTATCGGTTTTTTCCAGGTAAAACGGAAAGGGGCGGAGTCTGGGGGCTTTTTTTAAACTACGGGTCAGGGCCAGAACAGGTTTTTTCGGCCCACGGGGTTGTGAATTTTTGCTTCCGGGCCCAAGGCACCCAAAAAACTTGGAAAGGGACGAAGCTTTCTCCCTCCACGTTTTTAAATTGTTGCTCCTCCCGGCCAATTTTCCGGGCCTTTCCCCCTTCCCCTCCACCCACCACCAATCTCAGCCCCACAAAGTACTGCTCCCATTTCCCAACATGGGGTTAGGGACAGCGGTGTCACGCAGTTTTAACCTACCCTTGCTCGGCGAAGGAAGTCACCGGGGGAGGAATTTGCCCCCGCGTCATGCAGAAAAATTTCCAAAATGTGTGGTTTTCTCCCCGCCAACTGCAAATCGGAACCTTTTGGTAAAGGGGGCCCAAGGGGGGAACTTGGTGTCCGCGCTGCACCGAGGAGGGATGGTCCATGCGCCCTGCTGGCGCACTTTTGTTAAAATCGGGTTTGAAAAAAGGGTTTCCTAAAGCTTCCCCCGATTTTCAAAATTTTTCTGAAAAGGCCAGGAAACTGGATGCACTTTTTTCCATTCGTACAAAGCCGGGAACACCCCCTCGGGGTTGCACCCGGGCCAAAAAGGGCCTCCCCCAACCCCGCTCGGGGTTTTTATGCGATGTTTCCCCCCGGGGAAATTCCCAGCCCGGGCCCCATGTTGGACCGGACTGTATAAAAAGGGGAAAAAGGGCCATTAACGATTTTTTGTTGCCCCAGGCGGGGACAGAAGTACTCCCCTTTTGTAACTTTGATGTCAGCCAGTGGCAGGGTCATGCGGGGACACCTGCGTTTGTTGAGGCCTTCGAGGAGGCCAACGTTATTTTTTCAGTCGCCAGGGAAATACGGGATGAAAAACGGGCATTAATGCTTTTTAATGTTTCCCGGAACAGATTTCTGAAAAATCTTTTCTGGGCAGGGGACTTTGGGGATGTGGCCCACTACAAACTCTTTGGCCCCATGAGTCCCGGGGGGGAAATGAAATGGAGGGGGGGAGGAAAGGGGACATTGGTTGCCCAAAACATTTTCTGGTGAAATGAGTGGATTTTTTACCCAGGTGACAAGAGAGGAGGGCAGGAAACGCTGGGGGAGGTGGATGGAGATGAGGGGGAAAACGAGGCAGTTTGATTCCCAAAACAACCCGGGGGAGTTACAGTGGGGGTGGAGGCCCGGGGCCCCCCGGAGTCCCCTTGTTTCAGTTTTTCCCGAAACATGCTTATTTGCCTGGCTTGTGACCCGCCGAATAGGGCAGCTTCCCGGCGGGGGATGCTTCTGGTCTCCCCCCCTTTTGGACCTCGTAACCCGGGCCAAAAAGGGGCCCTTTTTTTCCCCCTATTTTGGGGGGAAGACAAAAATCAAAATACTATAGGGGAAAACCTCCGGGAAACAGTTTTGGGGCCTGCCTTGTGCGGCATGTCCCTCCCCTGGAAAAGGTCTGACCGGGGGGGTTTCCCCAGCGCTTTTCCCTACTACTTTTCCCCGGGGTGTGGGGAAAGGGGGGGGGGTAGGGGGCAAATTTTTTTTCCCGCTCCCCTCAAAAGTAAACCCAAGTCTGGGGTCCCCCAATGGAGCAGCTTCCTTCACCCCCTAGTGAGGAGGGGAGTCACCACAGAGCAGCACAGCAGGGAAAGGGCAAATTTCCCCGAACCAACAGGTTGTGGCCTTTCTTGGAAAAGACTCTTGCCACCCCAGTTAGAAGATCCGCTGGATACTGGGGGAGCCAAACTGGGTGTTTTGGCCCGCAACTTTTCACGAGTTTGCAGTGGAGAAGCTGTCCCGCCCCGGCCCGGTAGTTGGTTTAGAGGGGGGTTCAGTGCGGCGGGGGCCAAACAATTTCCCCGGAGAACCCGCTTGTCCCCCGGGAAATGTTTAACGACTGAAAAATTTTCAAGAGAATTTAGGGGTGGAAAACGGCCAGGATTTCCCCACACCAATTTCCTTAGGCGCGTCTGGGGTTTTAAAAAACTTTCCTCAGCCCCCTAATTTGATGCCGGGGAACCCCCCCTGATGCCCAAAACATCTGTGATAGGGGTTTTTATTGTTCCCCCCGGGCTTTACCGGGGGCTGGGATTGCCACCCACCTCAACACTCTGTCATTGTGCCACTCTATGTGTCAAGCTGGTGCTGCTGTTTTCTGTTGCGTGAAAATCCAAAACTGTTCATTGTTTCCCCCTCTGCGGCCCCCGGGACTGTTTTGCCACCTCCAAAAATTTTATTGTGCCCCTCTCTGGGCCTTTATGGGGTGTTTGCCTGTCTTTACCTTCCCCCTCTCTTTTTCATTGTGCCCACTCTGGGCCCATGCTGCTGGCCGTTTACCTCCGCTCTCAGTCTTTTTGCCCCTTGTGGCCTTAAAAACTATTTTTTTCCACCTGCTGGGGAAAGTTTTGGCCACTTTTCTGACCCTCATGCTGCTTTCTGTTGGGGCTCCCGGCGTGGCCCCCCACACTGTGTAAATTGTGGGCCCCTGCTGAAAAACCTTTATTTCTGCTTTCCGTGGCTGTGCCCTGCCCTCCCACTGTGGCCCCACTCCTTTTTTGCCCCCTCCATGAAATTTTTCATTTGTGCCACTGTCTGACCTCCCTGTGGCTTTTGGCTTTCTGCCCTTTCCCTCCCCCAATGTGTCATTGTGGGCCCCTGTCGCCTTTTGCTGCCCGCCCGTTGCTCCTGCCCCCTGCCCCCCCACCTGTGTCATTGTACCCACCTTTGGCCCCACTTTCCCTTTTTTGCCGCTCCAGAATTTTCCCTTGTGCCACTGCCTGACCCTCTTTCTTTCTGCCCCCCGTGACCTCCACACTGTGTCATTGTTGGCCCTCTGCGGCCTGGTTCTTTTTTTGCCACTTCCAGAATGTCATTTTGCCACTGCCCGACCTTTATGCTTGGCTTTCCGCCGTGAACCCCCGCTCTCAGCATTGTGCCCCTCTGTGGGGCCCAATACTATTTTGCCCCCCGGCCCGAAGTCATTGTGCCCCTTCCTTTGACCTCCCCTGCTTTCTGCTGTGATCCTTCGTGCCCCCAATGTGACATTGTGCCCCTGTCTGACCTTTATGTGTGCCTGGCTGCTCCCTGCCCTCCACACTGTGGCCTACTCCCGTTTTTTCCCCTCCCAGAATTTTTTCAATTTTTGCCCTTCTGACCCCAAAGCTGCTGGTTTTGGTGCTTTCCGTGCCCCCCCCACACTTTGTCATTGTGCCACTGTCTGACCTTTTGCTTTCTGCTGTTGCTCCTCGTGCCCCCTTTCCCACTTTGTCCCTTTTTCCCCTCCTTTTTGGGCCCACCCCCTTTTTTTTCCCGCTCCCGGGAATTTTTCATTGTGCCATGCCTGAACCTTTTTATTTTTTCCTTTTCTGCCACCGTGAAACCCCCCAACCGGGGTCATTGTGCCCCCTCTGCGGCCTTGGACTGTTTTGCCACTTCCGAAAAGTCATTTTTGCCATGTCTGACCCCATTTCGCTGTGGCTGCCGCCGTCACCCCACCCCTTTTTGTCCCCTAATGTTCCACCTGAGCTTTTCAGTTTGTTTTTTTTTCCAGCTTTTTTCTGCCATGACTTTTTTCAGGCTACGTTTTTCCCGCCTTTAGTTTTTTTTTTTCGTTTTGCCCCCCCTTAAAATGGCCCCGGGCATTTTTATGTTTAAGAGATTCTAAGAGCGGCGGCAGTCAAAAAGCCCTGTCATACTAAAACACAAAATTGTATGAAGGGCCAAACCCAAACTCCCTTTTGCATATTTAAAACAAAGGGACAACGTTTTACAGCACCCTTTCAGGCTTTGGGAGCCGGGAAATAGTGGTTTTTTTAACGGGGGATTCGTGCCGAAGTAATTCGGGGCCGAAACGAATTTTGTCGGAAAATTTGGCGAAGTGCCGAAACCGGGAAATTTTTGAGAAATTCGGCCCATTCCCCTAAATTTTGTTTTATGAATAAACTTTTTGTTTATAAAAGTGAACATTGATTTCATTTCCCCCACCCAAAATATTTAAAGGGACCTTTTTAAGTAATTTTAAAAAATGAACTTTCATTGTATAATTATATTAAATAAAAATCTAGCCTAATCAGGAAGACCTAATTTTCATATACAGTGCCTTGCGAAAGTACTCGGCCCCCTTGAACTTTTCTTTTTCTTTTTTTTTTTTTTCAAGGGGGGTATTTTAACAACAGGGTGGGGTTTTATAGTAAAGGTTAGTCAGGGGAAAGAAACAGGGGGGAGGTACCGGTTTTTTAAAAGGGGGTAGAAAGGGGGGTTTTTTTGAAATTTGTTTCCCCGGGGGGTTTAAAGGGCAGGGAGCCAGTTCCCCTTTTTCCCTTTAAATGTGGGGTCTGTCCCAAAAAATCGGGTTTTACAAGAAAAAGCAAAAATTTTTTAAAAAGAAAAGACCTTCGAAGTCCTTCCAAAAATTTGAAAATTTTTTACCAAAGTCCTGGTTTTTTGATCAGCGGTGGGGGGTGCCCTTTTGGGGGGGAGATATCTGGGGTCCCCCCGGGGGCCTAGTGTTCCCTGAGTTCTGGCCGTAGATGGGAGTGAGGACGAAACAGGTGTTTTCGGGAAAGGGAAGATCCTGGAAGAGAGGTGTTTCCGCCAAAAATCACCCAAAATTTGCCAGCTTGGGGGGTGAAACCCGGAATGTCCCGTGAAGAAAAAAGAACATTGGGAGGTCTGATGGAGAACGGAAGGATAGTAGCTTATCTTTGTGCCGCACTTGAAGCGCAAATGGGTTTTCCCCACCGTATGGGAAAATTTTTTTGTTTGCAAAATTCTCAGCAAAAGGGCTTTTTAAAACCCGGGGGCGCCTTTCGGGGGTTTTGTCTCGAAAGGTAAAGGGTATTGGCTAAGTTTCCCTTCCCCCAAAGGATACCCTTTTTGGGATGGGGCCCGGCTTTTTCCCTTTATTTGTCTTTGAAGGTGGAAAAAAGATTTAACTTTAAAATATAAATGTCTCTGGGGTTTTTTCGGGTCGGGGTTTTTCGGGCGGAGGGCAAAAATTGGGGACGATCTTTGCTCGAGTTCCTTTTGGGGGCTCCCCCGAATTTATTTTAAACCCGTTTTTTTAGAGTTTGGATAATTCTCGCGGGGTTTTTTCAGACTTGGAGGCCTTTTGTCCGAAAAGTTATTTTCCCCCTGGGTGCTGGGTTTTTTAAGTCGTCTTGTTGGAGGTTTAGTTTTAAGGGGCCCGATTTCCTTTGGTCGGAAGGGTAGAGGTTTTAAAGGGTGGAGATCATGGTCTGTAGATTTGGTGGGCCCGCTTCCAAATTTTTGTACCCTGTCCTGGGGGAGCGATAAATCAGGCTGGGGCCGGTTTCAAAATTGCCGCCAAAGCTTTTTGCCAAAATTTTCTAGCCATTTTTTGCAAAATTAAAGGGTTTGGGGTTGGGGGGTAAAGATAAAAGGGCTCATAGCTCGGGATGATCCGCAAGCGAATTAATGGCATCCTCAGGAGGTGGAAGGATAGAGGCCCAGGAAGCGGCTTGAGTAACATCCGAGAGGTCGAGTAGTGTCGCTCTGTGCGGGCTCAGTGGTGGTCCCAAGGGGCTGTTCCCCCAAATCGAGGCGGCTGGTCTGGAGTGCCAAGATGGGCTTCCCTGCGGTTCTAACGCAGGGGTGGGGTGGACCCTTTGGGGATCAGTCGGTCGCAATGGAGGCAGCATGGTGGTTGCTGTCTCCTGAGCCCCAGAAATCAGAGCAGTTGTGTCTAACGCCTCTGGGGGGGGATTTGCGGGCCTGCTGTGGGAGGGGCTGAGCCTCCCCTGATGGTGGGAGCCTATGGTCTCCAGCCCTTAGATGGGTTAGCGAGTCCTCAGGCGTGCTAGTGACTGCAGGGCCTGTTACTGCTTCAGCGTTAGCTGCTGACACAATGTCCCTGGCCTGGGCTGCGGGGATTATGAGTCCGAAGGTTGGTGGATTGCCCTGATCCAGCTTTCTCTCCCTCCTTATATATTCCGGAGATTGGTTAGCTTCTGTGTCTGCCAGTTCCTCCGCTGCCCAATTGGAAGTGGAGTTTAGTGAGGTTGAACAGTCCCCACTATGCATTTGGGATGTATAGGGGGTAATGGAGCCAGCCGCCATTTTAGAATAAATGATAAATCCACTGCACACCAAATAGGTAGTGAGAAAAAAGGGTATATCTTTATTTAAGATATAGCCTGGATTAGAGCTGTGGTAATAAATCCAAACATAGAAAGTGTCAGTATTGCACCAGTTTTTTTAAATATTCACATGTACATAAGCACAAGTTGATAGATATGAAAGATTGATAAGTATTGATGTCAGAGAAATATGACGTTTCGGCGTCTAGCCTTTTTCAAAATGACATCTAATAGTTGTAGTAAATGCACTGTGTAGGAAAGAAGGTGAAATATAATCCTGAGGCAGTGAAGAGCGCTCACTGCGAATATCAGTTCCTGTGAATGCCCAGTCGGCGTATAAGAGGCCAGGTATGGCTGGAGAAGTAGGGGAACGGACAAGCACGTCCAGGGGATACTCAGACCGCCATTTTAGAGACACAAGCGGGGCTCTTATTATTGCCTGCTGCCGCTGACGTGACTGACCTGGGAGAGATGCCGCACCCTGATGTCGGATAGGAGCAGGGTAACTCGGAGTTCAGCTCGCTGTGTGCCGCCTGGATCCCTGCTGGGAAGCACCTGGGCGCGTTCTCGCTCCCCTCCAGCTCCGGTGTCCGCGGCAAGACAGTCCCGCTGCAAGTGTCGCGAGGAGAGGGGTTCCAGGAAAGAGACCTCTGCCGGGCTCCGGTGATGTGGGATCTCTGTGCCGCTGTCCGGAGGGCTGGGGTCCGTTGGTTCCCAGCACGGTCTCCTCCGATGCTACAGGGCTGGTCTTCTTCCCGCCGGACTGTGTGTGAGGCAGGCAAGATGGCGCCGGCGTGAGTGAGGCGCGGGAAGGTAAAGGGTCCTCAGTGGCGCCCGATAGGGGCGGAAAAAAATAAAAAATAGGAAATTCTCCCACCGGGAGAGGCTTGTAGGCTTTGGGGTTCTTCTTATTCTTCCTGCTGACCATAATAGCGGGTCTTTTTGGCGAAAATGCGCTGTCCCTGGACGGAGCTCTGGAAGGCTGCTGCTTCTCCGTTACATGGCTAGCCACGCCCCCCCCCCCCCTGAACTTTTCAACCTTTTGCCACATTTCAGGCTTCAAACATAAAGATATAAAATTAAACATTTTTTGTGAAGAATCAACAACAAGTGGGACACAATTGTGAAGTGGAACGAAATTTATTGGATATTTTAAACTTCTGTGAATAAAAATAAACTGGAAAGTGGGGCGTGCAATATTATTCGTCCCCTTTACTTTCATCCACCTGTGTGTAATCAAGTCTCCGTATAAATGCACCTGCTCTGTGATAGTCTCAGGGTTCTGTTTAAAGCAAAGAGAGCATCATGAAGACCAAGGAACACACCAGGCAGGTCTATGATACTGTTGTGGAGAAGTTTAAAGCCAGATTTGGATACAAAAAGATTTCCCAAACTTTAAACATCCCAAGGAGCACTGTGCAAGCGATCATATTGAAATGGAAGGAGTATCAGACCACTGCAAATCTACCAAGACCCAGCCGTCCCTCTAAACTTTAATCTCAAACAAGAAGACGACTGATCAGAGATGCAGCCAAGAGGTCCGTGATCACTCTGGATGAACTGCAGAGATCTACAGCTGAGGTGAGATCTACAACAATCAGTCATACACGTGCACAAATCTGGCATTTATGGAAGAGTGGCCAGAAGAAAGCCATTTCTCAAAGTTATCCATAAAAAGTCTTGTTTACAGTTTGCCGCAAGTCACCTGGGAGAGACAACAAACATATGGAAGAAGGTGCTCTGCTCAGATGAAACCAAAATCCAACTTTTTGGCCACAATGCAAAACCATATGTTTGGCGTAAAAGCAACACAGCTCATCACCCCGAACACACTATCCCCACTGTCAAACATGGTGGTGGCAGCATCATGGTTTGGGCCTGCTTTTCTTCAGCAGCGGCAGGGAAGATGGTTAAAATTGATGGGAAGATGGATGGAGCCAAATACAGGACCATTCTGGAAGAAAACCTGTTGGAGTCTGCCATAGACCTGAGACAGGGACGGAGATTTATCGTCCAACAAGACAATGATCCCACATATAAAGCAAAATCTACAATGGAATTGTTCACAAATAAACGTATCCAGGTGTTAGAATGGCCAAGTCAAAGTCCAGACCTGAATCCAATTGAGAGTCTGTGGAAAGAGCTGAAAACTGCTGTTCACAAACGCTCTCCATCCAACCTCACTGAGCTCGAGCTGTTTTCCAAGGAAGAATGGGAAAGAATTTCAGTCTCTCGATGTGCAAAACTGATAGAGACATACCCCAAGCGACTTGCAGCTGTAATCGCAGCAAAAGGTGGCGCTACAAAGTATTAACTTAAGGGGGCTGAATAATTTTGCACGCTCCACTTAAGTTTTTTTTTTTTTTTTACTAAAGTTTAAAATAGCCAATAAATTTTGTTCCACTTCAAAATTGTATCCCAATTGTTGATTTCTTCACAAAAAAATTAAAATTTTATATCTTTATGTTTGAAGCCTGAAATGTGGCAAAAGGTTGAAAAGTTCATGGGGGCCGAATACTTTCGCAAGGCACTGTATGTAGTAACAAAGTAACATAATTTGTAAGGCTGAAAAAAGCCATGCATCCACCCAGTTCAGCTGTTCTCCTGCACTGTTGATCCAGGTTCCCACACCTTAGTCCTAGGCACCTAGGCAATTTTGATCCAGACAGCTTCCTACATCTTAGTTCCAGGCCTCGCTAATATAAACTTGTGTTGTATACCACTAGCTGTTAGCCTTCACAAAGTTTATATGCTAAGAAAAATCAAGCCCAACATTTATGATATGTTTCTTTTTACTTAAAAACATACTTACAGCCAGTTTAGTTTTGGCATATACTGACAAAGAGGTTTGTCTGGCAGTCGACCCAAGAAGTTGTTCAGCATGACTCTAAAAAATAGAGTAAATCATAACATTTTACCTTTAAAAACATTAGTTTTTACTTTGCACCCAGCAAAAGTTAATGGGCTCCGTCAATGGATACTTTTGCTATACATTTTTTTTTAAAGAATAATTTTTGGGTAATTATTCATTGCACATGTGTTATCTGCTGTTATCAGCAAGAATGACTGATCCCTCAATCACGCCTCACAAGTTTCCAGATTGTTTATTTCTTGACCTGTTATAATAGCTTTTCTGTTTATATTGCATTTTGTTATTTTTAGAGATTTTACGGCCCTTTGAAGATTCATGTCTTTTGTATATAAAAGTCTGTAAATTTTCAGTTTCTTGCATAACACCATGTCTGAAGAAGAGAGCTAGGACTCTCGAACGCTTACCATCAAATATACTCAGTTAGCCCTAAAAAGGTATCGCCTGATTTCTTCACTCCTCTACTACTTTCTATAGCTAACGTTATACTACTAGCAAGTCGGAATCCACACAGATTCTGACTTGAAATACTCATCTACAGCTAAAAATAAATCATCCCCATTTACCGCAATAGAAAATTTACATTGTAGTTGACACAATGCATTTTTTTTGTTCTAAGTGAAAAAAAAACAACTTAGAACATGTTCATTCTTCCATCATATTTCACATGTGGATCCTTATTCTAAACAATACTAAGATGTTTTGGGTACGGATCCGTGTCCAAAACCTCACAGACATGAATGGAACTCGCTTTCTGACTGTAAATCCACTGGAAAAAAAAACACGACCTTAAAGGGGATGTCTCACTACCAGGATTGCTTTTTATGTTAAAGATCTTGCAAAAACAAGTCACTTTGCAATATGTATCTATTAACAGTGTCCTGCCTATTCCTAGACATCCCCTCTTGTATGGGCTACATCAGCTCCTCAGGTCGCTATAGCTACAGACCTGTTCAGTCTCTCCTGATAGGCTTCTAGCACTGGTTGTTATAGCTACAGACCTGGTGTCCTCAGCAGCTCGTCACTACAGGCAAGTTGTAGCCAGTGAACATGTCCCTAAATTTAAAAATGACACCAAGAAAACAGGACTGAAGTAAGATGAATCGATTTACTGCGACAACCCCATTAAATCCACATGAAATACTCGTTGACAACTGCGTCATCTGATGCAGTTTTCAACAGTAGAATTCTACAAGAATCTGACAATTAATTTTACTCATCACGTGGACGCACCCTAAACGTTTTTTTCCAGTGAACCAACAAAAAATCTAATAAAAAAATTTCACATTTCTTGCCCGAGTCTTAATTCATCTCCCTGAGATGTTCTGTGCTAATTTGTGCACTTGTTGTGCTGTATGAAATCTGTCCTTCATTTGAGCTGAACAGCAACATTCTCTATTTGAAAACTATTTCTCTTTGCCCAGTAAAACTACGAGTCCCAGGTTCTTTTGCTGTGCTTTGTCTAATTTCCTCCCCTCCATCCTTAATCTCAGCACACACCTTGTTTAATTTTTTATGCTGAAAGTTTTGAAAGGCAGAACAAAGAGGTGTAGCTTTAAAGATAACGCTTAAAAACCCACACCCCTTTGGTCACCTGATCTCCTGAGCTGAACACAGAGCTGTGTGTCAAGACACATATACAAACTGAGTTTCCTGTCATTAAAAGGTTTATGTACAAATGCAGGAAGCACACAGAAAAGGTATTTCAAGTATATTTACTACAAAAGTAACTAACTTTGGAAGAAATATTATGAAGCAAATATTTTTCTAACACTGGACAACCCCTTTAACATAGTTATTGAAATCTCACAGCAATAGGAATTATGAAGTGACTTACAACAGTATGACTGATTTTAATCCTTGGAATACCTGAGGAGAGATCCGGTTGATTTTGTTGTTCTCAATGATTCTGTTGAAAATAACAGAAAATACATTAAAGAAGTGTTAAAGTCTGAATTTATTGTATTTTGTAACTACATATTTATTTTTATACTATATAACGACTTCTAGACTACGTCAAAAGGAATCTATCTATGAAATTAACGACACCAGTGGGTAGGGCCATAATGTTTTGTAAAGCGATAATCCATGTTTTCCTAATGTGCTTATGACTAGTGTTGAGCGAACAGTAAAAAGTTCTAGTTTGATTAGAACCTCGAACATTTGTGAGTTCGGTTTGAAGTTCTATTCGAACTCAAACCCCATTAAAGTTATTTTATACCTATACAGGTGAGGAGAAGCTGGAATTACCATCTATAACAGTAAACTGGATACATGGAACAACTGAGTGAAGAAAATTTGACTCTAAGAATCACATAAAAAAAATTGAGAGGCTAAAATACTTCATTCCTATCAATGGTTAACTGAAAAGATGAGGACAGCTTGCAAGCAGTGGCGTAGCTATGGGAGGTACAGTGTTAGCAGCTGAAACGGGGCCCTGCATCCGGAGAGTGCCCCAAAAGCCCCTTTGACACATAGGAAAGATGGAGACAGTGTGGGCACTGAGTATGATTTAGCAAATGCAAGCACTCTGTATAATATATATCCATGTATATGAGAGTTAGGCACTATTTGAGCCTGCAAATGTCTCTAAATAACAGCTTCGGGGTGTGGGAAAGATGCAGCCAGCAATACCAAACTCCCTAACTATTGATGTCTGTGGAGAGGAAAATGCTATCTAACTAAAAGCAGTCTGTACAGTACAGAGAGTGAGCTGAAAATGGTGTTCACAAGGCAATACAGTGAAATATATATAACATGGTCCTGTGCTTTTAGCAGCCAATAAGAGCCCTACACCTCAGCGATGATATTTTTGACACTATCTGTGCTCTGTACTGATTGAATGGCTGCCAATAGTGCAGAAAGGTGATTGTGTGGGATAGTGGACCAGCCTCACTGTGTTTACTGAGATCTTATATGTGACATTTGTGAAGTTTTCCGTTGTATTCTGCTGTTTGGCCACAGGATGCCACTATTTCCAATTTCTGAGATATGCAAATGAGAGACATGTTGCAACTGTCAGATGGCTGTGGCCATTTTAGATGACAAGAGAAGCCTCTGAGAGACAGGAGCTGAGCACGAAACAATCCAGCTTTCCTTTAATCAGCCAGACTCGGGACTGGGAGTTGTTCCACAGACATAGGAGAGCCTGACTGTCTACATGGATGTTGTTCCCCGAGAGAGCTCCCGGATGAAAAGGACAATTTGCCAAGACAAAGAGGAACGTCTGCATCCGAACCATCAGCTTCATCAGTTGGGATATGCACCTGAGAACAGGAATTGCAGGCCATCTTAAAGGTACCTCAGCGGATGCGTGCATGCCAACGAGCTCAGAACTGTGAGAAAGCCTGTTATTAGTTCAGGTTTAGTTACAGGCCAAAGGAGCGTTTACCAAATTCACCTTCCTGTTCAGGACTTGGAAAAAGGGTTTGTTTTCGCACTGTTAACCATGCGAACCGGTTCACCTGTGAGAGAGAGTTTATATCACATGTGCCTTTGGGAGGGAAGCGGTTAAATTCAGTTAAGTTGTAAGCTGCTGTGCTGCACCATGAGCGCGCCCGCGAACGACACCACACACAATTGTTCCTGTCGGTTCTTAGGGTATTAAAAGTTAAGGGGTTATCGGCCTTTCCGAACCCCACGGTTAGGTAAAGTTATCAGACATCCAGAGGAAACACTCCTGGCGGCGTGCTGTGCAGCACAGGGGCCCAAGATACGTATTTGTACACCTGTGTTTGGGTGAATTGTTTGCCATCCTGTTCCAGAGAGTTCAGTAAAACAAACCGTTGCTGAGCTGGTGTTGGAGTCATGTTCTTCGCCCGTGACTTTGCTGTATTCCAGAAAGCCTGACTTGGTGATCGACTTACAATTGGATGGCCGGCAAAAGTGCAGAAAGTCGCTGAAAACTAAGCTGAAAATTTCAACTAGAACTAAACTTTTCTAGAACAGTTTGATTAACACTGCTTATGACCTGCACATGCCCACTGGCTGGGCCTGCTCACTCCAATTACTCTTACCATACAATCTCAGCCCTACACTGAGCCTTTCGCTTGATTGACAGCTCCAGCGACAGTGTTTTTGGATATAAATCAAGTCAATGGGCGGTGCAGAACTGGGATAGAGGAAGGAGGAGGTAAGCACTTGCGATGACTGGACTCACCCAATGGGCATTTTTATATTAGAAAACACAAATTATCTCTTTACAAACCCAGCGTTTAACATTTGTAAAAGTATGATTATTCACCCCTTACTGACATATGATATAACTGTATGTCATGGTGTCCGTAAGGGGCATATGAAGTGGGCTCACGGGCTAGGCCTTCTCCGTACACTGTGGTTGCTAGGAGTTAACTACAGCTGACAACTATCACTAGATAACTGATTCTAGCTATTTAACCACTTAACATGACCACAGCATCTAAGCCCTTACAAAATGGTATGAAGCTGTATTACACAGCCTGACCAACGCCCCCCTCCAGTTACCAAATAAAGACCCCCAGCTCTGCCATCATACTACTTCTATCACAATTTACCTTAGGAAGGGTGTAATAGGAGAGCCATAAATGTACACTTTTCTGCAATATATTAGTGTTGCAGGACAGTGTACAAGCAACTGCCCTACCCCCTTATTGTTCAGGCACCCTAGTGGGACTTAAAATACAAGTAAAAAAATATAACAAGTTATAAAAATATAAAAAAAATTAAACTTCAAAACACCCACTTTGCCATTTTACAAATCAAAAAAGAAAAACAATAAAAAAATTATCAAAATATAAATAAAAATTAAATATGAATAGTATCGGTGCATGTGTAAAAGTCTGATCTTTTGAAACACAACATTATTTATCCAACACAATGAACACCATAGAGAAAAAAACAGTTGTTTTGGTTGTCTAACATCCCAAAAACTGGAATAACAAGAGATCAAAAAGTTGCACATATGCCAAAGTGGGACCAATAGAAACTACAGTTCAGCCCACATAAAATGAGCCCTCACATATATCTGCACACATGAAAAATAAATAATTATTGACCTTAGAAAATGCTGATATAAAGCAATTTTTTGTTACTTTTTTATTATTTTAAATGTAGTAAAACATAACAAAAACATACAAATTTTTGAATCTCCAGAATTATACCAGTCTGCAGAATAAAGATAACATGTCCTTTATATCGCACACTAAACTCCACTAAAAAAAAATTGCACAATTGCATTTTTTTCCGTTCCATTGCACAAGAATTTTTTTTTTTGATGATATGATATATGACACTGTACAGTGCTGTGTAGACTGAAAAAATTAAAAAAGTTATTGTTCTTGAAGGGTGGGGAGGTAATAACAAATGTGATGCAAACAAATTAAAAATGGGTTAATTTTGCTCAAATCCTACCCATGAGTGTACTTAATTTCATGGAGTAACCTTACAGACTTTCTTTAGGTTTTATATCCTATAGCTCTTTAAATATTAAGTATATAAACTACTTGATTGATTAATGCCAGACTGTCTGGAGAATCGAGGATACTTAGAAGCAGATTCTCAGGGATCACACAGTACAATAAAGGAAATATCTGGATGGTAACTTGCTATTGATGCAGGATAATGGCCCAAAAACATATTCAAAGTCTTAAATATTATATATTATATCGCCAATTAAAAGAAAATAAGTTCTCCAAGTATCTGTAAAAGATTTTTTAGGGTCCAGGTTATTATTTCTCCATGTAGTCCCATATTCTCAAAAGATGATAGGTGTCAAAAATTGTGAAGATTGCAAAGAGTTACTCTTGTAGGTCTCAACAAGAATTTTATGCTTAGGGTATTGTCTACAGGAAATAGCAGACATCTGGCAAAAAATGAAAAATCAAATTGCTTGCTTGAGTCCTTATTCCTATTGATGTGATGTTTTCTATTAAACTTTGAGTTTTTACTGTGCTGCAGCTAGTTGCTTTTCTCTGTGCTTGAGAAGCTGCATATTCTGTTTCTCTTCATGCCTCCCAATCTCAGTCGCGGTGCAGATATCTTGGTTCGTCCATTCCCTGTTGAAAGCATTGTGAGACATGGCGAAAGGGGTGTGGCTTCACAGGCTACCCTAAAAAAACTCAAACCCCTTTGGCTATCTGATCTCCTGGGCTCTACACAGAGGTTTCTGCTGTGTGTCTAGATATATGAAACTACTGAGCTTCATGTCATTAAATTACTAGTGTAGAACTACACAAAGTCTTCAAGAATATTTTTTACCACTGGACAAACCCTTAAGAGGGATTAGACCTAAAAATCTGTTCTAATATATACAACTCAGAACCATAATAAAAAAAACCAACTCAGTGATTTCAGGGAGAGCTGCTTATAACACCAGATTAGTAATAACCCATAAAGGCCGGCAACAATTATATATTGCCTGTTTATCTGCTTATATTTTGTTTAGATGTGGAATGAATTATGAGGCTAAATAATTTTAATAACGGTGATGGATTTTTGTAACTTCAATGCCATAGAAATAAGTACAAAATAATGCTGCAGTCTATACCTACAATGCTTAGAATAGTACTTTTATGTTCAGGAAAGTATTTTCATTGCCCTATAAAATAATTAATGTGACCTTTAAGGAAAGAAATAAGCAGTACATCCACTATGACATATTACTGTAGAAACTGCTTTTTAAAGGTAACCTGTCCCCAAGCACTTAATGTAATTTACTTTGTTTGATGCATGAAACGTTTTATATAATGAATGTGCAGTTCAAATGTACCTTAAAGAAAAAGAATCACCCAGAGAACTATTTTCTTGGCTCGCTTCAGGACATCACTCCTGCTAAATGTAACATACAGTGAGCTATTGGTGATTACATTACCGTAGCAAAACTTTAAATTGAGCGATTCGCATCTCGGGAACACTTGTAGAAATATGAATATGTATTTTCAGTTATTGCTTTTAGTTACAAAAACATTGGCTCCAATGTGAAAAGTAAAAAAGAAAACTCACAACCATTCCAGGGTGTGAAGGTCACGGAATACTCCAGGCTTAAGTGTTGATATTGCATTGTGACTCAAGTAACTGTAAAAAATAATCAATATACAAGACTGAGTACGAAACGCACCTATTAACAGCAGGTCCGACACACATGACTAATATATCTGAGGTACGTACAGTTTTGTTAAGTTGTGGAGTCCTCTGAATGCATTGACAGATACGGTCTTAATCCTGTTATGCTGCAGGTACCTGTTGAAGAAAATATATTTATCACTTGTATCATAAGATACAGTGGTTGGTGATATATTGTAGAACACTAGATGGTGCTACAGAATACACTAAGAATAGTTTTACGATTAACCAAGTACATGTATTTAACAGTCAGGAGGGAAATCCTCCAAATCATCCAAATTGTACAATTTACTGATCATGCAATTTCCCTATTTGGCATTCAGTTGTTAGATCAGAAAAACACTTTGACAGCAATTAGCCTGGATGACATGATGTCTACTTTTATGCCTATATTTGTCAATGACAGTTTTAGTTGATGCAAGAAAGAACTGAGCAAAACAGACACTTAAAGGGGTTTCCACATACCTCCCAACTTTTAGAGATTGCAAAGAGGGACACATCAGTCCACGCCTCTAACCACGACCATATACATGGCATCACACCAAGACTCGCCTCTACCATGTCCAAACACATACATGCCAACCTTTTATACAGCCAAAAAGGGACACATTTTCAGGATTGCGTTGTATCCAATGATGAAATAGTAAGTAAGTTGTTATGTAATATACAGCTAGGAAGCAATCAGATACTTTTTAAAGCAAGATAGTCCATTTTTTGTTGCAATTCTATTTCTCAAATTAAAAAGAGGGATGTTTGTATAGCTGGGGACAGAGGGACCTGGGTTAAAAATAGGGACTGTCCCTCCAAAATAGAGACACTTGGAAGTTATGGTTTCCAGTTCTATTTTTTTTATGAATTTGGCTCATACATGTTTGTTTGTTAGGTGTGTGTTTTAGATGTATTTTTTTTACTATTTTGTCTATGGCAATAAGTAAGTTACATTCAGATCGTCATCCCTTACTACTGCATACACTGCTCACAAAAAGTTAAGGATATTTGGCTTTTGGTTGATATTTCAGAATGAACATAAAATCTCTTGATTTTTTTTTAAATTAACTAAATGAGACCGTCTCTTAACTTTATAATGCACATGTCCAACTGTTCAGGGGGCTTCTGTGCTGGATGAGGGACCAGTGGTTCTCAGTGCTGTTCAGTGATGAAAGTCGATTCACTCTGAGCAGAAATGATGACCACCAACAATGCAGGTTATGTCAAGGAGAGCGCTATGCATCAGCCACTGTTGTCACCAGACGAGTCTTTGGTGGTGCTGGTGTTACAATGTGTGGAAGTGTATCTGGCCAATACAGAACTGCCTTTCACTTTGTGAATGGTACAGTGACAAGCCTCTACTACTTGAATGACATTATTAAATCCAATCATTGTGCCGCTGCATGAAAAATACAGGGTTAATTTCATCTTCATGGATGACAATGCTTCAGCTCATCAAGTTTGCATCATTAGGGAATGGCTGTTGAAGACAACGGTACCTAAAATAGAGTGGCCTGCACTTTCTCCAGACCTGAACCCCCTAGAAAACCTGTGGGATCAGCTGAGTTGCCATGTAGTAGCGCGTAACTCTGTACCCCTGAACCGCAATGACCAGAGGAGAGCCCATCAAGATGAGTGGGATGCTATCCCTCAGCAGTCAATAACTCGACTTGTGAACAGCATGAGATGTCATTGTCAAGCTGTAACTGATGCTTAAAGAGTACCTATAACCTCCAGAGAAACCTCATGAAGACTAAAATACAAACACTTTCTCAGATATGCTTCATTAAGAAAATCAAAGCATTTCCGCTGTAATTCAGTTTTTTAAAGAAGTGCTGGCCCTTTAAGACCGCTTTGAAGTTGGGCCAAGTTGGCACATGACAGCTTGATGGATTACTATGTTGACAGTTGTGTGAAAGTAACTGTTTCTGAGCTGGGAGAGTTCACTGTGCAGGGGAGAGCCTGTAAGTCTGCATCTTGTGCACACCAGCAGCAGTGTAATATATATGCCTATGTGCTATGGAGGAGGCTGATGCAACAGGTAAACCCTGTCACACTATGTCCTCAGTGTGCTGTGCCTGCTGCACTGTAAGTAGTGAGAGACTCAAATTACCCTGTACAAGCAGCTATGCCCTCAGTTCCCCCTGTACAGTTAGTATCTCCTAAAGAATGATAAGGATCTCCTGAGTTACAAAGTGAAAGTAAAACCGGTAATACTGAGGGAAATCCTCTGCATTGTTAATGACATGTATTTGAGAAAACTCTTATAATTTCATCTACTATAAATGTTAGTGTATTTGTGTGTGGAGTTGATAGGTACTCTTTAAGGCCACATGACTTGTTACTGAGACATTGACATTTTTTGGTGTATACCCTCTACTGTTGTTTCAGAAAAATCACAGAAAAATGGGACAATATTTACTCAAAAACACAACAAAAGCCATACTTACAGCTCAATGGCTGGACTGAAGATTAAATCCAGTAGGAGGCAATAAAGGCCCCTGTCACTAGGGGGACAATTAGATGATAAAAAAACTGCACATTGAATTGATACCTGTTCACATCAGTATGTAGAAAAGCCACAGTAAAATACTCGGGGAGATTGCACAAATGCAAATACCAATTATTATAATTATTACTGTTATTATAATTTCATATAGATAAGGCGATACAAAAGTGTGCCATTCATTCAAATATGTGTGGTGCACCATGCTGGCTTACAGCCTATTATGCCACTACTATCGATTGGGGTGGCTGCCCAGCACTTTTTAGGTGCCCAACACAAAATATAGACACCCTCTGCTCCCCAGTAATTCTAATACCAGCAACCACTCACTCATAAATAGAAGGCGTGTGAGTGGTTGTCTTATCAGTATTTTTGCATTTGTGCAAACTCCCCATGTACTATTCAATGGGCAGTTTTTTCATCTAATTGTCCCCCTAGTGGAGCAGTGTGTGAGCTACTGCTCAGCAATTATTTGCACCTATTACATCTTTCCCAAGTAGCACAGGGGCCTGTGTTGCCTCCTACTGGGTTCAGTCATTAGTCCAGCTATTGAGCTGTAAGTGTGGCTTTTGTTGTCGGGTTTTTGAGTAAATAATGTCCCATTTTTCTGTGATTTTCTGTAAATTGTTAGTGAAGGGACTCGCAAGAAATGAGGAGCCTTGATGGGGCGTGGGAGCTTGCGTATAGTGGCCCCTGTATCAAATAATACCTTATATTTGATATTTTTCCAGTATGTAATTTTTTTTGCCCAAAAGTACTGGGGAGCAGAGGGTGTCTTTATTTTTTGTTGGACATCTAAAAAGTGCTGGCATCCTGGTGCACTACACATATCTGCAATAATGGCCCCCTTTTGTATCGCCTCATCCATATGCAATTACAATAGCAACAACCACCCACCCTATACATACAGAAGGTCTGTGAGTGGTTATCAGTATTTTTGCATTTGTGCAATCTCCCCATGTATTATACTGTGGCTTTTCTGCATACTGTGTGAACAGGTATCAATTCAATGTGCAGATTTTTATCATGTAATTGGCCCACTAGCGGAGGGGTGTGTGAGGTACTGCTCAGCAATTATTTGCACCTGTTACATCTTTCCCAAGTAGAACAGGGGCCTGTGTTGCCTCCTACTGGGTTCAGTCTTTAGTCCAGCCACTGAGCTGTAAGTATGACTTTTGTTGTTTTTTTGACTTTTTTTTCATTAAATTGCTTGAGATGAAAAAAATCAACATTGCTTGCTACGACTTAAATGGCTTACTTTGAGGATTAAATATCACGGTAGTTTTCCATAAATTAGACCTGAAAGCCAAATATCCCCAACTTTCTGGGAGTGGTGGAGAAAAACCAGCTAAACTGCTGACTAGTGCACAAGCGTGCTAGTCAGGAGGTCGTCACTGCTATAGTTCAGCTGCCCACAGCGTCACACATTATTGTATTTTTAATACGTACATTTTTACTATTATCACTAATAAAATATATGAACCCATGGTGAGTCCAATTTGTAAAAAAAGGACCATCCCTTTAAAATGATACATTGACTTAATTGTTTATGCTAATTACAGCTATTTTGGGGGTTGAGGACACAGTGGGCCTCAGTTATAAAACTGTCTAACAGTAAGATTGACTTTGTTGTCAAAAGCAATCAATCACAGCTTAGTTTTCATTTCTTCTACTGCTATGGAAAAATCCTATCACACACCTTATATACCCGACAAGCAGGGCCGGGTTTGGGGGTAGGCGGGGTGGGTCATCCCCTAGGCGCCACCTTCCCGGATCGAGGGGATGCATTTAAAAATGGAAAACAAATGACCGCCGCAGCAGCGCACACCAACAAGCAGCAGCCAGCAGACCTTATGTACTGCTGTTAGTAGTTCGCCAACCTGCCCTTTTTATATTTTCCAGGAAACTAATGAAGGGGCAGGTGGCGAGCAGGATTCAATCAGTTTCCCCATGACTGCCCCGGGGGGAGGGGAAGAAAGCGAAAGCCACACCCTGTAGGGGGCACGGGTGCCCGGGGACCCCTCTATTACTTGTCCCAGCATTTTCCTGTGTGCGGGACCCCAGCCCAACTTGCAGAAGCTGGACTTGGCCCCAATAAGGGATCCTCTTTGTAAAACGATGACAACTTTCCTGCAAAAACACGAAAAAGAAGTGAGATAGGAAGTTTTCACCAGTTTCGAAGACCTTTGCTGCGCCCCTAGATTGTGGGCAGGACAAATTTTTTGGACTGTTTCCAGTTTTTAGGAACAGCAGACTGAATAAAGACCCCTCCCCCCTCAGTGCATCAATTGATATAAAATGAAAACCCGATACACTGGCTGTTAAGTACATGATTAACCATATACTGTGTATTCTTTTTCTCTCTTTCTGCATGTTTTTTTCACCATCTGACATGAAACCAGAATAAACCTCACCTGTTTTAGGTCAATTAGGAGTACCAAAATTATTATATTTGCTAAATGCCAGAATAAAGGAGAAGAATGTTTAAGCATTTTATTTTTTCTGCAAAATCAAAAATTTACATACATTTTATTGTATTTGGTAGCATTGCCCTTAAAATGTATGACTTGGGGAAACATTTTGGATTTCCTTCCACAAAACTTTCACAATATTTGGTAGAAATTTTTGGCTCAATTTTTCCCGACAGAACGTTGTGACTGACCAATTTGTAGGTCACCTTGCACCTACCTTTACACTTTTTCCATACATTTCAATAGGATTGAGATCGGGCTTTTTGATGGCCCCTTCAAAACATTTACTTGTTTTCTTAAAACACTTTTTTAACCCGTTTTTGGCAGTATACTTTGGGTGTTGTCCATTTTGGGAAAACCCCTTTCTGCAAAACCCTTTAACTTCCTGGCTGAGGTCTTGAGATTTTTGCTTCAGAAATTCCCAAAATAATCTTCCCTTTCCTCTTTGCTCCCCTTTCTATTTTTTTTTAAAGTGAAACCAGTCCCTCATGTAGTAAAAAAAACTCCACAACATGATGCTCCCCCCCCGTATTTCACAGTTGGGATGGTGTTTTAGGCTTTAAACCTTCCCCCTTTTTTTTCCCTTCCAAACAAAACGATGGTCTTTAAAGGGCCCAAACCCAGTTCCATTTTAGTTTCGTCGGGACCAGGGGAAAAATGTCCCCCAAAAATTTTCCCTGAGTGCATTTTCAAACATTAATTGGCTTTTATATGTTTCTTTTGGAGTAATGGCTTCTTCCGGGCAGAGGGGCCTTTCAGCGGGACCCTTTCACTGTGGATAATGACTCAACCCCCCCCAGCTTCCACCCAGCATCTTTCCCAAAAGGGTTTTTTTGTTTTGGGTTTTTGGGGTTTATATGCACATGTGGCCCAAAAAGCCCCAATTCATCTCTGAGACACAAACCCCAATCCCCTTTTCCTGACGGTAGGGGTTTTACTGGACATTCTTTTTTATTTGTATTGGGGATAAATTTACAGTTTCAACGAGGGAACCTTCTTTTCCCCGGGAAAAAATTGCCCCCAACGAGGGCGAGATTTGTTCAAGTCCCAAATTTTCTTTCCTGTAACTTGGGTTGTTTTCTTTAGATTTTCCCCAAGTTGTTAAACACGAAGAAATTTGTTTCATTTTGTGCTTTAAAACACACCCCACAGATTTTTTCCTCTAATTAACTCGATTTGCCAAAAAACCCCTGAGATCATCCAAGCGTCAAAGCCCATCACCACATTTGGGTTTCCCCAAAAATTTAAAAAAGGCTTTGTAACCCTAGTCCCATGAAAACCCTTTTTGACTTTTGCAAAAAATTAATAAAAATCCCTTTAAAAAAAACTTTTTTCTCTCTCATTATTTCGGCATTTGGGCAAAAATTTTTAAAATTTAATTTCCGTTCCAAATTTTGACCTAAAAGGGGGTAAGATTTTTTTCTGATTTCATGTCAGAAAAACAGCATTTGTGTTTTTTTATATTGTTCTTAAATTTCTGGTTTCAACGTTTTAGGTGTTTTATGTATAAAATATAAAAAGGGAATTTTTAGCAATATATAGAAAACACTCAATGTAAAATAAAAAAAAATACACATAATGCTAATTGTTTTTTTTTTTTGGTTTCCCCCATAGCAACCCAATCAGACCTTGGGAAAAAAAATTGGGGGAGCTCAGCTTTCATTTCTTCTCTGCCCCAAAAAAAATTTAAAAGTTGGCTCTAAAGGGTTTTGGTTTTGCGTTTTTTGGGAAAATAGGGGAACCCCATAAACCCACCTAAAGTTTTCCCAGAAAAATTACCACTTGAATTTTGCGATCAATTAAATTTGGGTTTTTGGGTTTTGCAGTTTGGGGGCCCCCTCAGTTCAAAAAGGTTCCCCAAATCATTTATTTGCAGGAAGTGGTCAAATGATTTGGGAAAAATAGTTTTTAGGTGGCATATTAATTTTTAATATCTAAATTCTGGTCTTACAAGAGAATTCCATATTCGTTATTCTGTCTAATTTAGATAATGAAGCTGTCAAAGATATTCCTACTGTAGATATAGAAGACCTGTTTCAGATTATATTTTTTGAAAAATTAGTTTTGGCCCCCCCTTTTTTTTTCCAATACAAAATAATGGGAAAATTTTATTATCAAAATTTGGTTTAAAATTTGTTGTTATAATCTTCATACGAGCAAACAATTATGAAATTTTTTATACCCCTTTTTAGCCCTTATAAAAAAGCTAAAAAGAATGTGTCGACCTTTCACCACCCAAACCCGGTAAAAAAATTTTCCCGGACGACCCAACCCCGGTTCTTTTTTCCCCGAGATGAAGCCTTTAATTTTTAGATTTCAGGCCAACACACACAAAGAATGACAGCTCTTTTCCCAGAAAGTTTAAAGGAAATTAAATATTTCCCTTTAAAACCCAAAATGTTACCTCAATTATCCAAACCATCCAATTTATCACTCCATCCACATTGCTAAAGTAGGCTTAATGTAATTTTTTTACGTTTTTTCCACATTTGCTAAACCCTGGGGGAGTCCCTCTGAATGGAAAATGTAAAAATAATCCCAAAATGATTTGGGTTTTCATTTTTTTTGTTGTAAAACAATCCTTCTTCCCCGAAAAAACAAAGGCCTTGTGACATCTTGTAAAAATGCCAGGAAAAGTATTCCCAGCTTTTACAAAAACCCCCACTGGAAATGTTAAATACATTTGTTTTGTTTTTTTCAGTTTTAAAAAGGAATGTCCCCGTTGTACCCCAATTACATATAAAAAATTTAAAAAAGGGACTATGTTTTCAATTGCCCCACAAAATGTAGAAATTTCCCGACAAAAAACCTGACCTCTTTTTCAAGGCCCTACCAAACTGAAGGAAAACCCACTCCATGGGGTTTAAAATATAGAAAAAAATACAAATTATATATATATAAAATATATTTTATTTCCCCCCATCATTTTTAAAGTTTTTAAGTTTAAAAATCCCCTTTTTTTGGCTTTATGTGTAATGATTTTTTTTTTTAAACCTAATAATAGAATGACACTCCCTATTAGGCTTTGTTTACACAGCAAATATTATAAAGCCATCCAAAATCCAACGGCATTTTAACATTGCTGTACTGCGTTTTTTGCCGCAGGTTGCGCTAAAACCCGTGGTCGGTTTTCGGATTTCCCACTGGCCCAGTATAGTAACTGTATGGGAATCCGCCGGAATCCACCAGAAGCAGGAACATGTTCTGTCTTCCGGCAGAGGGCTGGCGGTTTAGAAATCCCATAGTAGAAAATCTGTAATGTGTAGACTACAGCACGGATTTTCCATTGCGATCTACAGGCACTGGTTACAGTTAGGTTTTTGCGGATTCTAAATACTGAACTCCCACTGTAATCCTGTTTTTTGTAGACATAGTTTTAGAGATCATAAAGATCATTTTCAGCTGTGTTCTCATTATCTCCACAGAAAGGATTACAAAGTAAGAACAAAAATATATAGAAAACAAAGTATCACACCTTTTACAATGTTTATTCCTAATGAAGCGCTGGTACTAGCGTGAAACGCGTAGAGCCCTTTAATGTCTTGAAGTGCTTATAATGGACAATAAATAAGATAACTTTATTCCTGCTTTATCCTTATTTTCACACTTAGGTGCTAATTTAAATACCTGCTGTGGAGCCAATGCCGTGGCATTGTTTTGCGTTACTTAGTTACCTTTTACAATAGGTGAGGTTCACCCCTCTCCTCCTTTTCTTCCCCCACCACAAGTAAAAAATAACACTTCCAGAGGTCATGCAGGGCTGGTTGCATG
The DNA here is from genome assembly GCA_025379985.1 of Phyllomedusa bahiana. Taxonomy (NCBI): domain Eukaryota; kingdom Metazoa; phylum Chordata; class Amphibia; order Anura; family Hylidae; genus Phyllomedusa; species Phyllomedusa bahiana. The sequence goes on along the minus strand of JAODAL010000461.1, from coordinate 36,531 downwards.
GTGCACCACATGTATCTGTATTTATGGCACCCATCTGTATCGCCCTATTTATATGCAACTGTAGTACCAGCAACCACCCCCCTCATGCACTGAGGTTGTGTGAGTGGTTGTTTTATTGGTATATTTGCATTTGTGCAATCTCCCCATGCATTATACTGTGGCTTTTCTGCATGCTGGTGTGAACAGGTATTAAACTAATGTGCAATTTTTTATCATCTAATTGTTCCCCTATCAGTGGCATATATGAGCTGCTTCTCAGAAATTAGCTGCACCTGTTAATTTTTCCCAGGTAGCATATAGGCCAGAGTTGCCTGCTACTGGGCTCAGACTAGTCCAGCCATTGAGCTGTGAATATGCCCCAAAAATTGCAGTGTATTTTTTATGCAGGGCTGGTTCCATACTTTATGTTAAATATGCCAGATTTTAGAAATAAGTATCCTTGCTTATCTTAAATACCATAAATAAAGCCTTCTGGAAACGGTCTCATCACCTGATACTAATTAGTTTAGCAGAAGCCTTAGATTGTTCCACTATCTGTATAAATTTTATTATTCAGCAGGTTGTATATATTGCTTGTGACTCCTCAACAAAACCTAACTTGTCTGAGGATATCAGGTCAGGCATAATAATTTTTATTGTTAGGGATAATAATTCAGCGTAGCGCTTCACATTAGTTATCTAGTAACCGATAAAAAATGGTCTAACATTTTTGGTGGGGTGAGCTGTAGTTTTTATTCTTATCATTCTGGGGTACATAAGACCTTTTTATCATATGTTATTCCATTTTTTGGGAGGCAAGGTGAATTAAAATTGCAGTTCTGGAATTTAGTACTTATTATTTTCATGTCTGTAGTTAGCCATATTGTAGAATCACAATTCCTTCCTATATCATCTTTACAGATGGTACAGGAGGTTGTGTGTGCACTTTATGGCAGCTTTAATTTTTTTTTCTGCTTTCCAAGAATCCTAAATTTTTTATCCTAACATATAATGGCCTGTTTTTGTGGGAAAAGTATTGCATTTTTAATTGGTACAATTTAATGTAATTTAATATAATATGTTGGGAAACAAAAAATAAATATTTGAGGGGTGGAATAAAGAAACACCATGTGGCCATTGATTTTTGTGTTTTGTCCATCATGTATCTTTATTCTGAAGGTCAGTAGGATTTCGAAGATGCCAAATTCAAAGTATCATTCTGTTTTCTTTTATATAAATATTTAAATTTGCTTTGCATCACCATTTTCTCTTTATTGTTCCATCAACATACCTAAATGGGAGCTTGTTTTTTGGTGTAGTGAGCTGTAGTTTTCATTGCTTTCATCTATGAACACATGAACTTTTTATCACTCTTTATTCAACTTTTTTTGGGTGGCACTGTGACTTAAAATAATGCAATTCTGCCTTTGTTTTTTTATTATAACATTTCACATGCTGGATAAATAAGGTTATTTTTTAAGATCAGCCTTTTATTGATATAGCACTATCAGTGTATTTTCTATTGTTTACATTTTTTTGTGTTAATAGGAAAATGGTGGTGTTTATACACTACACTGCAATACTAATGTACTGCTGTGTAACATACATTTACCACATTTCTATTACACCTTATTTAATGGTCTATGTGCAGGTATAAAAGGAAGAGTAACATGCCAGACCGGTGGGCCTGTATTAGGCCTACAGCTGCAATGCCAACTACATCTGTAATGACACAGGTTGAAACAAGATGACAGAACTTAACTTTAGCTATATTAATCACCTCCCCTAGGTCCTAACAGTGCCTTCCATTACTCTGATAGCTCCAGAATTTCATAAAATTATAGCAAACTAAGCAGTGGCAGTAAACAATAATACAAAGCATGTATCAAAATGCAATGCTAAAAGGGATCTCACCAATAGATGACAGGGTTTGAAGGATGACAAGGCAGACAATGGTAGAGAGGATGATAATACAAAGACACAATCTGTATGATGAGCAAGAACTGACCCTATCTGTCCCTGAGTCTTCCCCTAATGCAGACCCAAACGATATCCCTAAGCTACAACTGACCCCAACACAAACAAGAAGACTCTAGGACCCAGAGACAAATGATCGCATAATGGGGAGTTAATCAGTGATGAAGAAGAGTACCCCCTTCTTGTGGCTTAGATGCCATAGTTGCAAGGACCACATTATAAAAGTGTTTAACAGAAGGTTAATTTTCTTAGAGTATTATACTTGCACTATAAAAGTCCATTAAAATCAGAATCAGCTATTTACTTTGACTTTGAAACACATCATAAACCTTAAAAACCACATGAATGTGTTATGTTCAATGACTCCTAATTTTTATGCACTTTTGTCATATCTGATATTCAAAGACAATTTTAGTTAATAAAAATAATGGTTAACAACATGTGCTTGCCGTCAAAATGAAAGTAATAGAATAGACGATACATTTTTTGAGGCAAGTTTACAAAGGTTTTATAGATGGCCATAAGATCACTTTCTTCACACTTTTAAAAAAAGGAATCTCTATTTAAAACTATGAGTGGGGAAAAACAGAGTAGACCTCTTTTTCACTGTTGTGTTTATCTCTAGAAATAAATGAATTTGCTTTTGATCATGTTAACATGCATTCATTTTGTATTACTGTAACTGCTTCAGTTACTTAAAGGCAAAGGTGTTGGCGTGGGTGGTGATGAAGATGTGTAATCCCTAATAGATCTTACTGAATGACACTACACAATGAATTATTTACAGACTATTGTTGTCAAATCTTGAAGAAAAAGCAGTGTTAAAACAATAATCAAATACTGCAAAGACAACATCAAAAAACTGAAGAACACTTCTGGTAAGTTTACCTGTAGAACAGCGTTGAAAGAAAAAAACTGAGGATTTTTTTTAACCTCTTAGGCTGAAGAATTGAAGAGCACTTAATGATCAGCTAAATTTTGTAGTTTTTGTCTCCTTGTGTTTCAGTGGTCATAACTTTTTTTTTAACTGTTAAGTGATGCAGTTGTATGGGGACTTGTTTTGTGTGGGTGAAGTTGCATGTTTGGTGGGTGTAGTTTAATTTACAAATTACTGCAGAATTTTTCAAATTCATTTTTTTAAAATTATTTTTTACACCATTCACACTAAATAACCTGTTTGATTAATTTTATAGGTTATTATGGTCATGTAGATACCTAATATGTGTAGTTTTTCTAATTTTTGTGCAATGTATGCACAATAACTTTTTTATCAAATATTTATCTTTATTTTATTATACATTTTATTTATTTTCTTTTTATTTATTTTTTTATTCCATGATGGGATAATTATTGCACTTTTTTTTTCACTTAGTAAATTCCTTTATATATGCTAGTACATTATAATCTGTGTCAGTTAGACACAGGCAGCAGTCAGGGCAGCACACAGTGTGCCCTGATCGCTGGCTTGTTGCACATACAAGCCTGGGGCTTCTCTAGGTCCCCAGGGCTTACTGTGGAGAAGTTCCCTGGGCTCTGTCTGGTCAATCACCTGACATATCAGGGGAAAGCCCCTTGATTATGCTGGGTTCAAAGGGTTGAACACCAGAGTGTGACGCAAAACCACTGTTCTGCAGCAACACAAAAGTCATCGCTGCAGGCGAATGAGCTGAAATGTCATCAAAAGATGGTGTACGGTCATTAAGGGGTTAAATTAAAGTGAATACTCATGTGTTTCATTTTAATTTCACTACAAACTAAAGCCTTTTGAGAAGAAATAAAGCAGTTTTTTATTTTTAAAATTTGTGGCTATATTTTTTAAAATAAAAACATTTTTGTGGATAGCAATATAGGAGATTTTGAAGTCATTCCTGTATTGATTTTGTAGAACATAACATGTGTGCTTTATGCCAGTTGAAATAAATGGGAGTCAACTGACAGAGAAATCTTATACATTATGACAGGCTCTAGGAAGTGATGGAGAATAGCTCCTTTCTAAAGAGAGTGACAGGAGAGATGCATATACTGTATAGCCTTATGTCTTTATAGTGTTTCTAACCTGTTTTATCTAAGCCTCCAGCAGTGCATTATAGTTGTTATGAATTGCCTGAAATCTCAGATGATTCTCTTTTTTCTAACCTAGTCTATACAGGAAAGCTAATAGTCTATTGCATTCAAAAACGCACCAAAAAACGCTCTGTTTTTGGTGAATTTTTGAATGTGATTTTTTTTGTGCAGAAAAGCACAGCAATTAATGTTGTAAATTTCTGCACAAAAAACGCATCCAAAAACACATAAAAAATGCACCAAAAAACGCTCCATGTGAAATCACCCTAAAACCACCTGCATTTATCAAGAACACATGCAGTAATGCGTGTGAGAACCCAGCCTCATTTTTTGCCCAATTTACCACTCAATTGTTATTGTGTCTGTATTGTTTTGTATTTAAATATTTTTATGAATTATAAATAGTCAATAAAGATGGGCTGATTTAGAGATTAATATGCTGCAATATAGTTTTTTCAGATCTAATTTTTCTTGTTAAAGTGTCCTCTTTCTGGTCTCTTTGTAATACTATGGACTTAAACGCTCATTGATTGTAACACACTGTCTACTTATTTTATTCATTTGTTTTTCACAATTAGGATGTGTTGTTTACCAACTTCAGTTTTATTTGACACAGATAATCAAAGTGATTGTTAATGATTGATAATTATGGGGATAATCGAATTACTTGTGATAGTAATCTGATCCGATTGATTGAAGGTGCAATTGATTTCACTAATTATCTGTTCATCCTGATGCTTCATTCCTGTTTTTTGCAGTATAATTTTGACCTTCCTGTTAAGCTTCCTGGATTTTTGGTGCCCATTTTGGTTACTTAAACTCTGCTTGAAAATGTGTTTGTACTGGACCTGAGGAAGTGTGTTAGATACACAAAAAATGCATATGTAGTGGCCCGAAACAGAACCTTGTCCCGTCTACATATTTCGTGAGTAGCCTAAAGCCACTACAACTCACTAGTCAACCCCTCTATGCCTAGTTTCCCACTGTGAGCTCATATATTTAAGCTCCAGACATTTCTCTATTCTGTTCTATTGCAATTGTTCTTGTGTGTTTCTCCTACAGTATTCTAGCACCACCTATTGGTCCAAACTGTATAAATCTAGCACTTACTTTGCCCACTGAATAGAGCAACCAAGGAGTTAATCAGCTAGTGACCTGATTGGATAAGTGGCTCAGCCATGTCAGCCAATCAGAGGAGCTCTCTTTGCAGCCTCAGAATAACCAGTCTGAGCTGGAAAGTTCCAGAAGGAAGGAATGAAGCAGGAGGCTCCACAGCCCGGCTGCAGCCTAGCACTTTTCAACTTCTAAACTCAACCTGTATCTAGCAAGCAACAAGGACTTCCACGGGTCTACTTCAGTTTCCAGTAGGACTACCAATATATATTGTTCAAGAGCCTACTTTCCAGTCAGAAGTGTGTTCAAGGGTCCCCCAACTCCGACTAATTTTGTCCTGGCTTCCATGTCAGTGGTCCATGTGTCTTGAACCTGTAACCAGTGTGCATTGGCAGTGTCACGTTCTCAGGTCTCAAAGTCAGTATTTTCTGACCCGTGCCTCGTTCAGCTGAAGGTCTAACCCCTCTGGATCAGGTCTGTAACAACTCGTTACTACTCTACTACTACTCCCAACTTCTCAAGATTCTAACAATACTACTTCCAAAGCATACCTGCATCTCTTCTACAAGTACTAAAGTGCTCATACAGCTCCAAGGCTCTGATTACTCCTAATTGCTCCTTAACAAAGCTGTATTTTACCATGGCCTACCCATGAGAGACTGTACCAGTATTACTCTGTAGTATACCAACCATTCCAGTTTCTAGTACAGCAACTGCTACCCTCTAGCCTACATTTGCAGTGACTGTCTTAGCTTTGGGCGTTGTGTGGGGTTGGGTAGCAGGGAACATTCTTGTGGTCAGGCAGGGCCTAGGAACAAGGCCACCATACCCTTGAGCCATACCATCGCCCGTGACAACCTTAAAGGCCCTCTGTCCCAGTTACCCGGCTTGTCGCACATAGTCTTATTTATTCTCTGTACTTTTACTGTAATTCTTCTTATTTTATGCGTGAGACTGATTAAGGGTTTTTAGGGTTTCTCATATACTAGTAGATATCTTGTCCCAAGACGGTGACTGCAATCTATATTTATAAATATCCATGCTCATTCCTATACAGCGCTTCATTGTGGGCAGTGAATGCAGCAGGGACCGCTGTGCACAGAAGCTTATGAGCGACACCATTGACTTGGTACTGCCCATTTCATACTGCATATCCCTGTACAGTGGATTGATGTGGGAGCTGAAAGCAGCTGGAGTGGCCAGCCACAAGTTGGTGAAGCAGGAGCAGCTGAGTCAAATGTGCAGGTTAATTTAGCAGTAACCATACTGCTGAGTGAAGGGCACAGTGGAGTGAGTTTGGTTGAGACGACTAGCTTCCCCTGCCACTCTTGATCCCACTGGCATCACATTGTACATTCCTGAACATCGCTTTGATGTGGGCGATAATTGTGAGTATAGTAGGAGCCACTGTCCATTACAGTGGTCAGTGGATGGCATGGTATTGTTCTTCCTCAACCCCCACCTCACAACTGCAGAGAAGAACGTGTTTGTAATTAAGGCCCCACTTAGGGTACTTTCACACAGCGCAGTTTTGGTGCAGTTTTAACTGCGCTCCAATTAAAATACCTTTATTACCAGCAAGCTTCTTTCAGTTGTCTAAATTGTTCAGAAAGGTGTTTCAAGTAATTAATTAATTACTGCGTTTCAAGTCTGGTGGATTACACACACACTAATTGATTACTCACTTTCCAAACAGTTTAGAGAAGTGAAAGAAGCTTGCTGGCAATAAAGGCACATAATTGGAGCGCAGTTAAAACTGCACAAAAACTGCACTGTGTGAAAGTACCCTTACATAATGTTTCCTGCTCCATGGCTGGTATCCATTGAGATAGCTTTTCACAGTATTCCTACTGATACTGCAGCAGAACCACAGGAAAGTGAGAAAAAAAATCTTTTTGTGCATTTGCAACATTTCTTTTATTGCTGATTTCCCTATTAGCTGAGATATTAGTCCCAGTTACAGGGAGAAATAAAGCACACAGCACTGATTGCAGATCTGATCAGAGTCTGACAGCCGGCTATCCACTCCTACACCTTCATGACTTACGTGTCTCACATCCCCCCCTTCTCTTTTACATATAGGCCACCGCAGATGGTTTCTGCTGTCACATATAGACCAATAATAACTCCCCACCTATAGACTGCTACTTATAGCCCTCTTCTCTCTTACCTATAGACTGCTGTTGATGATTTTCTCTGTCTCCTCTTTCACTTACAGAGTGCTGCTATTTCACATAAATACTACCCCTCAGTGATCTCAAGTCCTCACAGACCTCCTATCCTTCCCTCTATTATATATACAAATATATTAATAATAATAATAATAATAATAATAATAATCTTTATTTATATAGCGCCAACAAATTCCGCAGCACTTTACAATGTAGAGGGTATAATTACAGACAAAAGACAGACGTTACAAAGTGAAAGCTACTTACAGGTGACACACAAGGTGTATGGGCCCTGCTTGCAAGAGCTTACAATCTACAAGATCTATATACATACAGGGCTCCTCCTTTCCTGTAGTGTTGTGCAGTGCAGTGTATTTGGCCTTCAGGACCCATTGTGACGTCGTAGTCATATGATAAGGGACAATTTCACCACAGTACAGACATTGATGATGACCTCTCTGTAGTTCTGCCCCTACTTGCGCAAAATCACAGCAAAATACAGAATGATATCCGCAACTCCCTGCTTTCTCCTTCTCTCTCACTACCCCTTATAATGCTTAGCGGTGTCTGCATCCAGAATATACAGACAGTGCTCTGGCCTCTACTGGTATATTTTATATTTTATATATTATATAATATTAATATATTATTATAATATATATATTACTACTTTTTGTTTAGTTAGTGCTCAGCGAGCAGGGTTTTATTTGTGTATATTTGTGTATTATATATATAATATATTATATATATATATATATATATATATAAATATTGTAGGGGGGGTAAGCTCGGTGGTACAGCAAAGTCCCAGGGGAAATGGAGACACAGCCCGCCTTTTTAGTGGAAGCACGGTTCTTGTTTCGGCGTTTATTTAGTGGGATGGAGCCAAAACGAATGTAAAACAAAATTTACACAAAAAAAACCCCTGCTGTTGAGCACAAAACTAAACAAAAGAAAGTCCTTACTACTGACTTTTTTGTTGGACCCTTGTGGGGGTAGCCTCCCCAGGCCCTGTTCCCTGGCCTTTAACTGTAGCCCACCAAAATTTCAGCTGATTTAAAACTGACTTATATACCCAAAGAAAAAAAACCGGGCACGGGGGACCATGGGGGAGAAAGCCCCACCCCAAACCTCTTTGACTGCTCCCGGAAAAAACCCGGGGCCCGGACAAAGTGTGTTTTCAAGAAAAAATATTTGGGGTTTAAAAAATGTCCCAAAAACCCCCCAAATTGCAGCTGACAAAAAAAACCTAAGTGACGGTTTAAACACGTCCCCGGGCCCAAGGTCTCTCGGGTAAAAATGTCTTGGGTCTCGCTTTTTTCCCTGAGCAAGAACTTGGGGCCTTTGTTAATCCCTGTTTACCCCCTTGCCTTGGGGGCCCTTTAAAATTTATCCCCCCCTCTGTCAGGGCCTTTTGTGGGGGGACCCAAAACTGGGGCCTTCAGAAAAAGGGGGCCCCACGTGGCCCAACGCTTTCTGCATTGCCTTGTGAGAAAAAAGGACAATGTTCCACTTTAGAATTTGTAGCCCTGAAAAGGTAGAAACCACCTGGTAAACCCTTGATTTTTGCCTTTTTTCGGGGGCCATCCTTTTTTAAAGGTGAGGTTCGGTGACCAGCCTAAATTGTCTGAAAAAAAATTTAGAAACCTTAAGGCCCCTAAATTTTGCCATTTGGGGGCCCGGGCCCACTCCCTCTAAATTTTGGGGTTTAATTTTTTTCCGCCCATTTTAAAACTTCCCTGTTAGGTAGCCAATGGGGTTTTTTTTTTTTTTTTTTTAAAATTTTTTTATTCCCCAAAAGAAGCAAAATAAAGAAAAAATAAAAACAATACAATGTTAAACGTGTGCAATTGAAAATAATTAAAACCACTAAAAAGGGTTATTTTTCCCAAAATTTTTAAATGTCTAAAGGGGCCCAGTTAGCTCTGGGTTATTTTTTATTTTCCCCCCTTAAAATTCCCCAAAAAGAAAAATCCCACCCCTTACCCCCTCCCAACTGGAAACTTACCCCCCAGCCGGTATTTACCTTACCTCTATCGTCAATATCAAAAACTTTCTTAGGTCCCCTTTTAAAAGTTGCCCCTCTTTTTATAATACTCTGTGTATTTGAAAGGTTCCATCATTTCCTTTTTTTTCCCTTTAAATTAAAAGGGGTTAGATATTTTAAGGTTTCCCTTTTTTTTAAAAACAAACCCAACGCCCCCTTTACCCTTTGTCTCTTTCGTTTGCCCCCCTTTCTTAAGAAAAACTTTGTCTCTAAACCCACTCGATGATTTCTGCTACCTTGGGGGAACCAAAAAATTTTCTTAATCCAGTGTTCAAGATGCACCCCTTTTTTGCTGCTGAAAAAAGGAAAGTTAGCCCCTTTGTCCTTTTCCCGGGAAATTCTCTTGAATCCTCCCTTGCTGGAGTCCTTTAAACTATATGATGGAAAAAGGAAGATTTTAAAGGGTGTCAAGGGGACCCTTTAGGTTCCATAAGTTCCTACTCACCCCTATAACGATTTCCACATGCTTTTGGATTTTTCCCCCCGGGACAAAACCCAAAGAAATAAAAAAAAATTCCCTTGTTAAGGGCCCCTTTTTTTTGGGCATGCCTTTCGGTTTTTCTAAATTTAAATTTAAAAGGGGGATTATTAAAAGGAATATTGGCCCCGGGGGGACGATTCAAAAAAAAAACTTCCCTTCCATTGCACGTTGGTTGAAACCCTTCCTCCCCAAACCTCCATACCTCTCTTTTAAATTTCCCTAGTGATGTCTGTATCCTGTAATTGGAAAATCCCAAGTTTTGAACATGGTCTGCACCGCCCCTGCTGTATCCCCCCTACGATGAAATAATTATTTTCCCCGGGGCGGGGCAGCCCCCCTTTAGCCCCAAACGATTTTTGAATCTTTTCCCCGGAAATCATACGATTCTCCAAAAGGGGGTCTCAAATTAGTTACAATGGAATTACAAAAGGGTTTTTTGATTTGCGCATTTTTGGAAGGTGTAAATGGTGGCCTAATCCAAGATTCATCCACCTGACCCCAATTTCTTTAAATTTGTCCTATCCTGGGGTGTATAAAAAACCCTTTAAATTCCCCGAAAATACCTTTTTTTTTCCCTTTTGGGGGAAAAGGCATTCCCCATCCCCTTGAGAGGGAAAACAAAAGGGGGTTTCCCCATAACGGAAAGAAAGGGTTTAAAAATTCCTAAATGGGCCCTTTCCCTAAAAAATCTTCGGAAATGTCTCCAGTCGCAACGTGTCTCCAAAAACGATGCTTTGCTTGCCCCCGGGTTTTGAAAATTTTTAAGGGGATTTGGAGCAAAGCCCCTCAATGAAAAGGGGAAAGCTGAAGCTGGGCTTCCAATTTTGGTTTTGGGGAAAAAAGGAATTAGCCCCCATTACCCAAGTCCCTAATAGGGGCCCCAAACATAGCTCCCAAGATTATACAGTCTCAGGTCGGGAAAGGGCTGGCACCCCTTTGGGGGGCCCCCTCATACTGAAAAATTTTTTAAAAACCAAAATTTTAGGTTGTTTCCCTCTCCTTTTTGGGAATTTTGTAAAATGAAGCCCGGGAGGGCTTTAAAAACCCAACTGTGTTTTAATAGCACCGGGAGGGTTTTGGAGGGGGGTTTAGAAAAATTTTGGGGGAAGCAAATTCTTTTTGATTAATTGGGTAGGGCGCCCCTTAATAAAAAAGTGGGGTCCTTCCCATTTTATCTAATTTCTGTTCAAAATTTTTGTTATTTAACGGGGAAAATTTTGGGTTTTTATATCTTTAGATGCCCCAAAATACCCCAAAATTTTTAAATGCCTAGATACGTGACTTTGTGACGAAAACCCCTCTACCCCCAGGTTTTTCTGCAGGTTTTCGGCTTTGCCCCCTAAAATTTTATAAGCAATTGACTTTTTGCCCCTGTTTACAACGGAACCGGGAAAAATTTTTCCAAAATCCTCAAAAAACCCCTTTTAAATAATCTTGTCTATTTTGGGGGTTTCCTTCGGGTTACCCGGGAAACATAAAGAGTCATCAGAAAAAACAAAAACTAATTTTTTTCCCAAAACCTCCCCCTTACTTTTAAATTTTCCCTGGAAAAATAGAGGAATTAAATTTAATTTACGTTGCTTAGGGGTTCTATCGCTATTTGAAAAGGAGCGGCAAAAAAGGGGGAAAACCCTTGCCTGGTTCCCCTTTTGCAAAAAATTTATTGGAGGGAAAATAAAACCCCGGAGCTTCACTCTCCCCTTGGGGAAAGGTTCGGTACATGGCTTTAAAGATAACCCACGAAAATAAACTCAAATTTCCCTTTTTTCTATCCAGGACTAGCCCTTAGCCATTTCCCCATTTTTTACTTTATAAAAATGCTTTCTCAGAAAATCAAATCGTTAAATTAAAACCCGGGGTGGGGGTTCTACAAAATTACCCCTTTTTCCCAATACTTAAAAAAACCAAAAAAAAAAAGGAAACAGCCCTAAATGTTTTTGATTTCCCGAGCGACCCTGAATGAACCCCTTTTGATGCCCCAAAATTTGTTTTGGGTAAAAGAGCTGAAAGCCCCGGTTTGTGGGGAATTTTGGGGAAAAAAAATTTTGCGTCCGATTAATAAAAGGAAACCCGGAACGTTTTAGGGTTTGGACCCCTTTAGGGTCCTTTCCCTTTCTTGTGCACCCTTTTTATTTTAAGCTGTGTCCCCGGGAAAAGGGGCTTCATAGTTTTTTTTTGGATTTTTCCTTAAATTACCCGCTTCAAAATTTAACCATACAGCCCCCCTTTTCAAAACTTTTTTAAAAACCCCCCTGGGGGGGCCCATCCGGCCCCGGGTTTTGACCTTGTTGGGGGGAAAAGGCCCCCTTTTTATAAACCGAAAAATTAATTTCCCTTTCCTCCCCCAAATTTTCCCCCCATTTAAAGAAAGGGTCCACCCGCTCTTAAAAGGGGGGGCATAGCCTTTCCGGTTGCAGAAAACTTTTCCCTTTTTCAATATAAAAAAGGGCGAGTGGGGTTAAAAGATCAAGTAGTATTTCTTCAATATTTTCTTTAAATTTTGGTTTTGGTTTTCCTTTATAACCTCCCCCCGTCCTGGCCTTGGGGCCCCTTGAGGGTTTGTTTCCCCCTCCTCCCTTTTAGTTTAAAATTGGAAAATTAGTTTCCCAGACTTTTTCCCAAATTTTTAAAAAATTTGTTTACTCTAAAACTAAATCAAAAATCCCAGAAAAATTCAACTTTTTTTCAAACCTGGTCTTGTAAAATCTCTTTTCGCCAAAAAAACCCCACTTTTCTTTTTTTTCTTTTTGGATGAGCCCAATAAAAAAAAGGGGCCGTATACGCCCTGGGGTCCCAGGGAAATAAAAATTTTCCCCCGGGTTTTTTTTGGCCCCAAAAAGATTTTTTCCCGGAATTTTTCCTTTTTCCGGGGGGGTGTTGGGGCCAATTTTTTTTAAGCCCCCCAATAAAAAAACCCCTTGCCCCCAAAAACTCTAGCCCCCTTTTTCCGGGTTTTCCCAGAAAAAAGACGGGGGGTCCGAATGTTCCCAACTCCCTTTTAAAATTCTCTTTTTTTTAAGCCCAAATTTTTTAAAAACCCCCAAAACCAAAAAATTTTTTTGGTTTTCCTCGGGGAAACAAAAGCCTTAACAATAAAAAACATTTTCCCAATTTAAAAGAAACCACCCGGGTTACAAGCTTTTTTCCTAAAATAATTTTTCAATTATTTTTGGAAACCAAAACAAAAAAGGAAAAAATTTCCGTTTCCCTTTTTGCAGAGAAATTTCCCCCCTAAAAAGAAGGGCCTTTTTTTAAGGGGGCCCGAAAAAAAACCAAAGGTTCTTTCATTTTTTAAAATGTCCAATTTCCTTCCCCCTTTTTGGGGGGGTTAGCCCAAAAAATTTTTTTTAAAATCGGACCAAGGTTTTGGGCATCGGGGTAAAAGGGGGAAATTTTTTTTAAAATTTTTAAAACCTCCCAAATCTACCCAGTTTTTCACCTTCCTTTGCAGGCTTTTTTTTTTGGCCCACCCCCATTCCTAGGGGGTTTCTCCCCTTTACCCTTGTTTATCTTAATTTCCTTTAACTTCCCCCCAAAAACAATACAAAAATTTCACCCCCTTTTAAGATTATTTTTGGCCCCCGGATCCCCCCCCTTTTGTCCCGGGGCCTCTCACACCTTTTTCCCAAAAAAAATAACAAATTGGAAAAACCATGGGAAGTTCCACCACTTACCCCCCCCCTTTAAAAAACCCCAATTTGGCAAACGCCCTTTTTTACACCCCCTTCCCCAAAAAGCAAAATGCCTAAAAATTTTTAAAACCCCGGGCCCCCACCAACTAAAAGAAAAAGAACCAAAATTAATTTCTCCCAATAAACTTTTTTAGGGATAAAAAGTTTTTTTTCCTTCCGGAATTGGGTCCCTTGCTTTTGAAAAGCCCCAAAGGTTTCCCTTTCTTATTTTTTGCCCAAAATTTCTTGTTCTTTTTCTAAAAAGGTTTTTTTTGGGATTGGAAAAATGAGTGGGAAAATTACTTAAGGTTTCCCCTTTTAAATTTTCTGTTTTTCCCAAAAGGGTTTTTGGGGTTGCTTCCTGCTTTTTAGAGAAGGAAAAAAGGGGTTTTTCCGGGCCCCCCCCAACCCCCCCAAAAAAAATTTCCCCCCCCTTTCCCCAAAATTTAACAGGATTTTTTTTTAGGCCCGGTAGGTTTTAAAAACTTTTTTCCCCCCCCATTTAATTTGAACTAATACCGCCTCCTTTCTGCCTTTATTCCCCTATTTTCCCCCGGGGGCCTTTTAAAGGGCCCTATCAGGCCCCTCTTTAAGATATTTTTTCGGGGCCCCAAGGGACCCAAACCCTTTAAAATTTAAAGGGGGCAAAAACTTTGGGAAGTCCCCCTTTTTTTCAAACAAATTAAAAAAGGTTACCCCAAAAACCGGGCCCTTGTTTTCGGTCCCCCCCTTTAAAACCTTAAAAGATAAAATCCTTTCTTTTTGGGAAAACCCCCTTTCCAAAATTCGAACCTTTTACCCCAAAGGTCCCCCACCCAAAAAGTTCTCTCCCCCACTCAAGGGCCTTTAGTTAAAATGTTTAATGGGGTTTTTAACTTTTTCCCCCTAAGAAAAATTGGAAACGTATAAAACGCCGTGGGGGGAAAAAAGGTTTTCCTTTGCGGGGGCCTGGTTTTTCAAGCCCCAAACCTTTGGAACGCTCATTAATCCGGTCCCCCTCCCTTTTTTGCTTGTTTTCTAAAATTTCCTTGGGGGGGGGGGGATTTCCTTTCCGCGCAGTTCCCCCTCTCTCGGATGATTTTGGTTGGGGTTTTCCCTTTTGGCAATTTTAAGAAGGGGTTTTGAAGGAAAAAGGTTAAATTTTTACGGGTTTAATAAAAACCCGGGGTTTGAAAAACAGTCCTTTTTTCCCCTTTAATACCCTTTCACAATTTTCCCCCAAAAAAAAGGAAGAAAATTTTTTGGGGCCCCTTTCCTATATTGACCCGGTGCCCTTCTGATGGCGTTTTCTTGAAAAGGCAGGTCTGACCTTTAAAGGGGTTTTAATGTTTGACCGCACTTCACCCCTTCTTCCCCCCCATCTGTCCCGGGGGGATTTTGGGGGGGAGGCCCCTATTTTTGGCCCTTCTTTTAATTTTTGCCAAGGCCCCGGGACTCGGGGCCATTTTGCAAACTTTGGGGGCTTCCCGGGGGGGTGATTGGGTTCCCCGCTAAATAAAATTTTCCCGGTTTTCCCTTAAGGGGCCCGGAAAGGGGCCCTTTTTTTTGGGAAAAATTTTTCCCAGATTTTTTTACCAAAATTTTGGGAGCCCCTACTTGGGGTTTCCAACCCCGGGGGGTGCTCTCCTCCAGGTCTGTTTCCCTTGGGCCAGGAAGGAAAAACCCAGGGGTTTCCAAAATTTTAATAGGGGTGGGCATTTTGGGGCGCCTAGCCCAAAAATTAAAGGTTTTCCCCTCCAAAAGCCCTTAATTTCCCTTTTAAAGTTTTTCCCAATTAACACTTGATTTTAAAAGGAAACCCAAAACCTGGAAGGTTTTTATGAAACTTTCCCCCCCCTTTTCCCAATATGTTGGCCTTGTTTTTTTTTGGGTCTTAAAAAAAAAGTTTGCAAAAGGGGAAATTTTTTGGGCAATTCCTCCGAAAAAAGGGCGATCCCTAGCGGTTATGTTTTGTTTTTAGCCCCTTTTGGTTTTTTTAAAACCCTTGTTTTGTAGGGGTTTTTAAATTTCCCCAAATTTCCATCCCCGGGTCCCCCAAAGGGACCCCAAGCCCAACCCGAAACTTTTAATTTTTCCCCCCAAACCCAAAGGATCCCCTGCCTGGCCTTACGTGGGAGGGTTGTTTTCCCGTCTGGCTAAAAAAGGGACCACATCTTTCCTAAGGTAAGAACTGATTTGCTCTATGGGGCTGAAAGGATTATACCCAAAGGTCTTTGAAAAGGGGAGGGGCCCCCATGCGGGCCCAAAAAAGGGAAAAGAAACTTTGAAACTAAAAATTTGGCCCAAATCAGGCGTAAAAAAAAAGCGGGTCTTTTCTTTTCCCTCCTTGGTGGGGGCCCCACCTGCCATTTCCCTTTGGAAAAGGGTTTTAAAAAAGGGTGGTTTAATATTTCTTGCGGGCCCAGCCGTTCAACCAATTGTCCACCCTTTGGCTTGGGTTAGGCGTCAAACTTTGCCCACCTCATTTAACCCCCGGAAAGGGTCTTACAAAAACCTAAAAGAGTGAAATAAGGTTTTAGGGTTTAAAAAAATTTTGGGGCCTTTGCCGGCCACTTTTTAAACCTCTCTAAAAACCCCAAAGGATAAAAATTTTTCTGAAAACCTTTTTCTGAGATAGCCCTTCCTCTGAGCTTCTGGCACACGTTTAATGGCCTTACCCTCCCCTTTTGGGCCCGGGGGGTCTGTCAAAATGTAAATGCCCCTTTTAATATTTTTTCCGGCCTGGTACTTTTTGAAAAAAGGTCTCTCAAATTCCCTCTCAAAGGAAATTTTAAAACTGACCTTTTTGAAATCTGAACTGGGGAAAAATGCTGGGGATATAGGGAAACTCGGGTAAACTAAAGTTTTGGGAAACCTTTCTTGGCCCCCTTTTTTTCTGCTTTTAAGCCCTTTCTCTCCCCCTTTCCCAAAGGGTTTTTTTGAAAAAAGGTTTTGGAATATTGGAAAATTTGAAAAAGGGTTTTTTTTCCCCTGGTGGTTTATTTTTTTAAATTTACCCCCGTTACTTTTTTCCCTGACCTCTTAGGGCCCCGTCCCCTTAAAAAGCCGAGGAATTTACTTTTTCTACGGTCGGCAAAAAAACCAACACAACGATCCCCGGGTTTTTAAATAAAACCTGACCCTCGCAAAAAACCAAATTGTATTTTCCCTGGCCTGTGTTTTCCCTTTGACCTTACTGCTTGTTTTTCCTTTTACGATTGGGCAAAAACTGCCGCAACCGGGTGTCCTGAATTCCGCAAATTGTGGTCAAATCAACTGCGGGTGTGGGGTTTGCTCCGGGTTTCCCATTTTTTCCCCTTAAAGCCGGGTTTTTAAAAAGAAACCCCTGGGATCCCTTTCCCAAATACAGCAGTTCAAAGGGGGAAGAAAAAAAACCGGGGAAAATGCCGGGCGGGTTTCTCTCGGAGGGAAAAATTTTTAAAGTAGGTTGAAAGATGGACCCCAGCCCTTCCCCATCTTTTTTCCCTCCCTTTTTTAAAAATTCTCTTTTAGAGTTCGGTTGAAGCGTTCTCCCAAGGCCCTTTCCGTCTTGGGGAAATGATAAAGGACGAAATTGGGGGGGGTTTGGTGTTCGGGGAAGCCGACTTTGTCCTTGGAAATTTTTTTAAACAAAAAGGGGGGGTCCCCTGGTCTTTAAAAGGAACCCCTTAGGGATCCCAGGTTCTGGTAAAACTTTCTTTTACAGTTTCGCGTGCAAGGGAATTTAGTTGACGTATTTCAAAAAAAGGGGGAAATGGCTTTGGGTATCGGGGTGGCTTTTAACCCAAAGCAGAATAATTTGTGTGGTGACCCCTTGGGGATTTTGGGGAAAGGGGGCCCCCACTAGGCCCATGGGGAAACTTTTTTGAAGGGACCTAAAATTTATGGGTAGTGGAACCAGTGGGATTATGGAATTGGGGCCGTTGGGAAAATTTAATTTGGCAATATGGTCGGGACGGGCAGGGCCTCTATGGCCCAAAAAATTTTCCAACCTGGCCAGAAAAAAATTTCCGCTTTTTTCGTTCCCCGGGTTTTTTTCCCCCCCTAAAAATGCCCCCAAAAACACTTGGGAAGGGACCTAGTCAAAAACTAAAAGGGGAATTTTAAATTGTGGCCCAAAAACCACGCTTTTTATGACCTAAAGTCGGGGGTCTTTTTTTTTCTATACAGGGGGGTTTCTTCTTGGACTGCAAAATGGGGGAAAACCCCCAACTCAGTGTCAGGGTCTTGGAGGACGCCATTGAAAACCTTCACATTTTTAAAGGCATTCACTAAATCAGGGATTTTTTAAATTGCTCGGTACCAAGTTTTCCCCCGGCAAATTTGCAAAAAATCGGGAACTCTATCTTTAGGGGGAGTTTTTTGCCAGGACCTCCAAAAGGAAAAAACTCCCACTTTGGGGGGGGAAAGCCTTTTTCGTGACAAAGGGGTTTCCCACTTTTTAAAGTTTTTCGTTTATTTAAAATACCCTTTTCTGGCCCTTTTTTTTCCTAATGTTTCAAAAAAAATGGGGGAAATTTTCCCCTCCCAAAAATTAAACTTTATTACCCCTTTCCCCCTTTCACTACACCCAACTTCATTTTGGGTTCCCCTGGGCCAAAAGGGAGGTTTTCCCTCGTGGAAACCCTGGCCGTGGGATAGTCCCCTTTAAAGGGAATGAATTAAAAAAAAAACCCCCCAAGCAGGGGAGTCTGGTTTTAGTCGCAGTTACCCAGACTGGTTGGGGTAAAGTCACTTTGGGGCTCCCCGGGGTCCATAAGAGCCGTTACCCGGGTGACCCCCCACTTTGACAGGGCAAAACCCGCCCGGGACCCCTATTGTCCCTTTGGGGGAGGTTAAAACAGGCCTGTCATAATAAAGACCTTTCGCACTTCCCAAATCCAAATCCCTAGGCTCATTTTGAGTGGGGGGTTAGGAAGCCACATGGGCCCAGGGGGCCCGGCAGCCCCCAGCAGAACTAATGGCCATGGGGGCTGTAGTTTGGGTCCCTTTTTGGGGGCTTGGCTCCCCTTTACCGGGGTGCGTTTTGACAGGCGCCACCCCCCCTTGCCCTAAAGTCTCGCCCCCCCCCTTGGAATAGGAAAAAAATCTTACCAAATGAGGTCTTCTCTGGTTTTCCCGGGGGTGCAAGTCCTTTTAGGGAAAGGGCCTCTTTTGGCCCGGTTTTAAAAACCCCTTTAAAGGAAAGGGCACCAAACTAAACCCCCCGCTTTTTTGGGTCGGGTGTATTTTAGGCAGCGTTTTAATAATCACGGGGGGGATGTATGAAAGCGGGTCCACACACCAACCCCTTCGGGCGATCTGTGCGGGAAAATCAGGGTCTCCCGGGCAGCCACTTGTTTTTCCCGATGGAACGGTCATATAATTTATATTATTTTATTTTATTTTAAAATATATATATTAAAATAATTAAATTTTATTGTTATTTCTTTTTCACCATTAGGGGGCTCAGTCCTTATTTTTGTTTTTAAAATTTACCCAGGACCCCACTAAAACCCTTTAATATTAAAATAACCCTTTTGCAAAAAATGATGGCCATTCATTTGAATTGCCAATCCACACTGTAGATCACACAGGAACTACACCGTGGATTTTCCACATCAAGGATTTAAAACCCCCAAAGGCCATAAAAAAGAAAATTTAAGGCCTGATCGTTATCGCATCCCAGTTCGGGTTAGCCCCATTGCAATGAAGCTAACTCGCTTAAGAGTCAGAGGCAAAAAACACCTCTGTAAGTGAAGATCCCGTGAGGGAAAAAAACCCTGTCAAAACACATTTTGGTCTTTTTGTCCGACGTGGAACCAAAATTTTTTAAAAAAAATTGGGAGACAAAATGAAATGTTATTTTGTTATGTTTTCGCTATTGGAGCTGCAAAGTTGAAGAAGATTTCAGTGGGGGTGCTGGGTTTCCCTGTCTGTGTAGTGACTGGCAGTCCTCTTGGGCTATTTTGAGTATTAGGATACCCCTTTTACTTTAAGGGCCCTTTTCGCTTTTACGGTTTCAGTGGGGCCCCCAAGTTACAAAAAAAACCTGAAGCTGGGCCATTTCTAGGGGTGGATGAGCCAGGCCTTTGGTACAGTCATTAAAGGAATCTTGGTATAAAAAATTTTTTTTTTTTCCTGCTTATCTAAATACTTGAATGATTTTAATTTACACAATAGCAAAAAAAAAGAAATCAAGTGAAAACAGAAGTTTTTAACAGACAAATTGTACCAGATCATTAAATGAG
Source organism: Phyllomedusa bahiana (assembly GCA_025379985.1). Lineage (NCBI taxonomy): Eukaryota > Metazoa > Chordata > Amphibia > Anura > Hylidae > Phyllomedusa > Phyllomedusa bahiana. The sequence goes on along the minus strand of JAODAL010000461.1, from coordinate 16,819 downwards.
TTACAATGTGGGCACCTATATATAACCAGATAGACACTTTTTTGATCAATATAGTAAATGTAATAATGCATATGTGTGTATCATGTCAAATACAGGATCATTTAAGGAGTAAAGAGAGATAGAAGGTAGTGGCTCAAAAATAGGGACTCTCCCTCCAAAAGAGACACACTTGGGAGGTATACTGCATGTGGCATGTATGATTTCCTGGAGGATCTAGCTAACCAGCGTGAACATTTCACTGGTAAAACAGCAATACTGAGGTATGTGATTGACTGGCTGTCTAGTAATACCTCCCAACAGTCCTGGATCCTGCGGGATAGTCCTGGATTCCAAGGGCTGTCCTGAGGTCCCAGGTGGGTGGAAGTATGTCTCGGAGATCCAGGGCATATGCTTTGAATCCCTGGGATTGTGCGTTTGATTTCACTGTTTGCACATCCTTATTACAAGAGAAGTACGTAAAATGAAAATGCTTGGACTGGGGGAAAATGTTTGCAAGTGGGTAAGTAACTGACTCAGTGATAGAAAACAAAGGGTGGTAATTATCGGTACATACTCTTTATTATATTCATTAACGATCTTAAACATGGATTGCACACTAGACTATCAATCTTTGTAGATGATACTAATGTCTGTAAAGTAATCAACACAATAGAGGATAATGTGTTATTACAAAGGGATCTGGATAAGTTGGAGGCCTAGGGCAGGAAAATGGCAGATGAGGTTTAACACAGATAAATCAAGGTTATGTACATGGGGAGTAAAAATCCATTACATGATTACATGTTAAATGGAAAAACGCTGGCTAAAAGTGACATGGAGAAGGACTTGGGAATCCTGGTGGACAGTAAACTTAACTGTAGCCTCCAGTGTCAGGCAGCAGCTACCAATGAAAACAGGATCATAGGGTATTAAAAGGGGCATAGATGCACATGATTAGAACATTATTCTCCCAGTATACAAATCCCTAGTCAGTCCACACATGGAATATTGTGTACAGTTTTGGGCACCCGTGCACAAGAAAGACATTGTAGAGCTTGAACAGGTTCAAAGACGGGCAACAAAAATAATAAAAGGACTGGGTGGACTACAATACCGAGAAAGATTAGCAAGATCAGGGTTATTTAGTTTAGAGAAACAATGAATTTTGGGAGACATGATAAATATGTATAAATATATTAAAGGTCAATATAGAGACCTCTCCCAAGATCTATTTATACCCAGGACTATATTGAGAACAAGGGGGCATCCTCTACATCTAGAGGAAAGAATGTTTCTGCATAAACATAGAAAGGGATTTTTTACTGTAAGAGCAGTGAGATTGTGGAACTCTCTGCCAGAGGAACTTGTCATGGTTAATTCACTAACAGAGTTCAAAAAGTCTGGATAAATTTCTAGAGTGTAATAATATAACAAGTTATAGTGACTAGGATTCTGCAGAAGGGTGGCTGATCCAGGGATTTGTTCCGATTGCCAGATTGGAGTCAGGAAGGAATTTTTTCCATAAAATGAGGACAATTGGCTTCTACCTCATGGGGGTTTTTGCCTTCCTCTATATCAATATTATAGGAAAATAGGCTGAACTTGATGGATGTCAAGTTGTATGTAACTATGTAACAAGATGCTCTCCTGATGCCACTGGCCACAGAGGGCCCACCCAGTCCCTGCAGCAAGACCATATAGGAAAGCTGGGTGGTGCCCCATCCCCCACAAAAGGCACCCTGCATTTCTGGGTGCCTGCTGTGGGGTATGTCACCCAACTTTCCTAAGCACTGAATAGCCTATCAAGCATCTAGTAAAGCTAGGTGGCGCCCCATCTCCCACAGAAGGCACCCAGCTTTACTGGGTGGCTACTATGGGGGATGTCACCCAAGTTTCCTGGGCAATGAATTATTTAACTTGAGGGATCACTGTATATCGGCTCTTGGTTCCATGGTATAGTATGAATAATAAAGGGTGGCCATCAGATTAAAAATATGTATGAACAACTTGTTTGTTTTGTCTTATTTATATTTATTAATAGTAACAAGAGTTTCTTACCAGATTGATTGGCATTAAACATAGATACAGGGAAATAAAGACTACTAACGAAAACATTGTTGTTTTGATATTACTTTTTTCAGAGTTTTGAGCAGATCTTATCTCTTCCTTTTACAGGCAAGTTTCCCTAGTTACTGGCCACCTTTCTCTGCTCTAAGAGGATGCAACAGTGGTTGGGATTATGATGTCACTGCCTGCTGTGTTCCTTATCTTGAAATAGAGAAGCTTGTTTACATTACTTCCTGCCAAGCTTTAACCTTTTAGCGCTCTGAAGCCTTGTGCACTACAGTTTAAAAACCTCCAGTAGTCATTTCACTGTAACAGGAATAGCATAGCTGATATGCCAATCACTGCTATAGAACCACCCACAGCCTAACTAGGAATTGTGAGCCTGAAGCTGGCTGGAGCTCTGTAAAACAGCATGGTTAGGGTTAATGAAACTTTTTTTTCCCAATTTTCTGTTTTAATATACAGTTTTTAATAATCGTTAACACCAAAGACTAATTATTCTTCTTTTTTTTTTTATTATGCTTACATTTAACATTCAGCGTCATTCAATGCACTATTATTTATTTCACTAACACTCTTTGAAGAATAATGAAGCGTACAAGAATTCAGACTAATGTTTAGTTAAGGCCAAGAAGATATAAACTGAGTCAGCTTAAGTCATTCAGTGAGAGGAACCATTACAATTTGTAAAACATTTTGTTAATGGCTCTTAACATGCACATTAAATTCTTTCATACTGTACAAAATATGCTTTGCATAAAGAGAATAGTATCAACGCATGAATGACACAGTCGTTAATAAAGGAATTATTTATAAAAAAGGAGGTAAGAAAAGTAGATGAGATGAGATGTTACCAAACAAAACACCTCCACATATTACTTCTTTGATTCCTTTTATCATGTTACCATTTTTAGTAAAAATACATAGAATAACATGGGCATACAGTGAAACATCTCTTAGATGACCAATCAAAATTGCAATCAATGGCTTTCTATAAAGCTGCATATTACTAGTGGTTTTCCGAAATTTTTAGAAAAGAGTGCACAACCTGGTACTGTTCTAAAATAAAACAATGGTTCATATCTGCATTGATATTTCTGTTTCTCTGTTCCATCCTATTGTCTATAAAGGCTTCTGTCAGGTTTCCATCAGTGTCTGTCATTTGAAAATAATATAATAGCGCTGTATGCTGCGCTGTTTTTTCTAAAATTTTTGAAAACATCCAGGAGGACAATTAATAATGGAATTTCCAACACAGATGTGAACCGGGCCTCACTTGCATCTTAATCCCTTAACCCCTCCATATAAAAAAAAAAAAAGACTCTTCATTTTTCTCCTCCCCGCCTTCCAGGAGCCATAACCCTTTTATTTTTTCACCTACATAGACATATGAGGGCTTTTATTCATTCTAGGAAGAGAGAGGCATGAACCGCACATCCTCACACTATACGTTGATCTAATGCTTCTCAGCAAAACTTGAAAAATGAACAGGAGGTTCTTAGTATAGTTTTTGCCCCAGGTGTTTTTAATTAGCGGTAGTCTGTATAGGGGTTAATGCCCTGCTCCTTTCAGTCTACTTGCAGGGAGCCCTGGAAAGGTAAGCTGTGTCAACCTTTCCTTTTTTTGGTGTTGGTGCTATGTGGCGGCCATTGCTGCTGTGGTGCTATGCTTGTGGGGTGGTGCAGCCCAGAGCCAGGGGGCTAGGCCTGGCAGCAGTGGTGCTGCGGACCACTGGGTTGTGCCTCTTGCGTGTGTGGTTATTGCTGTGGTGAGGGCCGCCATGCAGTGCTATATCCATTAGGGTAGGGACCCAGGTCACTGTGAAGTGGCAAGTGAGCCTATACGTTTTGATCAAAAAGTATACTAAGAACCTCCTGTTCATTTTTGTAAAGTTTTGCTGAGAAGCATTAGAGCACGAAAATGCTGACAAGGAAATGTCAGTCTGTAAATTCCTACACTTAACAACAGCTCAACAACAATTAGGAGAAAGTGTATCTAAAATATAACATTTATTTCAATAAGATTAAAAAATCTCTGTAGATTAAACAATGACCCAAAACATATAATCAAAAGTGCACATAAAACGGTAGGTATATGGTATTGGAACAATATCACTGTCCCTATTACAATCCTACATATCTACCATAGGTCCCTACCTAGCAAAAATAGGGCACCCGCTCCAATAATGAGCGACCCTGTACAGGAACCTAGCCCTACTATGCAAAGCCCCTATTATACCCTATACTGGTGAGTACAATACAAAATCTCAGTTAACAATAATGTCCCATCATCAGGGGACTGAAAATAGCCAGTAACTGAGAATAAAGCTCGGTCACTGTTATATGAGGCCAAAGAACCAAGACATCTAGGAGCATATGGCTCCGATATCACGGAGGGCTATGGTGCCCCGACCATCGGAGCCATCGGAGCCATATGCTCCTAGATGTCTTGGTTCTTTGGCATCGTATAACAGTAACCAAGCTTTATTCTCAGTTACTGGCTATTTTCAGTCCCCTGATGACGCCACAAGTAAGGTAGAAACATGTTGGGACATTATTGTTAACTGAGATTTTGTATTGTACTCACCAGTATAGGGTATAATAGGGGCTTTGCATAGTAGGGCTAGGTTCCTGTACAGGGTCGCTCTTTATTGGAGCGGGTGCCCTATTTTTGCTAGGTAGGGACCTATGGTAGATATGTAGGATTGTAATAGGGACAGTGATATTGTTCCAATATCATATACCTACCGTTTTATGTGCACTTTTGATTATATGTTTTGGGTCATTGTTTGCTCTATAGAGATTTTTTAATCTTATTGAAATAAATGTTATATTTTAGATACACTTTCTCCTAATTGTTGTTGAGCTGAGAAGCATTAGATCAACGTATATTGTGAGGATGTGCGGTCCATGCCTCTCTCTTCCTACTTTTATTCATTCATTTACTCATTCATTTAGATGCTGCGGCCATCTTTGCCATCGCGTCTAAAGGGTTAAACAGAGTGGGAGGGCGGCGGCGCCCCACCCCCACGCTGTAACCACCGGGTGTACCTTAATGCCACCAGAACATACCCATATGTCGAGGTGGGTTAAGGTGTTAAGCCGGCAGTGATCCAGCACTACTGCTGTTTTGGTGTTTCCAACAGGTTTTCCAGCATTCACATTATGCACATGGCTGATGTAATTTTGTAGCCCATAACTAACCTCTCTGCTCGCATGTTCATCACAAGATGAATAATGTGTTTGATATTACTGCTGGTGATTCTTACAGCATTGGTGGCTTTACAGGTAAGTTAAAGGGAATGTGTCATTGGAAAATGACCTATTGTTTAACTCATGTTTTTAAGTTAAACATGTTTTTTTTTTATAATTTTTCTATTTTTCCATATCACTATCACCATTTTTAATAAATCCTGAAGTCCTGTAGTTTTGACTTTGGACCTTAGGCTTAATAGTAGTCTGACAATTTCTGTTCTGTAGAGAAAGCTTTTCAGCAGTCTCCTCATTATCAGCACAGGTAGAATTGGAACCTATCATCTATGGGACACATCTTGTCCACCATGGCTATCTGATGTGAAAATGATCTGTGTGTATGAAGACTTTTCCTAAGTCCCCTGATGAACCTCTGGTATTATCACTTGGAGGGGAAACACGTCAGGACTAGTGATGAGCGATTACGTTGACTATCGTCATCGGGTCGATGGTCGATATCGGCAATTATCAATAAGATATCCGATAGTCGATAATAGATTATCGCCGATGACCATTAAAGTCTATGGGAGAGGAACAACACCTTCATTCTTAAAACCCAAACAGGGCTGGAGAAGCTGGAATTAACATCCACAACAGCCCAAATGGATACGTGCTACATCTTAGGCAACACACTTGGGTTTTATAAAAGCCACAGAAAAAAACTCACAGACCATTCACTGTCCCTTTCTTGCCCACAGCATGACCTTAAACCTGCATCACCACAAATTAAAAGTGTCAGAAGGCAGTATGATTTGAACCATCATTTTACTTGAACTGGACATTGACTACCCCTGCCCTGGAACGCAAATGAGCCCCAAACCTGAATGACCTCAGATTAAAAAGTCCCGGGAAAAAGGAGTCTTTTAACCACCATTTAGTTAAAACCGGACATTGACTATACCTGTTCTGCCCCACAGTATGACCATTAAACCTGTCCTGATCCACAGATTAAAAAGTGCTGGGAAAAGGAGTTTTCAACACCATTTTAGTTGAAACTGGACATTGACTATACCTGTCCTGGACCGCAGTATGACCATTAAACCCTGCCCTGACCCCCAAATAAAAGTGCCGGGAAAGGAGTCTTTGAACCACCATTTTATTTGAACTGGACATTAACTATATCTGCCTGTACGCAGTAAAACCCTTTAAAACCCTGTTGCCCCACAGATTAAAAAGTGCTGGGAAAAGGAGCCCTTTCAACCACCATTTTAGTTAAAACTGGACATTGACTATACCTGTCCTGGACCACAGAAAAATGACACCCAAACCTGTCTGCCCCACAGATTAAAAGTGCCGGAAAAAGGAGTCTTTAAAACCCATTTTAGTTTCACTGGACATAGACTATCCCTGTCCTGAGCCACAGCATGAGCCCAAACCTGCATGACCCCAGTTTTAAAAAGTGCCGAAAAAGGTGTATTTAAAACCACCATTTTAGTTTAAATGGACATAGACTATCCTGTCCGGGCCCACAGCAAGACCCCCAAACCCTCATGACCCCCAGATTAAAAAGTGACGGAAAAAGGAGTCTTTCAACCACCATTTTAGTTTTACTGGACATTGACTATACCTGTCCTGTACCACAGCATGACCCCTAAACCTGTTTGACCCACAGATCACAAAGTGGCACTAATGCTATTTGTACAGTACTGTCACTTAGTATATTTTTGGTAACTGACATTTGTTTACAGAAATTTTAGGGAAGTTTTATTATAGTTTTACTTTTATTATCATTTTGCTTTTTTTTCCAACTGTGATTAACATACAACATATACTCCTCCGCAGTTTTTAAGGTATTTTTTACACGTGTAGATGTGTTAATTTGGTCCGACACCCCATAAGAAAAAAAAGTCCTAATCATCTCCAAAACACTTCTTAGTTTGGGAAAAATTTGCCCTCCTGGGTCTAGAGTGATTCAGCCCAATCAATTCAATGGTTTCATTTTTCCTCCAATCCTTCTTCAGTGATTAGGGACAGACACCCTGGAGATCAAATGATGCGACCCCATAGTGACTCCAGCCCCAGAAAATTTTAAGCCTCAAATTGTGCAATTTGTGTCCAGCCCTTTTTAAAATCTGATTTTTTTGAGAAATTTGAAGCTCTCCTGATTGCCCCTAATGGTGAGAGCCAGTGCTGCCATCAGCCATCTGTTAACAAGGAGGTCCAGCTTCCAGGGCCAGACTTACAGTGGGTGCGGTGAGAGCCCAGGCTAGGTCCGTCATCTATTTTACCGGTTTTAAAAAAGCCCTTATGACGCAGCAACGAAAACAGTCGTGCTGAAGCAGAGTACGGAAGTGTGAGTAGACCTCCAGCCTTCTTCCAGAGTAGACCCCCAGCCTTCCTACTGCAAAGTAGATCTATCAACAAAGCTTGACTGACCAAAAGTGAAAAAAACACCTGTCTGAAATGTATACGGGATAATAAAAGGTATTTTTGGCACCTATCAATTCACCTGTGGTGACTACAAAATTGCTGTATTCAAATTTAACTGCAAAGTAAAGCTATCAACAAAGCTTGACTGACCAAAGTGAAAAAAACCTGTCTGAAATGTATACGGGATAATAAAAGGTATTTTTTTGGCACATATCAATTCACCTGTGGGTGACTAAATTTTTGCTGTATTCTTATTTAACTGCAAAGTAGATCTATCAACAAAGCTTGACTGACCAAAAGTGAAAAAACACCTGTCTGAAATGTATACGGATAATAAAAGGTATTTTTGGCACCTATCAATTCACCTGTGGTGACTACAAAATTGCTGTATTCAAATTTAACTGCAAAGTAGATCTATCAACAAAGCTTGACTGACCAAAAGTGAAAAAAACACCTGTCTGAAATGTATACGGATATTAAAAGGTATTTTTGGCACCTATCGGTACAAACCCGTGGGACTACAAAGTTGCTGGATTCAAATTTAACTGCAAGGTGGCTCTATCAACACAGCTGGCCTGCGCCAAAGTGAAAAAAACACGTATCTGAAATGTATACGGGATAATAAAAGGTATTTTTTGGCACCTATCAACCTGTGGTGACTACAAAATTGCTGTATTCAAATTTAACTGCAAGGTGGCTATATCAACAAAGCTGGACTGGGCAAAATTGAAAAAAACACCTATCTGAAATGTATACTGTAAAAAAAGTGGAGTTTGACCTAAAAATAGCCCTGCATTTATAGAAAAAGACTTTTCCCTAATTAAGGAAAAGCAATGTCTAACAAAGTTTTGTGTACAATACCAGTTCCGTTTAGGCTTGTTTGTTCCCCCGGGGCCTCCCCCCCCCCCCCCCCCCCGGACTTTACGGGTAGATGCGCCTTAAAAATTCTTCCCTAATTCCCAAAAAATTGCAAATCTTGATTAATAAGTTTAAGGGAACAGTAAAGTAGAGGGGTTTGTAAAAAAATAAAAATTTCACTGACTTTTTGCTGAATGTTTGGAAGAGGAGAGGCAGCCCTATGCTATGTGGTGACACAACGATCAGAACGGGAAGGGTGTTCTTAAAAAAAGAGGTTGGATTTTTCCACCCAATGAAACCCATACAACCCCAGTCATGACGTGGGACAACATCCCCCCTGTCTTTTCTGTAATGATTTGGGGCCCCCAAAAGACGGGAAAGCCCCAAAAAAAGGGGTATTAATGATTATGCAATTTTTTTTAAACCCTAAATTATGGTGATCAAAAAAAACCCAATCAACGTAAATACCGTCCCGTTTTCAATTTGTCGATAATAACGTAAACCTAGTCAGGACTTTCGAGATTATTTAAAATATTTTTTTCCTGGGCTTTTATTATTTTTCTGGTATCATAAGCAACAGAATTTGTTTTAGTTTGTTATTAAGCCTTAGTATTTATCTGGGAAAATATTTTCTAAAATATTAGGGAACCCATGATAGTGGGGCTGCCCCTTTTGGGGGCGTTTAATTCCCTTATTGAGGGTTTAAAGGGAAATGTCAAAGGGTTGTGCCCCCTTGGGGGGAGCAAAATTTTGTTCAAAGCTTTTCCCCAGTGTTTTCCTTTTCTGAAAGTGCAGGTTTTAGGCTTTCCCCCTTAAATTTATTATGAGCAGGTGTTAGTAACCCCCAAAGGCTCCCCCCGCCCCATGACAGTTTTCCATGTTTTACCTATTCAAATAATGGGGTTGTCATTGAGGGGGGGGGTGCCCCCGATTGGCCCGGGTTGAAAAAAATGAACTCTGAAGGTCTTGAATGACCCTTTTGGGTGAAAATACGATTTGAGCATTAAAAAACAAAAAATACGACTTTAAAATAAGGGAACAGGTGGAAAAAAGAGGTCTGACATACTTGTTCGTTTAGCAGGGGGGGGAAAATAGTGAAGGTTCTCTTTAAAATAGGGAAGTTATTCATTAATCTTTATTTTTGCAGCAATGAATATAAAAATTTGGATCTTGAATCGTAAGTTATCCCTGTTGTTTATTTCGTATTGTTTATTTTTATAGTATTACAATTCTGCACCTAGATATTCTTTTGTGATAGTGTTTGGGTATTTTGTGTCCCTTTAGTTTTTGTGTAGGGGTAAGTGATTTTTAATATATTTTTAAAAATTATATTTAAGGGGAGTTTTTTTTTTTTGTTGTTCTGGTTTTTTATGGTTGTATTTTTGAAGGGATTTTTTAGATTTTGTGTTTCACAGGGAGAATTCATGAAAGCTGAACCCAAAGTGTTGGATACAAGGATCCCTATTCACAATAGGATTAGTTACCTTCCTTCCCCCGCATAGTGTCACATGCCTAAAAAAAACTCTTTATAGAATCAATAGGGCCGCTCCCGTTTTTTAGAATCTTTTGTTCATGAAGTGGAAAGATTTCTTAAAACTGTTAAAATCAGCTCAACCTGTGGGCTCCCCTTATCCCATAAGACACCAAAAATAAAAATACGTTAGAATATAAAAAAAGGGTAATAGAAAAGAATTGTATTTTTTTAATTTTTGAAAAAAAATTTGGTGACGATTCCTTTAACATTTTTGTTTTTTTTTTAAAAGTTCCCCAACCCTTTTAAACCCTTATTTATTAATTTAGACAATTTCCCTTTAAAATTTAACTGGTTGTTCTTTATGCGGATTGGTGGAAGTGATTTGATATACCCCACAGTCAATGGGTATGGTGTTTGTTTACTTTAAACTAGTAAACTTCAGATTTTAAGAGAGATAAAAAAAGCAAATGAAAAGTTAAAACATGCTTACAGGTAACGCAAGTCTGGATACCGGTAAAATGAATCGGGCCAAGCTTCTTCAGTAAATTATGCTGAAATGACTGTAAATAATAAAAGTAATTTTTGTATAATAGTGTTTACACAAGTCATTATTAATTTACAGGGGACATGAAAAAAAAATTTGTTTTGTGACAAATTTAGTTTAGACGTTTATATGATTGCAGTTATATATGGTCTCCCTTTCTCTCCCCCTCCCCTCTCCAATAAAGAAAATGAATGCTGTTAGTAGCTTTTTGCTAAAATAATGTTTGTTTTCTTCAGTACCTATACCCTAATTGTAAAGTGCTGTAGATATGTTAGACTGTATAAATTTATTTTTATATAGTTCAGAGATCTTCAATCTGGATCTGCACTACGGTAAACGATTGATTATTAAAGTTAACAAGCATTGGGACACTTGAATATTTTTCTAGGACTAAAGTCTCATAAATGCAGAATAGTGGTGTGTGAAAAGTGTCCGGGGACACTAATAAATGGAAGGTGGTCTCTGGTCACCGGTAGGGTTGGTGTGACCTATGCCGGGGAGCCGGTCTAAGGAGCCCTTGTTTCCCCGGAAGCCGCGCAAAGCAGGGACGTTGCACGGGAATCCCTAGGTCGCTACACCCGACGCAGGATTTGCAGTGACATCCGAAGACGAGGGTAGACACAGAGTCGGAACGTGGACCAGAAGCTGGGATGGGCAGACTTGCCAGGAACGCACGTGGCAGACGAAGGTCAGAATGATGGACATAGAAAGGACCAGAACACAGATGGTAATATAAAAAGTATTCGCTAGAGAGTGCCAAAGGGGTCTGGGGAACAGACACCAACAACTGAGTGCGACGGTAGGAAGGGGAATCCCTATAAAGTCTGTGTCCAATGCTATAGGTGGAGAGAGAATACCTGCAGAGCACTGACCTTTAAATCCAGGAAGCTGCTCACAATCCTCCTAGTGGCGGCCCGGGAAAGTGCGAACAGAAGCAGGAGAAAGACACAGCAGCGTCCCAATCAAGGAGGAAAGAGGACGGGGCCGGGTGAGTATAAGGGCAGCGAAGCGAGGCTGGGAGTGATTGCACCTGTGGCCAAAAGCACGAGGCATGCCTGGAGCGAGTGGCGAGTGCAGCCGTGGTCCCCGGGCATCGGACCCAAAAAACTTTTCTAGGACACACACATGCTCCCTAGGTTTCTATTTATATAGTCAAACGTACTGTATGGGTTTAGCACCATCATTGCAAAGTTCCCGAGAAGACATCAAAGTTGTAAATTCTATTATGCACTCCCTATTGACAAGGTAAAAGGGGCAATAAGGTATGAAAAAATTCGAATGCCCTAAATACTAGCATGTGTCAATGGCCAGCTATGGACCAGTGTTCTATATTTTACTGGTTTGAATGTCACAGCAATGGCATCAAGGAAATGAGATGGTTACTTTAAATTTACAAACAATTTGGGGGGAATGCAAGATAATATTAACACAGTATAATTGGAAAGGGATTTGCATGTGTCATATAAAGGTTTAGGAAGTTCTTAAAACTGGAGGTCTGTGAGCTAAACAGGGATGTGGGAAACACAAAGTTTTCTAGACATTGTAGGGACTCATTTATGTCCAACCACCATCTTGGACCGGCTCAGGGGGTCGTAGATCACGGAATTGCCATCTTTGGTAAATAGTTAATGGCACACAAATAAAATGTCACTCCGGCACCGGGCTGTACGTTGAAACTGGCCCAGCCAGTTTAATTCCTCAAACAGGATAAGCACAGGAAAACAAACATAACACAAATAAGCTCCTCGGTAATCTGGTCACTGACTACACACACACAGCCCCCCTCTACTCAGGGGCCTCGACTTCACATCCAGAACCACCAATACAGTCACAGTACAGTAAGGGCTTCCCTCAAGCCCCTGGGGGACAGAGCTCTCTCCTCAGCTCTGCTGCTCCAGTTTCTGGCAGCAAATCACGCCCCTTGATTACCTGGAGCATTAGGCTTTTATAGACCTCCAGGGCCTATAACAAAAATCTGTCCTGGAACACGGGGAGTAGACACCCACCCAACACGTTGTCTATTCCCAATAAGAGCGAAAGAAATAGTTTTAGGTGAAAAGTTTGGGTGACAAATATATGGGGGTTTTATCCCCCCAACCCCAAGAACCTTGGGGGTGTTGCTTGTAGATTCCTTTATTACCGTATGGAGAAACATGCGACTACTGCGGTCCCCTTTTCCCAAAAGTTTGTTTTGATTATTGAAAAATTGTGTTAAACCCGGAGAGTCAAAATTGTCCCTCTTACATGCGGATAAATTTTATGGAAATTAGAGTTAAAGGTATTCCATTTCCTGTTGTGTGAAGGCCTCTTGTTTTTGGCAGATGGTACACCCAAGGGGGTGTAAAAAAACCCTATTTTGGATGGGTTTAGTAAAAGTGTATTTTGTAAAGGGGAAATAAGTTGCTCAAATTTTGTGTTTGTTTTAAAAGGAGCTGTAAACAATTAATTGGATATTCAAATTAAAAAACCCCAGTTCCCCAGTTAAATTCAAAAATTTTATAAATTATTTTCGGGTCAATTCCCAGTGCTTCAAGTTTTTTGAGTGAATTTTTAAAGTGAAGAGATTTGTTTCCTTCTCCTTTTTCCTTCCAGTAGCCCCTGTATTTGGGTTTGCCTTGTTTTAGATGGTTTTTCACCTTATAAATTAATCTTGGGTAAAATAAATCACTGTTTCCTTAGTTTTGGCATGCCTCTGATGGTTTGAAATTTTTTTATTAGTATGGGCTGCAGGTCATTAGAGAAAATTATCTTTTTTGGCCAGAACCCTAAGGGGAAGGAGGTACCCACTTTCCTTGACTTTCCTTGACATAGACTGCGGCAATGTCAGTCTATATTAAAAGTTTTAGGAGATAGGGATATATAGGAGATAGGGATATAGACAGAGCTCCTAGGGGGTTTCCCTCCTCTGCGTCTGCATGGGGCCCCCTTGTTTTAATTTTTGTTTTTAGGATCATTCAAAAATTGAAAATAATTTTTGAATTTCATTCACAAAAAAATATAAAAAAAAAATTAAAAATTTTTTTGAGCCTCCCCCATCCCCCCATTGATTAGGACATTGCTTTGAGTTTTCGGTCCCCTGGAGCGCCAGTCACAATTTTACCTAGGGCCAAGGAAAAATTTCCGGAAAAAAAGTAAATGCCCCTGGGAATTTTGTTTGATTGTAAGGGGATTGATTGTACCCAAGTCCCCAATTATCCCACAATGAAAAATCACAAAAAAACCGCTGTAGACTTATAGTTTTTGCGGGAACAGAACGGGGCAAAAAAAAGTAAGTGCCCCCTTTGGAATTTTTGGGATTTTTCCCCTTTGTTTTACAGTGAAAATCTGTTTGTATCTCAGTACAATTCAAAACAATGTATCTGTAAACCCAGAGGGCATGCTAATTTTTCAGGAGCACGTGACCAACTTACAGTGTAGGAGAAAAAGTAAGTAAACCCCCATTTGATTCTCGGATTTGTCCCTGATCACTAATTAGTCAATGTTGTATAGGAGGGACAATATAGAAAACTGATGTAATAATAAACAAAAACTTTATACTCGGTTGTTTATGTGCGGGAAAAAGTAAGTGCCCCCCTTTGGGAAATTCCGGATTTTTCCCATTGATTACAATGTAATCTGTTTGTATCTCAGCCCACAATTTATAGATGAACACCCATGTATCTAATAAACGCAGGCGGTCACAAAAAAAAAAAAAAAAAAAAAAAAAAGTTGGAGACAGGGTTTATTCTGGAAACTGTCTCTGGTTCGAGATAGATTCCTTTTTGTGAAGATGAACTATGGATCTTTAGAGGGGTTGTCCAGTTTATTTAACAATGAAATAATAAGATACTGCTGCCCCCACCTTTCTCTTCACCTCCATTACAATGCTGGGTTTGTCTCATCTCTCACCGGTCTTCTGTCTTCTTCCTGTCTCTGCTTGAATGGGACGCCACTGCTGCAGCCGCTGATTGGCTGCAGTGGTAATGTGACACTATCTTACATTACAACGCAGAAGTGAACAGCTCTAAATGGGTATGTAAAGGAATGGCACATGACCTTGCAGCCAATTAGCAGCTGCAGCGGTGATGTCCTATTCGGCTGAAGACAGGAAGAAGACAGAAGACCGGTCAGAGGTGCTGTAGATCCAGCATGGGAACAATGATGAGGAGGAAGGTGACTATGTTTTTTCTTAATCGGGCAGCAGTAAATTATTATTTTATTTTTAAATAAACTGTACAACCCCTTTAAGGCTTTGTATTTAATGGGTTTTCTCATCAATGGCTTTTGCAGACTTGAGCTGTTGATCTCTCTTACAGCTTCAAAACCAGGGGAGTGTCACTCCTCACAGTAGGGGGTCTCTCTCCAGTTGGTGTTTTTCCCTCACTGAAGACTGGTGATATCATCATTCTGTGTGAGCAGTGGAAGGGAGAGGATTTCACAGCTCTGCAGATCTCCTGCAATGGTCAGTTCTCATGCCTAAATAGCTCTCACCTCTCTTCCAGGCTGCACAAGCTCCTTGTAACCAGAACACCTGAATTGGCGTAAACAGTTATACATACAGCCCGAACTGATGAAACAAATCTGAGGAATGCACCCTGCTCCCCCCTCTGTTATCAGGCAGGAGGTAGATGGGGACAGACTTTGTAAGGCTGTGTTATATGGGTGATGGAAACAGACTGTATAAGACTGTGTTACATGGGGGGACAGTGAATCTAGCAGCTAGAGACTCAGTAATTGCCCAGATCCTTCACATAGGGCTGAGAGAGGAGCATAGCGAGGAGCTCAGACACCCTTTACTACACAGACACAGCGTTCATAGAAAGCTGAGGCAGCTAGTTTCACTTTCAATTTACACAGCTCAGAGGGGAGGAGCACATAGTGCAGGACGCCAATCACAGCACAGGGGGTGTGTCCCATCCAGGGGGCATGTCCCTACAGGACTGAATGAAATATCAGGCAGCCAATCACAGAAAAGGGGGCGTGGCCTAACCACTTGCTGCAGAAATAGCTATAAACACACAGATTAGCTCATATATGCTATATTAAGTGATTTAGGTCATGCAAACCAAGTGCAAAAGTGCTTATTTTTTACTGTCCCCATCATTGCAGATATGATCTTTGTAGTGAGAAAACCCCTTTAACTGTTAGGTGAATAAAATCAGATATGCATTACCAATGATTTTGGGGTGAACCAAATAAACTGCGGGATCATATTATATCTCCAGGGTAGATCTATGATACTTGGGGTTTACTATCTAATCTGGATTAGGGATGGAAACAAATGGAAGACTGTTTTGAGCACTCAGGATGGGTAAATATCTAGTACATTAATGATATTTTAAGGAGTATTCTGCACCAGTGTGTCTTGGTTTACCTTCATGACCTATTGATTTTTCTCAAGAATTTGAAAACCTATAGACTGCATATTCACTCCCTGTTGCTTCGATTTAATTAAAACTCCTTGAATGCCAAGATGGGGAAGCACCTGTCTGGGCAGCAAGAGCTACCCCTTCTGAGTTATATAATTTCTCTCCAGGGCATTTGCAGGGATTTACACAATTTTGTGCATCACATATAGTCTAGTGGAGAAGATACATAGATACCATTTCCAAGTTTTTCAATCTGTGTGATACCTTTTTTGAGCACTTGTCCCACAGAATGGTGTTCTCTTGAGAACATTCTTCTTGCCGTATGGTCATCCTGGAATGCACCACCTGGAACCCCTCTCTCCTGCATTAATTGGTGGCCAAGCTGGCTACAACATGTCCAGGAACTTCTATCACTTTACTGTATATGCCCAGTCAGTTTAAGCCACCCAGACAAACATTTTTGGGTCTTCTCCAGACACGGCTTATTCCAATTAACGAAATAGATCTTGATGGATTCCACTCCTTTACAGGGTTACACTACCATGTACTGTTGGTGGTGGTGGATTTCTTCTTGAAAATGGCTCTTTTATTCACATTGCCTGTGTTAACCCTGGTCTTCAACTGTCCCACCCCTTTTTAAGGAGGCCTCCATAGTCTTCATGCTCACATTGTCCCAGGTCTGGAAGATTATATGTAAAGCTTTGAAAATTACACAGAGTAAAGTCAGATGTAGCAGAGCAACCAGTTTCTCATACATATGTAAATGCCCAGTAGGATAATTAGTCTGATCCTCTGGAAAATCACCCTTTAAGACAGCCTATAGCCAGAACCCAAACATTTCTCTGCCTATTTCAGCTCCACCTCGTTTCTTCAAAAAGGAATTGGTTGAAGTTGCTAAAAGAAATTTTGGGACAAACACACAAAAATT